>CM053595.1:307576356-307640664 GCA_028646575.1 Pseudocheirus occidentalis
ATTGTGAATTGTTGAAACTGTGAACATTGTACTGAATCTGATTTTGTAATGGAATAAACAGAGTGTTCACTAATACTGTGTAATCCGAATCTTAAAGGCTGTTCAAAGTAGCATTCTCTCAGGAATCTACTGCTGATTGGCTTTACAGTTATGTATATTATTTGGTCCTTGCAATGCCCATAGGAGATAGGTAATATTATTTTCCTATTTTATAGAAAAGGAAACTGAGTCTGAGGGATAAGAGAGACTTGGCCAGTGTCAAGCAGCTGATAAGTGCCTGAGGCAGGGTTTGAGCTCAGATCTTCCAGTCTCCAAGGAAACCATTCTTTCCAGCCAGCTGTGCAAGCCTTGGAGATGATGCCTCCCTTCTCTAGCTCCTGCTTCCCTGGCACCCTTTGGGATTCCTCTCCTTACCTTCCTCTGATCCTCAGAAAGCCCTATCTTCAATCTCTTCAGCTTTCTTCATATGATAATTAGTCATGTTTGTGTCCAATTCCTCTTATGAGATTATAACAGCCATGAGGGCAAAGACTTGTCCTTTCTATCTCTCTATTGCCTTAATTAGGTGGAACAGGACCTCCTACACAGTAGGTACTTAATAAATGAAGGGGGGAGATTTGGAGGCCAGGGTCCTCTGAGGTGTGGTGCTGCCCCCTAAATTCAAACCTGCTTTGGTCCTACTGATTTCTGAGATAAATTCAATTCAACACTTAATAAACACCTACTTCATGTTGGGCTTAGTGCTAGGCACTTTGGATATTGGGACAAAAACAGGACAATCCTACTGCACAGGCAAGCAAACAAATACAACATAATTGGAAGATGGAGAGACACTGAACTGTCAGTACATTCCAGCCAGAAGCCATCCGGCCCAATCAAGGCATGTTCACTTTCTCTTTCTTCTGAATTCTGCAATCTGCTGTTGCACTGATCTCATCGTTCAACTGGACCAGCCCTCTCCAAAGCTCCCAATGACTTTGTAATTGCCAAATTTAATTTCATTCTTCTTGACCTCTTGCAACATCTGACAGTGTCTATCATCATCTCCTGGAGACTCTACTGTCTAGATTTTCTCTCCTGATTGCCCTCCTACCTCTCTGATGGCTCCTTCTCAGTCTTTTATGCCAGATTTTCATTTAGGACATGTCCACTAACCATGGGTATCCCCCAAGGCTCTGTCCTGGGGCATCTTTTCTCTGTATACTCTTTCACTTGGTGATTTCATTAATGCCAATAGGCTCAATCATCTCTCCATGCAGATAATTCTCAGATTTATATATTCAGACCAAATCCCTTTTCTGAGTTCCAGTCTCATATCACCACCAAATTATCCTATAGGCATCTTAAGTCCAACATGTCCAAAACAGAACTCATTATCTTTCCATTTGTACTGTCCCTTCTTCCCACCTCATTGTTAAAGGCACCACCATCCTACTAGTTACCAATGGTCAACACTTTGGTATCATTCTCAACTCCTCATTGGCACTCACCCCATATATCCAACCTGGTGCGAAGTCTTGTCATTTCTACCTTAATGGCATCTCTTGTACCCTTCTCTTTTTTTCTGCTCACACAGTTAGTCATCTTGGTGTAGACCTTCATCACGTCTTGGCTAGGCTACAAGACCCTTTTGACTATTCTCCCTGCCCCCTCACTTTCTAATTAAATGAGATAACAACCAGAAAGGGCTCAGCACAGTGCTGGGCACCCTGTAAGCCCTATATGAATGTGAACTCACTTCATTATTATTAATACTCCAATCCATCCACTCAGCTGCCAAAATGATTTCTCCAGATCATATGTCCCACCACGTCAAGCCCCTGCTCAATGAGTTTCTGTGGTTCCCTCTTCCTCCAGCATCAAATATAGAATCCTCTGCTTGGCATTTAAAGCCCTTCCCACCTCTTCCAGTCTTTTCATTCTTCACTTTCTTTCCTTCATTCACTCAGCAATCCAGCTACAGTTGTTAGTCCTTAAATACAACAATCCATCTCTGGACTTTGGGCCTTTGTACTGGAATGCCTGGAATGCTCTCTCCCCCTCACCTGCCCTTGGTTTCTATGGCTCCCTTTGGGACTCATTTCAAATCCTTACCTTCTCCACAGCTTGGCCCTCTGAGATTACCAACCACTTGCATTTTATATATCATGTATGGAACAACTGTGTTCCTCCATAAGAATGGAAACTCCCAGAGGGCAATGACTATTTTTTAAGATCTTATTCTGTTCTGTCAGAGATTAGCACAGTGCCCTGAAAACAGTAAGCACTTTATAAATGCTCTTGACTAACTGCTTACACTGGTATTTTTCCTACATTCCCCTCGTCCCACTTTTCCGATCCCACCACAAGACTGGGGCTTTTCGTGCGACCCTGGAGTATTAAGGGGTTACTGACTGACAACCTTTTGTAAGTCCTGTATCTCTCTAACTGTCCTGGACAAACATTCAGAAACCCTGTGCCTTCCTGCAGGGTCCCTGGGTCAATTCATCCAGCCTCATGTCTCCAAACTGTATAGACACACACACACACACACACACACACACAGAGTGTTGCCTACAAACTGCAGGCATATACAGCCTTAAATATGCCCACAGGCCACACAGATTCTAGTCTGCATCCCACGCTGGCTGACATAACCCCAAGTGCCATCAGCTCTCCTCATGGTGAAGAGCAGGCTCCATGACATTACTCAGAGACAATCCCACAGATGTGCAGACACACACATTGATGTGCACCTCTGAGACCACCCATACCTGGGTGTACATATGAACTGAACTGCATACCTGATTCAGACTGACTCGATCCCCACATGCGTGCACACATACATACACCTATGTGTAAGCTAAAAGAGAAACAGGTTCACACTCACAGACACGGATAGACACATACACACAGGTGCCAAGCCTGGCCTCAGCCCCTCCCCCTCTGTTCTAGAAGCAGGTTGGGGTGGGGGAAGATCTGGAGGATTGCAGGGTGGGGAGGGACCGGAGCTGACCTCTCTCACTCGGCCTCAACCTTTCCCTCTCCATTTCCGTGGCTTCAGGGCCCTCGGATGGGCCCAGCTTTGCCCCTCCTCCATTCCCAAATCTCGCCCCCTCCCCAATCCGGTCCTATGCTCCCCTCCCCCCATCTGTCCCCAACCCAGGGACCGAGGGGGAGGGGAGGCCCAGCCTCTAGAGCCTGGATCGTTCTCTTTTTAATCCTCCCCCGACCAGGGAGCATTAACCCTTTCCCTCCCTCACTGCCAGGCCCGCCCCCAGTCCCCAGCCCCCATTCTCCGGGGAGCTGTGGGTCGCGCCAGGCCCCATGGCTACAATGCTGGGGGTTCTTGGGGAAGGAGGAAGAGGTGAGGGTGGGATCCGGGTTCTCCATCCTCCCTCTCCGCAGCCGCTGGCTGCCCCTTACTTACCTCCTCCAGGGTCGGCAGAGGTGGGACCCTGCTGGGGGCCCAAGCGGCCCCAGGCGTGGGGTCTGTCGGTCCGTGATAGGGGCTGGTACCTGCGCCTGCCCTGCCCTCCCCAGATCCCCGGCAGCCGTTCCTGCCTCTACCTCCCTTCTCCTCCGGAGAGGGGGCGACCAAGCCCGTCTTCCCACCGAGTCGAACCGCAGCGGACAGCGCCACCGCCACCGCCGCCAGGGGCTGCTCCGGGGGAGGGAGGGACGCCCAGACAGATGCGCCGCCGGGGAGGAAGGGGGTGGAGGAGGGAGGATGGAGAAGGATGGAGGAGGGATGGAGAGGAGGAGGGAAGGAGTGGAGGATGGGAGGGAGGAGTGTGCAAGGAGTAGGGCGAAAGGGGCGGAGTCAGGGCTGCGGGGGGCTGGGCGCTCGGAACCCCCTCCCCCTCCCTTGCCCGGCCCGCCCTGCAGCAGCAGAAGCAGCAGAAGCAGCAGCAGCAGCAGCAGCAGCAGCCCTCGCCGCCGCCGCCGCCACCACCGACCGACCTTTCCGCGCAGCTCCGCCCAGCACAGAGTTCGGCTCAGCCTGGCCAGACCCGGCGCGGCTCAGCTCCGCGCCTCCATAGCCCACATCCTCCTCCCAGGTGGGCAGCGCGGGAGAGCCAGGCCGCGGTGGGGAGGAAGGGGGGAAGGGAGGGCCGAGTCTAACTGGGGTTTGGGGCAGGTGGGCGGGGTGGGGATGTAGGCTGCGCCCCCGCAGGCGCTCCGAGGGAGCCCTCATAGCTCCTCCTCCTGGGGATCCCCCCCCCCCACCTTATATACTCTCTGCTGGATCCCGCGCCCACTCCTGGGCAGCTCCAGATGTGGACCACCTCTGCTGCCCCTCCCCCTTTAGGGACCGTCACCAAAGACCCCAACAGTCTCCGTTTCTTGCGGGGGCCTCTGGCTCTCTTCCTCCCGCTACTCAAAGCCACGGACCCCTCTTCACCGCCCCGGACAGCTGAAAGGGGCCCAGCCAAGGAGGGGGAGGTCAGCCGAGGGTAGACGTTTTTGGACTCTGCTTAGAAACGCACTATGTGCCCTGGCAGCCTCCTGGCCTGGGACTGGGATTTTGGGAGGACAATCTGGTTGAGCCGGTCCCGGGTCCGAGTCAGGGCCGCAGCTCTGCCTCTTCTTCACCCCGACCTCGGCTTTGCGCCGCTCCCGGGTCCCCAGGTCCGTGCCTGCTTTTCAGCCTGGGGAGGGAAGGCCCAGGGATCAGATAGGGGCAGGGTAACCTTCGAGAGGTGCCGGGCCCAGATCATCCCTTCTTCCAGCTGGGTGCAGGTGTGCTGAACACCTGGAGCCTGGGCGGCGGACGTGGGGAGGCACCTTTGTTGGGGAGAAAGGGGTGGGAGGAGAGACCGCGCCCGGTCTCTACCTCCCTATCCCCCAGTCCTTGTCCATCCTGTTGTTGCCTGGACTGCCTCGGAAGCAGCGGGAAGCGTGAGGTGACCCCATGAGCACCTGCCACACGTGGAGTATTCTGCCAAGCCAGCCGCCGTTCCGCCGGTAGCTCTGCGTTGACCATCAGAGGGCGCCCTGCACCAAGGCTTGGTGCAGACTGCGCTGTCGAGGAACGCGGGCCCTTTAGAGGACCAGCCCTTAGCACAGCGCCTGGCACGTAGTAGGCTCTTATAAGTATTTGTTGAATTGAACAGAATTTATATCGCTTGCCTGCTTTCTATTCCGGGGGTATGGGTATTTTGGGATGGGATAGGGTGAGGCAGCGGGGTGCCCCAGTCACCTTTCTGGAGCTGTCCCCCAAAAAGCTGAGCATGTGGAAGGGGGAAAGGGCACCCCCAACTGACAATATTCTGCTATGAGATTAGCTGCATGCCTAGTGTGCTACATAGGTGTGAACTAGGTAGGGGTTTACACTCTCTCATAATTGTGGTTATGCTCACTAGCTCACTAGTCTGGTAGATTTGGAATTCCAGATTATGGCTCTGCCATTTACTTCCTGTGTGACCTTAAGTAAGTCACATCATCTCATTTCCTCATTTTCAGACTAGTGGGAGGGAGGGGTGTCTTACCCTTTGTCATCCTGGCCAACTTGGGCAGTCTGGTGGAGCCTAGGGATCCCTTCTTGGAATAATACTTTCAAATGCATGGGATAAAATATGTGAGATTACAAAGGAAACTGATCAGGAAGATATCAATGTCATGAAAATATCAAATAATTATGATTATATTAAATTAAATAACATTAAATAATTAATATAATTGCATTAAATGTCAAATATTATTAAAATGTAAGCCTACAGAGTCTAGGTTTAAAACTCTTGGACTAGATGAACTGCACATCTATGACTGCTCTAAGTCTATGACATGACTTGGAGGTGGGAATTTGAACATCCCCTGACCCAGGTGATTCAATCTCAAACATACTGCCTGGGAGTTATGGCTCTCGGGGACTTTAGAGGGCATCCATTTTAAAGTTGGGGAAACTGTGGGCCAGAGAGGGGAAATATGCTGGCCATAGTTTCACAGGGAATAGGGAGCAAAGCCAAGATTCTAACCAGGCTCCTGGGACTCCAAATTCTAGTGCTCTTTCCAATTCAATTCAAGCCCATACTATGTGCAAAAGGTTGGCAAAACAAAAACAAAATGGAAAAAAAAGAAGACCATCTTTGCCTTTAATTGTTGTGCTTGTTTTTCAGTGACTCCATTTGAGGTTTTCTTGGTAGAGACAGTGGAGTGGTTTTGCCATTTCCTTCTCCAGCTCATTTTACAGATGAAGAAACTGAGGCAAACAGGGTGAAGTGACTAGTCCAGGGTCACACAGCTAGTAAGTACCTGAGGCCAGATTGGAACTCAGGAAAATAAGTTTTCCTGACTTCAGGCACAGCAGTAGGCACTCTATCTACTTTGCCGTTTCGCTTGCTCCTGTTTTTAATGAGCTCTCCTCAAAATATATCTACACCATAGTATTTTTGTGGTGGTTGAGATAGAGTTTCTTAGACTATAGACAGATTCTGACAGGGGACTGACAGCAAGTGAAATAAGTACTCACTGGCACATAGGATCATAAGAACATGGAATGTTTTTAAGTTTATGGATAATTCTCTTTCTATTACTTTATTTAATCTTTCCAATAATCTTGTAAATATAGACAACTAGGTAGAAAAGTGAATAGCGTGCATTGCTTAGAGACCTGAGTTCTAATCTGGCCTCAGACACTTACTAGTAGTGTGACCCTGAGCAAGTCACTTAACCTCTATTTGCCTCAGTTTTCTCATCTATACAATGGGGATAATAGCAGCTCTGGCTTTCCAGGGTTCTTGTGACAATTGACTGAGTTCCCTTAGCAAGCCTTAAAAGTGCTATATAAATGTTAGTCATTATTAGGTCCTTTAGATGCTATTATGTAGTCTTTGCATGCTTATGTTTGCCATAAGCAAATTGAACATTAAAGACATTTACTAGTATTCCCACTGCTACCTTCTTTATTCAGCTCCTTCTTCCTGAACTACTTTAATGGACCTCCCTGCCTCCTATCTCCAACACATCTTTCATTCAGCTGTCAGAAAAATCTTCCTTCATGGTCCAGATATGTGAGTTTGGAAACATCTCTTCTCTTGTCTGATGAATTTGGAAACATGTCTTCTCTTGTCTGGGCCTGTTTCTTTCCTTGTGCATCGAGGTATTGACAGAATCTTGGAGTTGGAAGGAACCTCTGAGGACATCTAGTTTGACCAATCTCAGACCAAGAATTCTCCTTACAACACTGACAAGTGACCATCCAACCTCTGCTTGAAGACCTCTAGGAAGAAGGTATTGAATAGTTCCCAAAGCTGCCCATTCCGCTTTTGGGCAACTCTCATTGTTAGAATGTTTGTTTTTTTTCTTTCCCTGATATCATGCCTTTTTGTAACTTCCACCTGTTGCTAAAGGTCTGTCCTCTGGAACCAAGCAGAACAAATCTAATCCTTCCACATGATAGTTTTTCACATACTTGAAGACCAATATTGTGTCCCCCCTAAGTCTTCTCTTCCCTTCTCTTTCTCAGGCTAAACATCCCTAGATGTTTCAGTTAATCTTTTTATGGTTTGGACTCAAGGTCTCTTATCAAACTGGGTTCTCTCCTCTGGATGGTCTCCAGCCTGAAAAGATTCATTCTAAAATATTCTGAGACTTGAACCGTATGCTCTAGATGTTGTTTAACTGGGGCATAATGCACGATTATCTTCCACATTCTGGGTACTCGGTTCTACTGCCCACATTGGCTGCCATATTAATCTCTTCCTCATGTGAAGCTTGGCACTCTATTAAACCTTTATATCTCTTTCAGACAAATTGGCCATTGGCTATGCCTCTTCCATCTTGTACTTGTGAGGTTGATTTTCTGGAAGCCATTCATTGGACTTTATCTCTTGTTAAATTGAATTTTGTTAGAATTGACTCATTCTAGTTTGTTATAATCTTTGGGAATCTTGATTTGGTCATCCATCACATTAGCTCTTTCTCTTAGCTATCTGACACCTAGACATTTAATTTGTTTGCCAATTATGCCTTTATCCAAGTCACTGATAAAAATGGCAAATGTTGTAGTGTAAAGCATAGACCCAAGGATACTCCAGGTTGACATAGACCCATCAAGGATTTGTACTTGAGGCCAGTCATTCAATGTTTTCTTTTTTTCCCCTTTTTTTCCTTTTTCTTTTTTTTGCCTTTTGGAGGGGGCAGTTGGGGTTAAGTGACTTGCCCAAGGTCACATGGCTAGTTTTGTGTTAAGTAGCTGGATTTGAACTCGGGTCCTCCTGACTCCAGGTCCAGTGCTCTATTCACTGCGCCACCTAGTCACCCCTATTCAATGTTTTCTTCTCTTGTCTAGGCTACATGTCTCTATCTTTTCTAAAAGGATAACATAAGTATTTGTTAGAGGGCTTTTGTTTTTCTTTCTTTTTCTTCAGTGACAGGGAGAGAAAATAGATTTTCATTAATTAAAAAAATTAAATTTTAAGTTGAAAAATTTTTAAATATCAACAAATCAGTTGAAAAGACTAAGAGAATTTGTCAAATGTTTTGCTAAGTAGCAGGCATATTCTCTTTTTAGGGTTGCCCTCATCTACCAGTCTAATTACCCTATCAGAAAAGGAAGCAAAGTGAATCTGGCATGACCTGCTCTTGACTGAATCATGTTGGTTCTTTGTGGTCACTGCTTCTAGATGCTCACATCTATGTCCTCTAATAAGCCATTAGAATTTTTGCCATGAATTGAAGTCAAACTCATTGGCCTCCAGTTGGCAGGTTCCATTCTTTTCTCTTTTGAAGCCAGGGATGTTTGCCCTTCTCCAGTTCTGAGGTCCCTTTCCCATTCTCTCTATTCTTTCAAGGTCCACTGATGGTGGCTCAGCAATGACACCTGTCCCTAGTTCTTTCAGAAAGGCAGTCGTGGCTAGTGAATAAGTCCCTTTAGCTCCCAGATCCTTCATCTGTATAAAAATAATCATTCTCATCCAACTCAACTCACTGAATTTTGAGAAGAGTGTTTTTCAAAGTTTAAATTATGATAGAAATTTGAGTTATTTTATTATAATCATACATTCAATTCAGGCACAGCATTTATTGAGTACCCACTCTATGCCAGCCACGTGTCAGGTGCTGAGGATATAAAGACAGAACCATAATAACCCCTGCAAGAGGCTTGTATTCGAAACGGGAAACAATGTGAACTCAGAGAAGTAAAGGAAATACAAAGTAATTTGGAAAGGGGAGAAGGTGGGTGAGACCTGTGTATGTGCACAGTGGCATGGGAGTGGAGACCCAGAGGAGGTGGGGCATCTCAGGCAGCTGTGGGGGGTAATGATGAGTAGAGATGTGGGGTCGAGGGAAGGAATGTAGGTACAGGTACAAAGAGGCCAGTTTGCACAGGACACAGTGGAGGTGCTTCAGATCTGCAAAAATAGTCTGGAGGCCAACTGGGATGGGCTGGGAGTGCCAAAAGGGGAACTTGATGGATTAATTAACTAGTCTGTTAATTAAATAACTTTTTATTTAGCTGTCTGTTTAGTTATTCATTTATTTAGCTATTCATTCATCTATTTACTGATTTATCTCTTTAATCATTCACTTGTCTATTCTGTTTATGTATTCATTCATTTTCATTTTTTCATAATATATTTATTCATTTCTCTCTCTCCTCTCTCTTTCTCTCTCTCCTCTCTCTTTTTTCTCTCTCCCTCTCTCCCTTTCCCCCCTCTCTTTCCTTTCTCTCTCCCTTTCCTTCTCTCTCTCTCTCTCTGTCTCTCCCTCCCTCTCCTCTCTGTCTCTCCGTCTCTCTATCTGTCTCTCTGTTTCTCCCTCTCCCTCTCTCCCCCTCCTTCTCTCTCTCTCCTCTCTCTGTATTTCTCTCTCTCTCCTCTCTCTCTCTCTCTCCCTCCCTCCCTCTCCTCGCTCTCTCTCTGTCTCTCCCTCTCCCTCTCTCTCCCCCTCCTTCTCTCTCTCTGTCTCTCTCTCTCTCCCCCCCCCCATATCTATCTTTAAGGCAATTAGGAGCCACTGCAGCTTCGTAACAAAAGTAACAAAGATCATATTTGGATCTGAGGATCAAATGAAAATGCAAGTAAGGCATTTTCTCACTTCAGTGTGTTATGTCAATGTCAGATTTCATTTCTATCCAAGCTCCATGGTCAGGGATCATGTAGTCTTTCTAAATGCCCTCTCTCTCCAAACCGAGTATAGTATTCAACAGACATTTATAAATTGTCAAGAAGACTTTTATCTTGGACAAATGACTGGAATTCTTCAAGGGCAGTGAGATTCTCCTTACCTTGGGCTTTGCCTCCCCATCTGCCATCTTGGTTCTATCCTTTCCGGTCTAAAGACCATTCTCTATGGCAGAGAAAGTGGAAGCAAACAAGAATCCCATGATTCTCTCTTCTCCCTATCATCCTTTATCATCTTTCCTTTCTCCCCGGCCAGTGGTCCTATCCTGTTTTCTTCAATCTAGGTACAGTGGTCCCTTGTTTTGTTTTTTTCTTAAATTCATTGTCAACTTCAGCTCATTTATAGGTTTAGCATTCCAGCTACTATCCTTACAGTATAAGACCAAACATTTCCACCCTCGTCTTTTGTTGCCCACTGTTTAGAGCAAGGGTTCTTATTCTGGAGGTCCATCCAGGAACATGACTTAAAAAATCGATAGCTGTATTTCAGTTGCCTTCCTCTGTAATCCTTAGCATTTTATGATGCATTTAATAACATGGTTCTGGGAATGGGTTCATGGGCTTTTCCAGGCACTGCCAAAGGGGACTGGGACACAGAGAAGCCTAAGAAGCCCTGCTTTATCAGATGGTAGATTTAGAATTAGAAGCATGACCTTTGAGATCATCTGGTCTAAGTCCCTTATTTTCCAGGTAAATAATTTGCCCAAGGTCGCACAGCCAGTAAGAAGAGCTAAGATTTGAACTTAGATCCACAGATTCTTTCCGATGTCATTCAGTTCTTCCCATCTAATATGGACATATACGTGCACACTTGCACAAGCACCCGCCACTTGCTGTCAATGATTTTCACTTCCAGAGTGGGGATATTGATTTTTCCCCATTGCCCTTTTCCCACTTGGAGACTCCTAGGGCTCTTTCCTTATTGTGTCCTCCAAATGCTCATGTTGTTCAGTGGTGACTGGCTTTGGGAGCCAAGGCTCTAGAACCTCTCCAGCCATTTTCACAGCAAGGGGTTGCCAGCTCCTGCTTGGCCCTAGAACCCACTGTGCCCCATTGTCTAGCATTGTATGGGTTCTTTGGTTCACACCCACACAACGTTCTTCCCTCACACACTATGAAAATGGGATAGTCTCTATACTTAATCCCCTTTCTGTCCTACACTCCCTAGTGGCTTCACTCAGTGACTGCACTTCTCTCTCCTGGTTTTTTCATTCATGTGATGAACACTTCTCCCTCCTTCCAAGTACACCCAAGGCTCAGAGCTTGCCAGAATTTGGAGAAAGGATAACTCAGGCTGCCATCATTACATCTGGCTTCCATAAAATCTGGCTACATCTGGTCCATTGGGACACTTTCGTTCTTCTAACTATCCTGTCTAGGTCCCAGGGCCAGGGCAGGAAGTTTAAAGCAGAATGCATCCAAGGCGAATGGCCCCTTCCCACATCAAAAGGGGTTGTCTTTTGAACTGATACTATCACCTTCCTCTAAGAAGTGACTCTGGACTGGCTAAAGAAGAAATGACTTCTTCAAGGGCCTCATGGTTTCCCCAAATCAGAGTCCTGCTTAAGATTTTCCCCAAATATTTACCCTTACCTTGGATGTGATGTAAGTGCCAATTTTGATTGATTTGATACCGATTTAGTTCTTGGATAAATGTTTGTTCAATAAATGTTTATTGAATCGGTTCTTTGTTTATAATTCATCCTGTTTGTTTGCCCTTCCTCTATTCTCAGGGATCTGCATGTGAGTCACTGTGTTTCTCTGTGTCTATGTGCATTATGTAGGTGTATCAGTGTACCTGTGTGCCTGGGTTTGTGCACAGTTGGCCTTTTGTGTGTCTGCAGATTTCTCTGTGTATCTGGGTGCCTTTGTGTCTCTCTGTGTTTGAGTGTATCTCTGTCTGTGTCTTGATGTATTTGTGTGGTTTTTCTGTTTCATATTTCTGTATCTATGTGCATCTGATTTGTGTATATCTTGAATCTCTGTATGCGTTTGTGTGGATTGGTGTGTCTGTGTTTGTATATATCTCTATTCTTGTGTGTTTTCCGTATATCTGCTTGTGTGTATTTCTGTGTGTGAATCCATGTGTGTCTGTGTTTGTATGCATTTATGTGTGTATGTATGCCCACGCCATATCACAGACAAGCAGCTCCCACTTGGTTGTTATGGGAACTCTGGCTCTAAAAATGTTTATCTTAAAACCTACCTAGTGTGTGCCAGAGTCAGAGACATTGAGAACTGAAGCCAGAGACAGGAAGAGGGAGATGCCGAGACAAAGAGGCATTTTATACATTCACTGAAAGAAATAGCTGAGACAAAGAGAAATAGGAAGTCAGAGACAGACAGGCAGTCAGGTTGGCAAAGAGAGACACAGAGACATAGTCATCCTGAGCTCTTGGGCTCTCAGCTGTGCTCCTCCCTGTCCTCCTTCTCTTCTCCCTCCTTTCCCCCCTCCTTCCCTTCCTTCCCCTTCTCCTTCCTCTTCCTATTCATCCTCCTTTTCCTCCTCCCCTCCTCCTCCCCCTCTTCTTATTCCTTCCCTCCTCCTCCTTCTCCCCTTTCGCCTCCCTCTCCCCTCTTCCTCTTCCCCCTCCTCCTCTCTTCCTCTCCCTCCCCCTCCTCCTCCCCCTCCTCGTCCTCCTTCTCTGGGGTACCTCCTTTCCCCTCCCATTTTCTTTTCCCCACTCCTGCTTTGACCTACCCCCTTACCACCCTCTCTCTCACTTTCACCCTCCTCTTCTTCCACTCCTTTTCTTTTGAATACTGCTCTCCCTCCTCTCCACCTTCTCTAGCTCCTCTTCTTTCTCCTTCCCAATCCTTTACCTTCTTATGAATCCTCCCCTTTCTCCAATCCTTCATCCCTACTCTTCTAAGCCTCCTTACTTCAATTAAACCAAACAGCTATTCGATGCTTTCTGAGTGGTAGACTTCTAACAAAGGCTAGCCTTTATGGCTCACTGAAGCAAGGAACTTGACCCTGACCTGTTCAAGGCTCTCTCCAGTTGAATAAGAGCTCAGGGAGTTTATGCGCAGCTCCAAAAACTTTGCTTCTTCCCAGAAAGCTGATGCTAGCAGGTCTCCCAGCTCATCAAAATTCAGAGAGAATCATTCAGTTTGCTCTTCTAGTAAGAGGCATTATAGTACAGTAGAAATTTGGCTTTGGATTCAAAGGACCTGGGTTCAAATGAGGGAGTTGACTTCATGTCATCTGAGGTCCCTTCTAGCTCTGTGATGAACTTCTCGGCCTGAAAAACTGAGGCCATGCATGTTGACAAAATCATGGATCTTGGAAGTCTTAAAGTATGTATGTTCTAGGCTCTAGCCATTACCCTCCAGAAGCCTATAGTCTACGTATATGCACTCATATACACACATATGTTACATGCACATGTAACATCTTAGCCACCACCACCCTGCCCCAAATCAGTGATTATTGATATAATGACCTACCCCTACCAATACAAATTGCAATGTCTAGTCCTAGAGATTGCCTGCACATATTCAGAGATCAAGTGATTTCTTACAGAAGCAGGGTGAGGTGACAGGACTTGAGCCCAGGTCTTCCTGGCTAGGCCTTCCTTTCTATCTGTCCAACCACTGATGCTATTTTCTACACATATTTAAAGTTCTGCAAAATGCAGGTATTGGACTAGGACCTATATAAGGTCCTTTCTAGTCCTAAATCTATGGTGCTATGATCTATGAATATGCAAAATAAATGGAATTTCTTCAGTGACTTAGAAACTCAATTCTAAGAAGTGGAGAAGGTAAGTGACTTGTCCAAGATTTTCATAGATAGGGTCAGAGTTAGGATTGGAAGCTGGGCTTTCCTGAACATGAGCACAGAACTCGATTACACCGTGGTTCCTCTATTAATTTGCATAAAGTGGACATTTAGAAACACATATTTCTAGGTATATGCATTTACATATGAGAAGGGTGGAGAAATGGGTCCTGAATCTGTTAGATCCTGGATTCAGGTCCTGTCTCTGTGACTCTGGGCAAACCACTGAACTTTTCTCTCAGTGACCCAGGAAACTCTCTAAGACTAAGTAAACTTCAGAGCAGATGCCAAATGATTCCCCAGACCAGTGAATTCTTAGATCTAATGACAAAAGATATGTGTGTGTGTATGTACACACACACACACATGCTCAAACCAACAAAAATTTGTATATAGATATGTTTGCATAAAACACTGCCATATAAAAAAGTGCCAAATGAACAGTCCTGCGGGGAACAGAAAACTGGGGGTGAGTGTTAGGATAGAAGCTGGGAATTAATGTTATCTTCAAGAATGTGAAAATATGTCTTCCAGTTGCCACTAGGTGGCACAAGAGTTTACTTTCATCTTGCCTCAGACCTTTTTAATGAATGACCTGGGCACACTTTCCCCCTCTATAAATAGATATAATAAGAGTATCCAGCTCACAGGTTTGTTGTTAAGATTAATGAGATAATGCATGCAAATCACTTTGTAAACATTAAATCTGTAGAACTGTTAGCTAGTGTTATTCTTGTCTAGAGGTATTAAATCTGTTCTGTTTGACCGCAAAGGAGCACTCAGCTGCCACAGGAAGAAGTTGAAATGTTTCTGATTTAGGCTCAAAAGGAGCTATCTGAAAGTATAATGGGTTGCCTTAGGGGGGGTTCCCTGCCACTGAAAGACTTCAAGCCAAAATTTGATGACCATTTTCCCAGAGATATCACAGGGGGCCTTCTTGGTCACGTACAGGTTCTACTAGGTAGTTTCTGAGGTTCCTTAATATTCTGAGATTCTATGATTCCATTTAATTCAACAAACATGAATTAGGTGCCTTCTGTGTATTAGTTTATTAGATGTGGAGCTCATAGCTTGGGGCTAACAGATGAATATAGATAGCTGTAGTGGGAAAGAATTACACTGATAAGTGTCTGAGAGAGAGGGACAAAACAGCAGCTATATCATGTTTGAGGGGGTGAAAGATCTTGCCAGTCAGGGAGACTAGAGGAGGTTTGAAAGAGGAGATGGCATTTCAATTGGACTTTGCAGAATGGCTTTGAATTCCACAGGGGATGAGAGGAGGACTGGCTATTCCAGCATAGGAAACCAGTTGAGGAGTATACACACATTTACATATGTCCTGAATTTAAATCTGGCTTCAGACACTAACTGTATGACCTTGGACAAGTCACAACCCTATTTGCCTCAGTTTCCTCATTTATAAAATGAGCTGGAGAAGGAAATGGCAAACTACTCCAGTATCTTTGCCAAGAAATCTTCACACAGGGTCACAAAGACTGAACAACAAAGTAGACTGAATGAAATATGGAGGCAAGCAGGTAAGAGCTCACTAGAAATCTTCAAATGAAGGTTGGATGGATACTTCTCAGAAATATGGTTGGAAGGTTTCCTGATCCAGTGTGTATCAGACTAGATGACCTCAGAGGTCTGACTATGGTTCTGAATTCCTCAGATACCCATTCATAGGACTAAACTCTCCCTCTGAGGAGATAGTAGATCCCCATAGAACAACTATTTATTTCTTTCACAAAGGAAGTGCTTATAACAAAGAAGACTCAAACGCATTCATTGACAAATAGTTAAAGCATAAAATGACTTTTATATTCTCTTGGGAGGGGAAGACTTCTGGGAGAGTTTTAGGGTTGCTGAATAATTACCTCAGATATTTACTACCTGAGTAGCCACTTCTGCTCAGCCAGGAATGAATGGCTCTTTCTCTTATGGGTGGCAGTGATGGTTTTTCCTCAACACAAAGTTGTAGGAACCTCCTCTCACTGGGCAACCTCTAGACCTGTCAATGATTTTAGACCTCTCCAGCTCATGAGGTAGCTACCAAGTCTAGGAACATTCTTTTCAGGATTGCTGCTGGGTTACCTGTGCTCAGGAACACTGCCCAAAGCAGAAGACGCAGTAAAAGGCTTGAGATCCAGTCTAAGCCTCAACTTAGTAAAACAGTCTCTCACTATCATATTTCCTGGAGCCACCTTTACTGTTATTGAGGAGGGGAAAAGGGAGGGAAATCTTCTTGTACCTTTGCTAGAGGTCCAGGAGAGAACGGATGGAGTCGCAAACCACATGTTGGAAGATGGGAGAAGAGAGATTGAGTGGTAAGTGTTTTGATTCTTCCTTCTAGCCTTCTGAGTAGGTGGCCTCTCAGCTCAGTGCCCAATCCTCTTTGGCACAGTCTCTTTGTTATGGTGACTAGCAAACCAACCAGGACTCCTTTATATAGCAAACTCATGTGTCACCAGAAGTGACAGAAGATGGGGTGCATCAGAAGAAGGGACCAAGCATCCAGTTCCCTTCAGTTCCCTTAGGAGGTTATAATTTATCATAGAAATTAGTCTCTGATGACAGACAGATTATCTGTAACTTAAAAATTCACTAGGCCTGAGGCAGCCTGGTAAAGTGGAGGAAGCTTTAGAGACATAGGATCCTAATTTGAGTTTGGCTCTAAACATTAACTTGGCTGTGATTCTGGGCAAATCAGTTGCTCCAATTGCTTTATCTGTAAAATGAGAATAATAGTCACATTACCTTCTTCACAGGATTGTTGTGAGGAAAGCACCTTTAGGTATTACACAAATGTGAATTATTCATTCCCATTAGTGGCTGTTGGGAAAGAGTGTGTGTGTGTGTGTGTGTGTGTTTTAGGTTTGGCACCATAATGGAGAGGTGAATAGCAAGAACTCCTGAGCTTATGGAGGTTGTGGAATAAGGAAGGAGAGCTGGAGAGGGGGGCCCTTCCTATTTGTGGGGAGTAGATTCCGCCTCCCATGTTAAGCAACTGTTGTATCCCAGCAAGGCTGTTGAATGTAAACCTAGAGAAAAAGCAGCTGGTTAAACCATTATTAAGGGAACTCTTTGAAAGTAAGATCCAAAGTGTACCTCAAACTTGTACCTCATTTCTATGGCCCACCTTTTCCACTGACCAGGATCTCAGCTGTCTCACAAAATGTCCAAATGAAAAAGGCTTTTGAAGTTATAATCCAGTCCCTTAATTTTTACAGAAGACAATCTTATAATGATAACAACAGCAACAGCTGGGTCCAGTCACTAGTCACTTGCAGGTCCTTGCATAAGGCCTTTTGACTGAGTCCAAGTTCTACAGAACAAGTTCTTTTATTAAGGCTATTTGTTCTGTGGAGTTTGGATTCAAAGGGCCATACTTGAGGACCTAGAGGGCCACATGTGGCCTCGGGGCTGCAGGTTCCCTGCCTCCAGTCTAGTGAATAGAGAAACTTGAAGACAGGAGGACAGGATTTGTCCATGATACATACTGACTATGTGACCTTGAACAACTCTCTAAGACTTTAAATTGTAGAGAAGAGCCAACCAGTATTGATAGAGGGGTTTTCCTCACCTGAGAGTTCCTTATAGCCTTATAGAATCACAGGTCTAGTCTTCCCATTCTGTATTCTTAAAAAGCACACACACAAATCCATGTAGTACTTTTCAGTTTAAAAGCATTTTTCCTACAACTCTGTGAGACAAGTAACACAGAGATTGTTACTTCCATTTTGCAGATGTATAAACCAAGATAACACCAAGAAAAAAAGATGCATATTTGAATTGCTCGAACTTTATTTGATTCCAAGCTCAACACCTATTCCACTACTCCACTCTTCCCCTGCTTTGCTAATCTTAAAAGCCCCATATAGGTTGTCAGCTATCAGCATTACTATCAGGCTAGTGGGTGAAAAGGTCTCAGGAATATGGAACCAAACATTAAATAAGAAATTCACTGGGTATCTCCTTAATGATAAGCATCTAGATATAGGAACCATCTTTTAATTTTTGCGGGTGATTATGAAGTATTTATATGTATATGTGATAGACATCATATATAATACATACACATTGTATATGATATATAATGCATCTGTATGTCATACATATAGATGTATGTTCCCAGACACACTTGGCTTCTAGATCTGTAAAATGGAGACAATGGTGTGTTATGGAATTTGAGGAAGAACTTGGTAAGTGGGCAGGTGCTGTATAAACGAGTTCTTGTTCTCATCATTATGTGTGATAGAGATGCATGCATTTCATCATCTGTAAAATGAAAAGTTTAGTTTGCAAGGGCTTATGATTCTTTGACATACACAGTAGAGTTGCATCAGAGACTACATTTCAAGTGTATTATTTTCATTGTGTCCAGTTAGCCTGGCACGGTTTTGAAAACCAGCTTTCCTTGTATTTCTGCTGCCAAATCTAGTCTTTGGATTCCTTCCAAACTCAACTCCACCACTCACCTCCTTTTTGGAAACCTTCCCAGACTAACTCCGCCCTATGATGTCGTATTGCTCCCATCTCTCCCAAAGTACTCCTTTCTTCTACCGGTCTGACTGGATGTGATATTATATAACAATCATAATGGCTGACAATTTATAGTGCATGTTAAGGCTCGCAAATTGCTTTGCTTTTTGTACAACATAATATCTCATTTAAGTTTCACGCCAGCTCTGTGAGTAGATGTTATTTGTTACTCTTCTCATATTGCTGATAGGGAAATGGAGGTTCAGAGTCACACAGTTAATTCCTGGGGAAGATTTGAACGTAAGTCCTGCCTCCAAAGCCAACAATCTAGTCCCTAAGCCGTATTGTTCCATGTCGGTGGTGTCATTCTGATATGTATAGAGACGTAGATACCTGGCATCCCATTCCTCCAGGAGGAGACTCCACACATTTCCTGGCAGATTTGTCCATGGTTAAGTTACATAATAGCTGGTAAATTTTTATCACATACTCATTTCATCTGATCCTTACAACAGTCCTGTCAGCTGCTATGGTATGTCCCTGATTTTTTTTCTCTGTGTGTGTCCTATTGTCCCCATCAGATGAGCTTCTGAAGAGCCGAGGCCCTCCCCATGACCCCTACCCAATCAGCTCCCTGAGGGCAAAGGCTGAGTCTCTTCCCTTCAGACCAGGTTCTCCTTGAGGGAAGGAGCTCTCAGGTAGTCTCCCTATCAGACTAAAGGTTCCACTAGTGAGGAGAGACAGACCAGGGGTCTCATAGTACTGAGTGGGGGGAGGGCGGCAGGTTGCAGCAAACTGAAAGAAGCCAGCAACTGGACTTTTTTTTTTTTGCACAAACGCTTTAATTGCAAAAATAAACACAGCTTTATCACCTGCCTGAGAACAGCATCTGCTTTACAAAATCGATAAATAAATAATAGCCAGAAAACCGAACGCTGTACCCGAGGGTTGATCAGACAGATCTGTACAAAGAAACACTCTCCCTACCCCATCCAGTGGGCTGGAGCGAGGGTTATACCTCCGCCAGCCCCCCCGCGTCTGGGTGAGAGGTGAGGGGAGTCGGAGCCCGAAGTAGAAAAGACAATCGTCTGTGTCCTGAGTCTGTGAAAAGAAAGTGCCTGGTAGGAGAGAGAGGGCTCCCTGGGCCACGAGCTCCGGAGGAGCTGTCCTCTGGCAGTGGTGCTGAACAACCAACCATCCGGGCTTGGCCGGGCACACTCACTAAAACCAACTTGCGGCGACCCTCGGACAAAGCCGAGCGAATTAAGATCGCCGCCTGGCGTTGGTCAGGAGTGGCAGTAGGGAAAGTGGATCGGGGTGGGGAGAAGGATTGGCGGGACCTATTAGAGGAATGGGATTGGAGGACCTTTGGGGTTCTGGTCCCCAGCTCAAAGGGTGGGGAGAGGACGAAGTTAGTCGACAGTTTGGTCCCCGACATCAGTGCCAACAGTAGGCTGTCTCTGTTCTTGGCTCAGGGCCTCCATGGTCATCCAGTACGCTGCAGGGCGAACTGAGCTAGAACCTAGAGGGCTGCAAAGGAGAGGCCCAGAGCGTAAAAGCCCAGCCCCTTGAGTCTCTCCTCCGCCCTGGCCTTCTGCTTCAGATGCACTTTGCCGTGGCGTTTCTTCTCGTCGCTGCGCGCGAAGCGACGGCCACACACGTCGCAGGCGAAGGGCTTCTCACCCGTGTGGGTGCGCACGTGCGTGGTGAGGTGGTCACTGCGGCTGAAGTTGCGCAGGCAAATCCGGCACTGGAAAGGCTTGTGGCCGGTGTGGATGCGCAGGTGGCGGTTGAGCTCGTCTGAACGGGCGAAGCTACGGACGCAGCTCTCCACCGGGCAGGCGAAGGCCTTGGCGTGGGGCCGAGGACAGAAACAACGAGGACTGCACTTGCCGCCCCGCCGCCCCTTACGCCTAGGCTCAGCCTGTGCGGGCTGCTGCGCCTGCGGTGCCTGCGGCGTCTGCGGTGGCTGAGATTGCTGTGGAGCTGCCGTCGGTGGTGGGAGTTGCGCAGCCCCCGAAAAATCAGTCGTAGTTGGTGGCACTACCGAGAAGTCAGAGGCTGGGCCAGGGAGGGTCAGGCTGAGTGGGGAAGGTTGGGCTCGGGCTAGGAGGTCCCCACCTCCGCCTCCCTCCCCGGGGGGGCTCAGGCTGAGCCCTTGTTGAAGGCTCTCTCCGCCTTCCCCAAAGTCGCTTGAGGGCAACTGACTGGAGCTCGATAGGGAGAAAGCATCGTAGGTGCCACCATAGATTCTGTTGGCCGGGCCTGGAAGGTCCGCGGGACAGCTGATTTGCAGCAAATCTTCGATCTTGGAGCCCAGCGGGGGGAAGCCAGCCTCGGGGCTAGGCTGGTAGCCTCCCTGTGGGAGATAGCTTGGAGCGCCTGCCGACAAGAGGTCCCAAGGCCCATAGGGGGCCTTGAAGGCCGGAGCGGCGTCTAGGGCAGGCGAGACTGGAGGGGCTCGGAGGCCCGGCTTGACGTCTGGTGGGGATGGCTGGGGCTCGTAGAGGCACTGCGGGGAGGTGCCCGAAGTCGGCGAAGTCTCCCACGGCATCTCTGGAAAGGGAGTGGCGGAGCCTAGGTCAGCCGGGAAGAGGTCCAAGGGACCAGCCAGTGAGGTGTCCGGGCTAGTAGCGTACAGGGCGTCCAGCGGAGCCCGAGGGACCGCCCCGTCCGGCCCAGGGAAAGGAGCCAGGCCAAGGATCCCCGACATGAGGTTGAACAGGGCCTCCTGGTCGTGTGGGTGCTCAGGTATGGCCTGGATGAAGAAGCTGCCGGTATAACTGAGGCCGGGCTGGGGTGACGGAGAGGGACCCTCTAGAAAGAAATAATCTGAGGTGTCACAAGTGCCACTCAGCGCAGAGCTCAGGAAGTCACCTGCAGCGAGAGAACAGCGGATACCGAGGGCGTTAGAGGGTAGATGGGAAGTGGGAAGGGGAGGGGTCAGCGACACACATTCCTAAGCTCAGGAGACCTGACTCTGACTTGACAACCACTTCAGGCTGCACTGCGTTGCCCCCGAGAACACTAGTGCACAAGATTTCATTCCCCCTTACGCCCCCCCCCCCATATCACTGCACCAGGCTTGTGCCCTCAGGCAGTCACATGAAAGCTCGCCAAATACAAGGCATGTTTGCAGCTCTGTAGCTGGGTGGGAGCGAGCCACTGGGGCACGGACAGAGGTGCACACACGCGATGACCAAGCACACACACATCTTTCACATGCATACGGAGGAACACACGCATACCGACCCAGATGGACCCTGATAAGCGCACTGGCTCATGCTGAGATGGCAGCATTGCTGATCTGGGGATTTGGGGGGAGAAGAACCATTCCCAGCTCCCACCCCCACTGGCCTCAACCTTCCCTCCCCCGCTTTCCCGCACCATTGTGCACAGCAATGCTTCAATATCCTGGTTGCCAACGCATACGCACATCCATCCATCCATCCATCCATCCATCCGTCCGTCCGTCCATCCATCCATCCATCCATCCATCCATCCATCCATCCATCCATCCCCGTTACCGCCACCTGCGGAACCTGGCTCTCCCCCACATTGCCCCATACTGAGAAAAGAGGGGCTTCTTTTCTCTCTTTATCTTGTGTCTGTGTTTTGGGGGGGGGGGAATCTCCTTACCTCCCGGGAAGCCAGCGAGGGAGGGGTCTCTCCCTGGTCGCAAAGTCTCCGGGCTGGTCTCAACGCATCCCTCGGGGTACTTGGCGAAAAGCGCTTCTGGGCAGAATTCGCTCATGTTCAGCATGGCGGAATGGGGGCCCCGGGATTGAAGGATAGGGAAGCGCACAGAAGGGGCCCTAGGACCCTGCTTCGGGGAGGTACGGGAATGGCGATCTGGGCTCCCTACAGGTACTCTGCGGTGGGAGGGATCCTGCCTCCCAGCCTTGGGTTTTGGGGAATCGAGATCTGCTAGGCTGTAGGGCTTGGCGGCTCTGGGGATTCCCCCCTGGAGTGACTGGTACAGGTCCGGGCTCCGGCTCCTCGCGTTTAGTAAGGTGCAGATCCGCTCCCCCAGCCCGCAGCCCCCACTTATATACTGGCTGCTGGGCTGGCGCGGGTCTTCCGCCTCCCGGGGCCGCTTCCATTTCTGGAGTCCCCGGCCCGGTCGCTGTGACGTAAATGCCCAAATATGGACACAGGATGTGGGCCAGGGAGTCCCGATAAGGAAAGCTCGCTGGGTGACGTAGCCCGCCCAGAGCTGGCTCTGTGTGTGTGTGTGTGTGTGTGTGTGTGTGTGTGTGTGTACGTGCAAACCTTTATATTTGCGCTTTTTGGGGAGGGGGGCTAAGAGCGACTGATGAGTCTGCCTTGGTGAATCTATGATTTCTCACAGGAAACCATAAATATGTGTTTCCCTAAGTGTGCACCTGTGTGCGCATCTCTGCGCGTGTGCCACCTTGATGGCTCCCCCAGCCATTCCCCTGTGGATCTGGATTTTCTCTCTATGATGGAGCGCATCGTTTTGCATTTGTGGTCCTGTGAGTGTGTGTATTCACGTTTGTTCACACCCCTATGTGGTGTTCTGCCTCTTGGCTTTTGGATTTTAAAAATATTTCGTCTTTTTATAATTCTCACCCAGCCCTCTCTTCCCCGCCCCCTGCACTGGGATACGGTCCAGGAAGTTCCAGGAGGAAATGATCATCACTTGTTAAAAGTTGGGAGTTTCATAGACTTTGTTGCCTGAATGGAGGGGAGAGGGAAAGAGGTGCCTGAAGCCCTGAGACGGGAACCAGGCTCTTGCCTATCCTGGAAAACTGGGGAATTGATGTCAGCCTGGGTGGGAGAGAAAACGTTGGCTTATGATCGACAGCCATCTCTCTCTTCCTTGGACACCTTATACTTCTCCCTTTTACCGTGGCTCCTATCCCTCTCACGCCAAATGGGAATTCCAAGGTTTCCTCCTGCCCACAGTGCAGGGCAGGCATGGATTGTTTTGTGCCCTGAGCCTAGTCTCTGCACAATGAATTCTATTAATAAGCATTGATTAGTATGTACTAGGCTTGACACACAAAGACTACAGTGAAAACAAGGAAGTAAAAGAAGGATTGGACAGAGGAGACACCTGAGTCAGGGAGGTCAGTGGCTCAGATCGCCATTCCCCTACCTCCCTGAGGCAGGGTCCTAGGGCCCCTTCTGTTAGATTCCCTATCCTTCAATCCGGGGGGGCCCCCATTCTGCCATGCTGAGCATGAGCAAATTCCTCCCAGAAGGGTTTTTTGCCAAGTGATGAGGGCTAGACCTGGGAGAGACTGGCTGGGTAGAGAGAGGGGGACAGATGTCATACCACTTCCCCCCTGATGCCCACCACTATCAGTGCTCTTTACCCTTCCCCAATTACATCACCTATATTTGTATCCAATTATTTGTGTATGTGTTGTTTCTCCCTAGGATGTAAGCTCCTTGAAGCCAGGCCTGTTCCCTTTTTCATCTGGTACCAAAGCACCAAGGCTCCAAAGACTGCCATACTTTTTTTTTTCATCTGAATCTGTGACTTCAACTGCACAGGGCATCCCACTCTTCTTATTTTATACCTACTCTACCACACTGCCATTTATCTGGTACACAGTTGGCACTTAATACACGTGTCCTGAATGGAAATGAATTTTGTGCTCACAAAACCTGTGCCCAGAGTAGGTCTCTACAACTTTTACATTCAGTGTCAGTTAACAAGTCCTTACATTCTAACGAAGGAGACAAGAACACGCATAAAAATACATATCCACTCAACATAAAGAGCCAAGCAGTTGACAAGCTTGATTTAAGTGAGTCATGTATTGTAAGGATAGAACACTGGGCCTGGAGTCAGGAAGACCTGAGTTCAAATCACACCCTTACAAGCTGGGTGACCCTGGGCAAGTCATTTCAGCTTTCTTTGCCTTGGTTTCCTTAACCTACCTCCCAGGGTTGTTGTACGTGTCAGTGTATGTCTTAAAGACAAGCTTTGCTGGCTGTTACTGCTAAGTGCCTACTATGTTCTAGTTCCTGTGCTAGTTTCTAAGGATATAATAATAAAGAATGAAACAATCCCGATATACATGGAGCTGGCATTCTAATGTCTAAATAGATTCTAAACCTCTGTGCTCTTGCTCCCCACCCCCAGGGGCATGACCAATGTCCAACGCTGATTCCAGGGGTCAGACTCTAAAGAGGCCCCAGGCCAAGGCCAGGAGCCAGCATCCAAACTTGTGCTTCTTTCCCCCATGGGCAGACAGATGTTCCCAGAGCCTGAGGTGGGGGGCAGCAGCCAGGCTCCCACTCTCATAGGGGCACCCAAGCCAGAGACTCTTGCTCTGCTTGTCTTATAAGTTGAGAAAGAAGAGAAAGAGCTAGGACAGCCGTTCCTCTGGCTACCTACTCTTTATCCATCTGGTTACTTCAGTACACATTCATCCACTCCCTCCTGGCACATCCTCAGCTCAGTCATTCCATTCACTCATACAGCTATGCATACTGAGGACTCTCACCATTTTTACATGTGAGCTTGAACACACACACACACACACACACACACTCTTGATAAAGCAAAGGAAGTGGAATCAGATGGAGACTCAACCCTGTTGTTGCCTTCTTCCTGGGGTCAAGCCAAAGACCCACAAATGCAAAAACAACCTTGTTTCACCTCCCTTCATGGTCCAAAAGGTGCCAAGACCAAATCTAGACCAGATCCCTCACCACCATCCTAGGGCAAATCAGAGGGTTGTGAGTGGAGGGCCTCCAGGCTGTCTCTGCTGACTTCTAGGGTGCAGGCCACAGTCTCAGGAGGGTCAAAGTAGTTCAACTCCATCTCTCAGCCATGTCTAGACCACAGGTACTAGGAAGGAAGCCAGTCAGTTACTGGGCTATTGCTCTTCTTTGAGGAGCATCCTGATAAAAGAGAAGGAGATAGAGTAGTTATTGGATTCATCTTCCCTTCACTCCCTCACCCAGTGCTGGAGAGACTTGGCCTATGCTAGGGAAGGGGATGATCTGATAGGAACCAAGTAAGTCAAGAGATTCCTAAATCCTGTCCTTTCTCTTTCTAGAAGAGAATCCATTCCTCTCTTCAAAGACAATTGGAGGTGGCTTCTGTGCACTTCCTCTAGAGTCCATGGCAAAGTTTCAGGAGGGCTGGGATAGCTCAAGGAGGCCCCTCTCAGCCCCATGATGGGCATCAGGGCAAAGGCAAAAGTTCCAGTCTAGAACTCAGGGGACAGCAGTGATTTTGGTAGTGGGAGTGGGAGTGGGAGATTTTGCCTGAACAAACAAACAAACAGGCAGAATTCAGCATTTTATTCTGTCCAGGAGACACCTTCAATGAGCTGCTGCCCCAGCCCCTGAATACGTCTGTATACTATTCTCCTTTTAAAAATTAAAATTTAATTTGATGCCATCACAGTAAGAGTTACAAGGTAGAATTTGTCTGGGGGGAGGGGAGGTTGGTATTTGAGATGATATTTATAGTCAGAGTAATAATACTGGTAGAGAGCTAAGGGAGGGCCGAGAACAAATCTCTGGGACTTTCTCCAGGGTCAAGGAATAGGTGAGGGGTAGTGAAAGCCGGTCAAGTCCAGGCCTGAGGTCCAGAACAGCTGAAAAGTTCCTCCTTCAGCCACCTGATGAACACTGGGGTGAAGATCAAAGAGGAAACTCTTAAGAGCTTGTTTTCTTCCTTTTGTTGCTCACCTTCATTTCTGAAGAGAATCGATACATCTCAGGGTGAAGTCTTCACTTGATTGTAGATTGGACTTAAGTGAGGCAGAGCTGGTAGAAACTGTCAGCCTCACTCTCTCATCCAGAGTCATAGAAGTCTAGTGGTAGGACAAAAGTCAAGATGACTGGTGTTGCTCTGAACTGTAGTGGATGTTCTTGGGGCCTTTGATGTCTCACCAAACTCTAAGCACTTCACAGCACCTGCTTTAGCCTCTTCTATGGCTGTTGGAACAAATTGTTCTTATCCCCCCATTCCACTGGAGGATGTCTTCACATGCTCAGGGAGACACCCCTCCCCCCCAACTCTCCAATGGCTTTAAAGGCTGGTGGTTGCCCTCAACCTGGTTCAGCTCGTCTGCTGAGATAGTTCACCAAGGTGTGACTGTTGCATAGGCTATGGAGCCACAAATGAGAGCTACGTGCCAAGGTGACACCAAAGGAGGATGAGCAGCCCTCACACTAGAGGTATTAGTCCAAGAATTCAAATAAGGGCATTACAGTTGTCTTCAGGATAAATATGAAACCTCAGCCTGCTATTCAAGGCCCTCCCTCCAAATGACTTCAAACTATAATTCTGAACAGTATTCACTTTGCTTCATTTACTTCTTCATGCATTCTACTCCCCAGTCAAACTGGATGACTATTGGTTACCTGAATTCAACGGGAGAATGTCCTTTGAAAGAAGGGGCATTTTGTTTCCTCTCTGCTCTAGTGTTAAGTACAATGTCTTGCAAATGGTAGGTACTTAAAATGTTTGTTGAATCGAAATATTTTGTTAACGTTGTGTGTGTGTGTTCCTTTTCACACCCTATAAATAGTTCACATTTAGTTCAACAAGCATCCATTCTATGGATCCATCAAACACCCACCATGGGCAAGGGCCAGTGCTAGACATTGAGGCTGCAAAGACAGTAAGAAAAACAGTAGATGTTGGGATTTTAGGGTTTTACATATGATTTTTATACAGAAGTGGTTATATTATTTTTTTCCCTCTTTTTTTTTTCTTTTTTGGAGGGCAGTTGGGGTTA
This sequence comes from Pseudocheirus occidentalis, assembly GCA_028646575.1. Lineage (NCBI taxonomy): Eukaryota > Metazoa > Chordata > Mammalia > Diprotodontia > Pseudocheiridae > Pseudocheirus > Pseudocheirus occidentalis. Next base: position 307,603,464 of record CM053595.1, read on the forward strand.
AGTGACTTGCCCAAGGTCACACGGCTAGTTTTTTTTTTGTGTGTGTGTTAAGTGTCTGAGGCCGGATTTGAACTCAGGTACTCCTGACTCCAGGGCCGGTGCTCTATTCACTGCGCCACCTAGCTGCCCCTGAAGTGGTTATATTATTAAACATAATATTTTTTTTCAAAGAACAAATGCCTCCACAGACATCCTCATGTACTTTGTGTGAATTCTGAGTAGGCATCATCCTTGTGCTGGGGTCTGGGAGCCCAGATATCCCCTCCCTGAACCCATACAGACATGTATAGAATGGTTTTGTACAGCCCGTGCAAAAGGTAGACTTTAAGCACAGGTGGGCTCTGGTACAGGAGCTGAGCCAGGGATGATACAAACTTTGTGTCTGTTTCAGACATGTGGCTTTCTGTTCTAATCCCTGCTCTGGGCTTATGGCCAGGTCACTCCTCCATGGCCTTGGATCCAAGGGCACAAAAGACATGTCTGTCTGGCCCTAGACCCACCAAGACCCACCAAGGCCCACCCTCTCTGGGATGGGTACCTGGAGTATTTTTCTATAGTATGAGCCCCTCAGGCCTTCAGATTCCTCCCTTTCTTTTCACCCCTCCCCCAATCAGGTTTCTTTCCTACTCTGCAGGGTAACCCTCCACCCGTTGGCTGACATGCCAGATTGACTAGCCCCATGCCGTCTGCTATCTTTTTCTTCTCCTGTGTTTTTTTTTCAACCTCTACTCTTTATTTATGCCCCATTCCTTTCATTTAAAACATTGTTAAAGCTGCAGCTTTGTGTGCTGAGCTATTTCTCTGTAAGGGAGGCTCTCCTCTACCCCTCCTTGTCAGGATTAGAAGCCTGGGGGACCAAGTTCCAATCTTGGTTTTGAGTCCCTTGAGTCACTATGTGCCCTTGGGTGAAGCAAGACATGTCCCTTTCGTATGCCTTCATTTTCTTATCTGTGAAATGGGAATACTGCTGTGATGCTTCCATGACCTACTTCATTAGGATCAAAAGACATGATGTGTCCAATAAAGTGCTTTCATTGTTATTGTTATTGTATTAACAGGCAGTCAGGATTGAGGGAGGTGGTTAGGGCTTTGTGGTAACAAAGTCAAGGTCTGTTCTCCAATGTGCCTTGACCACCAGTTTTAGGCCTTAATTTTGTTGAATAAATGAATATAGTCTGACCACTGACCCTGACTACTGATTGACCCTCAACCCTAAAGTTAGTCATGGACTAATCCCTAAGTCCTATCATTGACTTACCCCACCTAGGGACCAGTCCTTGACTTTAGCCCTGTATGGATGCCTTAATCCACCCACAGACTGGATAGACCCCATGCCCATCCACAGATTCATCCTTAACTGTGGTTACTTGATTTGCGATCAGAGGATCAGTCCTGTTTCTGATATCTGAGTGGTCTTGGACAGGTTACCTCCCCTTTCTGTGCATCAGTTTTCTTTTAAATAAAGGGGGGAGGCAAGACAGATAGAGGACTTCTAAGGTCTCTTCCAGATCTGAATCTATGATATTATTCTAGCCCTATCTCCAGGACTACCTTCCCAACTCCCATGTGCCTTGGCCAAGACCCCAGAGGGTGCCTGGATAAGATACTGGAATGGTTCCAGAAGAAGACAGTGCTGTATTAGTGAGACAAAGATCAGATTAGTTGAATTAACAGATCAGGAAGTATTGATGATCTATTTCAGCTAAGGGAGGAATGGAAGAGAGAAGCAGCTTGGTATAGGAGAATAAACTGTGTTTAGAACTGAGGACTGGGAAAATTTCCCATTCATATCTGGATAGCTGGGGTGAGTGGCTCTAGAAATATTTCTTGAATAACTGGGTAACAAAAAACATCCTTTTCTATTTTCTCTCTTCCCTTCCCTTTTCTGGAAAGAGTCCAAGGAGAGACAAATTAGGATAATAGAAAGAACTAAGGTTCTAGAATCAGAGAGCCTGGGTATAGCACCTGGTTCTATAAGTTGTGTGACTATAGGCAAGTTGGCCAAACATTTATGGACTTCATTTTCCTCAGCTGTTAACTGAGGGGAGGGGGGATAATGGACTATTATCATAGAATGTCAGAATCGAAAAGAGCCTTGAGATTGTTAAATTCAATCTTTTCACTGTGCAATGGAGGAAATAGGCCAAGAAAGGAGATGCTCAAGGGCAGATTGGTCCTTCAAGAGAGATGGGATTAAAGCAGGAAAATGGTGTGTGTACTTTGGACTGGGCAGGGAAGGAGAAGATGTGGAAGGAGTGCTTTGATCTATCAGAGAAAGTGATGGGAACCATACTCTCTGCTTGGTACAAGACCTAATGACTGGAGACGAACATGAGGAGACACTTTTGAGTCTTGCGATGGACAGTCTTGTATTGTGTAATAATGACAAGTCTCCAATTTGACTAGAGCCAGAAGAGGTTGCTAAACCAAAATTCAGTGTGCATATAAAAAAGATCGCCAGGGATCACTTGGTCTCCCTCCCTCCCTCCCTCTCTCTCTCTCTCTCTCTCTCTCTCTCTCTCTCTCTCTCTCTTTCTTCTCTCTGTCTTTCTTTGTCTCTCTCTGTGACTTTCTGTCTCTGTCAATCTTCTGTCTCTCCTTCTGTGTCTCTGTCTATGAGTTTCTCTGTGTCTCTGTCTGTCTGCTGTAGCTCTATCTGCTTCTGTCTGTCTCTGCTTCTGTTTGTCTCTGTCCAGCTAGTTCTCTCTGAGTAGCTGCTCTATTTCCTACCCAGCTGTGGCCACACCATGAGCTCACAGTCTCTTGTGTTTGTTTCCCCCCCCCCCCCGGTTTTAGGCAAGAAAATATTCCAGCATGGAAGTGTTCAGATAACCTACTGAATTTGAGAGGTTGTAAGAGCCAAATGGAGCAGATGTAGACAGTGGCATTGGAAGGCTTACAATGGATGTGGAAAGGCAGTTAATGTGACCAAGAGTAATGGGGTTGAGCCACTCCAACTTAGCTAGACTGGAGGAAAGATCTACAGTTCCTTCCTAGGTCTTGACTCACATCATTTTGTCCTCAAATTGGACCTGTCATAGGTTGTGATGTTGGTGGCAGAGGGTCACCAACGTACTACAATTAGGCAGGGGAGAAGAAAGCTAACGGAGACAAAATAATAATAATAATATAATTTTTAAAAACCCTAAAAAGATAACTGTCAGGAAGAATTAATCACCCTTGAGGACAGCTCTTGGTCTCCATAGCTACGAATGACAATGAGATCTGACGATCTGTTAGTACTTCCTACTTCCTGGGGCAGACTTCAGGGCTAGGGGGGTGGCTATGGGGGGAAGGAATGGGAGAATAAAGAGGTGTAGATGGGAGAAAGGCCCCAGGTTTTCTCTTTTTCACTTTTCTTTCCTCTCTACCCTTTCCCCTTCCTTCCTTTTTCTTTTTTCCCTATCTGGCAGACAGGGAAAAAAGCCCATAATAATGATATGGAATGGATACTAGCCAGATCATGAAGTGATGTTTGTCTCTGTCAGCTCTGTCTTCTCTCCCCTATGCTTCTCCTGCCTTCCAAATGCCAGGGTCCTCCAGTCAAAGTGGTACATCTAGGTCTGTCTGATTCGAAGGGCTGTATACTCTTTCAGAGAAACCTGGTATTTTAACAAAGGAGCCTATAGGGGACAGTACTGAGCTTAAGGAAGTGAAGGGCAGAATTTGAGACTAGTGGTGGGAAGGAGATGGATTTGGCACTAGTGGGGTCTTTCCCAGTTATGATGCTTTGCAGAGCTCACTGTCTCTTTGGGGCCTCTCTAGCCTGGAGAAAGATAGCTCCTATCTCCCTCATTTTTTCTATCCCATCCCACCAGTAAAGCAAAGGTGGGAGACAGAAGATGGATTAAACTTGGAAGCAATATGTTGTAACTGCTAAGAGGTGAATTCAGGTTGAGGAAAAGCAGCCAGCCTAACCAGGGGAACTATTTGAAAGTGGAACAGGTGGCATTCAAAGGTGGAGAAGTCCATGTCATTGGAGATCTTCAAGTAGAGGATGAAAGAGCACTTCTCAGGGATTTTGGAGGGACAATGTCTGCACGGATACAATTGGGCTAGGTTGCCTTGGAGGTCTCCTGCAACTTTGAGAATCTATGATTGGGGGATGCAGAAGACCCAGGTGGAAGTCTCAACTCTCATTTACTGTGAGACTTTAGCTTGGTTTCTTGTAAAACGAGGAGACTTGAACTGGAAAAAAAATCTGTGAAATCCCTTCCACATCTAGTATTAAGGATTCTGAAACGTCTTTGAGGCCTCCCCTCTACCTGCTATCCCTACAACCCAGGCACCAATTCATATCTCAGACTAATACTTTTAATGATTCAGATCAAGAGTGAAATAGGGAAGGAAGATGTCTTGTGAAATACTGATTCCACATAATACCAAGGTACTCAGGTGGAGAACTATGGAAAAGGGATATATAGACAGATGGAGGGAGAAATGGATAGATCTATGGGTAGATGGATAGATATAGATAGATGGATGTATAAATAGATAGATAGATAGATAAATGGATGAATGGAGAGATGGCTAGATTGGTGTATGGATAGTTGGATGGATAAATAGACATATGGATAGAGAGACAAACAGAGGATAGAGAAGGCATTTGATAAGTGCTTACTATGAGGTACTATGCTAAGTAGTGGATTTTCAAATATAGGCAAGTAATATAGGCCCTACCCTTGAGGAGCCCTTTTGGTTGAGGAGGAGGGGGAAGACAACATAGAAAGGTATAAATGAAGGGGAGGTGCTATGTCATGGTCAGTAAATGGTGGCTGGGATGTGGAGACCTTGTTTTGGTCAAGCTAAAGTGAAAGCTCATAGGGGTGGAGAGGGAAAGAAGGCGGCAAAGAAAAAGGAAGATTCCATTTGACCTGGACTGGGGAATGGGCACAAGGACCTCTCTCCCACCTCTCCACTCCCATCCTGAGGGTGGGATCAAGTTTTATAAGGTTTATAATTTTTCTCTTCTCCACAATGCCTACCACATAATAGATCTTTAATTATTGCCAGCTGATTGATTGATTAATGGTAATAAAGAGTAGCTTAGAGCATTGTCATAAGGTAGAAAACTACTCAGAATGATTTCTTTTCTATAGGCAAGGGAAATTTGAGATTAGGAAGTGTTAAATGAGTGACCCATAGTCACACAGGAGAAGCAGAAGTGGAAGCAAGTTTTTCTAGGCTTAGAAGACATACTCCCATTCTGAGTCCCTTCCATTCTTCCTAGCCTTCTCCCACGGCCCTCATTCTTTTTGGTCTGCTCTCAGGAAAAACAATGTCTGAGCCTCAGTGGGCTCTGTAGTACTCTACCATCCTACATTCAGGGCTTTGAGATGGGGTCCCTGCCATAGGCTGCCATCTTTTCTTAAGGGAGGGACAAGAAAATCAATCCCACTTCCAGGCTCTGCTGTTAGGACACTAACACATGTTTTTCCTGCACCGATTAACGTCTTTTAGGAAGCCTTCCTGGGCTAATCCCACCCAACTGGAGAACTTTCTTTCCTTAGTCCTCCTCATCACACACTCAATTATACTGTAATTCTTTAGGCAAGTTGTGTTTCTGTGCTAGTATTTAAGTCATTCTCCAATATGCTGTCACACTGTGTGTAGGAAGGCATTCCATGTCTTCTCTGTCTGCATCCTCTCTGGCAACACTCGATCCATCAAGAAGCATTTTGTAAGCACCTACTATGTGCCAGGCACTAGGCTAAACACTGGGGATAGAAATAAAGTCAAAGACACTGTCACTAACCTCAAGGAACTTCTGTTCTAAGGGTGAAGACAACATGTAAATAAATAGGTGCTGTAGGGTTGATGTCGAGGAGATGGAAGGTAATCTCTCAAGGGAAGGGACTAGCAGATTTGGAGAGCTGGGAAAGCTTTTGCGGAAGGAATGAAAGCTTCCCAGGACATGGTGGCAAGCCTCTCTTGTTGTACTTGGGGCTCCCTGAGGGCAGAAACTCTGTATCTCTCATCTTAGCCAGGTGACATTTCTATGGGCTTTAAGGTTTGCAAGATACTTTACATATATTTCATTTTGTCCTCACAATAATGCCACAAACTGGAGCCTGTTGTCTTCATTTTAACAGATGAGGATGAGACAGTGGCTTCCCCAAGGTCAGAAATTAGTAGTGATTTTCTGAGGTGGGATTTGAACTCAGATCTTCCTGACTGAAAGTCAAATATACCCATGAGACTATTAGGCCAGGGACTCCATTTCTCCCATGTTTTCCCCCTTCCAGACCAGAGAGTGCTTCAGGCTGGGGTTCACATTTCTCCCATAGACTGGGGGCTCTCTGGAAGTGGACACTGTCCCTTCCACCAAACAGGAGAGAGCAATGAGTGAACCCAAGAGACCAACTGGGCTCCTATGATGGCTCCGGCCAGGGCCCAAGGTACCAGGCTCTCCTTGCCAGGAATGGGAATGTATAACTCCCATTAGCTAGCAATCCCTCCCAGAATGCTAGTCGCCTACTCCATCTGTCTGACAGCTCCAAGGAACACCACCCAAAATAAAAATTGCTAATTAGCAACTCCGAAAAACCGGAGCAAAACAACTTGTTTGTTTCCTAGAATAATCTGGAGCCGAGTTATGCTTGCCACTCTCCCCACCTTTTAGCCCCCCCACCTCATCCTTTGATGCAATGAGCTGCAGGAAAGTGACTATAAGGGTATGAAGGCTTGCCCCAGGAGAAAAGTGAGGACAGAAGCTCTGCTGAGCTCAGGATACACACTGGGAGGCTTTGTTTAACACCAACCAAAACCCCACATTTCTGTTATACTTTCAGGTTTATAGCGAGTGCAGATGTCAACATACCCATCTTACAGATGTGGAAAGTGAGGTTCGGAGTTGTATAGCTAGACAGTATCAGAGCCAGAATTTGAACCTTCAAGTCACAGTATAGCTTTTTTCCTACTGCATCATAGTAATAGACCCATGTAAATTTAATGCAAACAAATTGGTGTGGAGCAGAGCAGCAGGGATAAAGGGGGTTATATTGGTGTTGATGGTTCGGTGACCTATTACCCGTTTGATTCTGGGACATGCATCAAATCCTTTGACCTCCTTGACCTTCAGATTATTTTCATCTGTAAAATAAGGCAGTGTGGATGTGGGCTGAGTTTAAGGAATAGAGCTTCTCCTGAGCATCTTGGCTCATAACTTTCTTTCTTGTTTTTTTTCTGCCCTTTATCATCAAGTATAACTTGTTATTTTTAAAGCATATCTGAGTCAGTTTAAGGGAAGAAAAAATTTTGATTCTCACCAGTCCATGAGAGCTGGTAAATCTAGGTGTTCCAGGGGGATGAGGAAAGGCCTGGTGGCAGTTACAACAGAATGGCCCTCTCCTCAGTGAATCTGCCTGGGGAGGTCTATCTGAAAATACAGGACTGCAGCTCTTAGCCTAGGCCCCTTTCATTCTAGGAGCCTTTCTTTCCAAAGGGGCCTGAAGTAAGAGGTGACAGGGGTCAAGGGGAGTAAAAATCAGGTTTTTCTTTGGAATCACTTTCCCCCTGTACAGTGAGAGGGATGACTCCTCAATGAAAAAGCCCCCAAAGAGACAACAATAATAAGACCATAAGAGGAGAGGCTTTGTCAAGGGTCACCATGGTTGTAACCACCTGCTGCTTCTGGGTTTCAAGTCTGTCACTTCTCAGTGGTGTGTTTCTGAAATATTAAGGAGATGGGGTAGGAGGAATGACTGAAATCTTGAGTCTCCAGCCTCCAAACCCTCAGCCAGTCATTGCTAGTGTCCTAAAGGGAACATCACTACATTGCACAAGGGGCCTGACCCTGGACTTGGACCCTGGAGACTTGAGTTCAAATGCACCCTGTGTCATTGCCTGGTCACTCAACTGTTCAGGCCCTAGGTTTCTTCATTTTTCAAAATGGGATCAATGACACCTGTGTTAGCTACTTCATGAGGTTGTCAGGAGGAATGGAATGATGAGGGTGAGGCACATGTAAAGGATAGGGGATGGATCCATATGGTTATATCCTCTACATCTTCCCGCAACTACACTGCAGCTTCCCTTAACTCAGCTTTATAGACTTCTTCATTTCTTCACCGGAGGCCACTGGGGTGGGCAGTTGTGGGTGTTGTTATTCCCTACTCACAGAAGAGGAATTAGAGACTCAGAAGTCAAGTGACTTGTCTTGCAGTTAATTAACACCAAAGGTAGGATCTGAATTTAGGCCTCCTGACTCCATATTATCATTTCATTTTTGTTATCATAGTCAAATACAGACCTTTAGCACTTTGTGATATAGGAGTTTTGAGTGGCCAATATGACCTGCCACATGAGAGAGACTTTCTTAGATCTAGAAATGGAAGTAGTAGTAGTAGTAGTAGTAGTAGTAGTCGTAGTAGTAGTAGTAGTAGTAGTAGTAGTAATGGTGGTGGTGATGGGAGTAGTAGTAGTGGTGGTGGTAGTACTGGTAGTGGTAATAGTAGTAGTTGGTTGAATAGAGGGGGGAGAGGGGAAGATGGAGAGAGAGTGGGGGAGAGAGAAGAAAAGGTGATACAGAAGGAGAAAGAAGAGAGAGGGAGAGAAATTGGGAAATGGAGATTTTTATATTAATCTTCTAAACATTTTGTTGCTGTTGCAGAGTTGTAGTATCACCCTTATCTTTCTTTAAGCCGTCTGGATTCCTGGCACCTCAGAAATGAAGGACCTTCAGAGGACCTTGCTTGCTGCATGAAATTCTGCTTCTCCACCATAGCATTCTTGACAGGTGGTCATCCAGCCTTTGCTTGAATATCTTACCTTTAGGAAGGACTTCAGAGATCAGCCCCTTTAGCTAGCTGCTTCTATAGACTGGGGATTCCCTAAGTTCCTTGTTTATGTTACCTCATCTGGTATAGTTCCATCAGACTAGGGAGCATATTTTTTTCAGATCTACCCTGAGTGGGAGCTTTTCCCCAACAGCCTGGAGACTACCTGAGGCAGGGAATGTCTCTTATTCCAATGTAGTTCATCTTGTTCTCATTTTTAAAAAGTGCTTTATTGTTATCTTTTGTTTCTATATCACTTATATTTCCTAATATATCTTTTCCTCTGACATAGAGCCATTTCTTAAAAAAAAGAGAATAAAAAATAGAAAAAACCCCAGTTCAACAAAACTAGCCAACACATCAAAAGAGTCTGTTATAGTTGGTTCTTCATACCCACACTCCTAGACCTCTGCTAAGAAATGAGAATACAATCAGTCTCTCTTCTTTGGAGTAAAGTTTGGTCATGATCATTTCATGTTAAATTTATGTCTTTGTCAGTCTTCCCAGTTATACTGCAATAGTCTTTGGGTAGAGTGTTTTCCTGGTTCTGCTTGCTTCCTTTTGTATAAGTTAGAGAAGTCTCAGAAGTCTTTTTCAACTTGAATTCCAATGACCTCCTGAGCCTAAAGACTAGCCCTTTTACTGCTCTGAATGTGCTCTTAGGATTCCATTTCTATGAATCCTTACACAAAACTCACCTCCAGGAAATCTTCCTTGACTAATCCTTCCTGATTATGATCCTGTAGGTTAAAAACAAAAATCAGTTGCATAATATAGCATGGATACATGTAGGTAGAAGGGGCTAGATTTTCTGTGAAAAATCCCTGGTTTTTTTTTTTTTGTGTGTGTGTACTGTATCTAATGTGAGTCGATGGAGTTACTTTGCAGCCAAAAAAAGAAAAGCTGGTGGGAAATCAGACAGACTTAACAGGAATATGAAGTGTCCAGAGTGGGGCAGATCATAGGTTGCATTCTGCTCATGTCAGGCCACACTTGGAGGACTGCATCCATATCTAGGAGCCATATTTGAGAAGGGGTATTGAAGAGCTAGAGCAGATCCTGAGGAAGGAGATCCATCAGGATGGTAAAGGGACTGAAATTATGAAAAACAAGGAACTGGAACTAGGAGTGCTTAATCTGGAGAATTGAAGACTGAGGGAAGATATGATAATTGTCTTAAAGTAATTGAAGAGTTTTCTGTGGATGAGACTTCAGACTTTCTGCTTAGCTGGGGTGGTGGTGGTGGTGAAACTGGGACAAATATGTGGAAGTTACAGGAAAGCAGATTTTGGCTCAACATATGAATGCATTTCCTAATACTTAGAGCTTCAAAACAATTGAATGACCTGCCTTGGAAGCTAGTGATTTCCTTGTCAATGAGGGTGTGTAAGTAGAGATCATATATTGTAAAATGCAGTGACACAAAATCATGCATCTATCTGGGAGGGAGAGAGGGGACAAAGGAAGAAAATAAGGAAGTATCAAACATACATTCATTGGGCTAGAGGTTGGAAGGGACAATAGCTAGGGTCCCTTCTAACTCAAAGATCCTAAGATCATGCCTTTACTTTACAACCCTCAATATTTATGGACTTTTTTTTTTTGCACATTTCATTGTGGTGGTCTTAACTTTAACACTTGTCAATCACTCCCTTGACTGAATTGTGTCTTGAAAGTAGGGAATATTTCTTACCCTGTTACTCCGATAAACTGGCTGTATGTTATGGGAGGTGTTGCAGGGTCTCCAAAACACAGAAAGCAAGAGAGATGCAGGAAAGATACTCTAGAAACCTGTTTCCCATCACACCACATCAATCTGCATGACTGGGAAACTCCTAATGGGATTTAAGGGAGGGTGAATGAGGACTCAATCTAAGGATCAGATGACTGAGTGTTCATATATCAGAACTGAGTTATAGCCCAGGTTTAGGGTGAATGACCTTTAAATTTGGAGGAATTAGTAGGCATGGGGGTCTAGGCATGTTTCCAGCCATAGTCATAGGGAAAGAGCAGTGTCATTTGCACTGTCTTCAAGATACATGGCTATGGTGTTATTATTCACATTGGTGTGAACATCCCATCACACTTCCGTTAAGGAGGTCCATTCAGTCACATATGACCCCTCAGAATTATTACAGCTGCCATTATCTCTTTTTTTTTCTTTTTGGAGGGCAGTTGGGGTTAAGTGACTTGCCCAAGGTCACACGGCTAGTTTTTTGTGTTAAGTGTCTGAGGCTGGATTTGAACTCAGATCCTCCTGACTCCAGGGCCGGTGCTCTATTCACTGCGCCACCTAGCCGCCCCTGCCATTATCTCTTGGCTTAAAAATCAATATCACAAGGATATTTGTGCCACAAGGCTACTATACTATAAAGTAGATGCATTTCAGTGTCAACCTCCCTCTTTTTTTCCTGCCTCCCCCTTTCCCTTCCTACTTCCTCTTTCTCCTTTTTTAGAATAACACTAGCTAACATGTGTATAGTGCTTTAAGACTGATAAAGTGCTTTACATGTATTATCTCATTTGCTTTCCACCCCTTCCTCCTTCTGTCTCCCTTTCTCTAATATTTACTTTTCTCTCCCTTCTTTTCTTTACCCTTAATTTTCTTTTTCTCTTTCTTTCCCTTACTTACCTTAACTTCTCCCCCCCCATCTTTCCTCCCTTTGACCTTTGTCACTCTTTTCTCCTCTTTTCAATTCAATTCAACAAGCATCTATTAAGTGGTGCTAGTCACTGGACTCTTCCTATTTCTACCCTCCCTCTTTCTTTTCCTTTATTTCTTACCTTCCTTCCTCTACTTCTTCCTCCCTTTCTTTTTTTATGTCTTTTTTAAAATAAAAATTTCAATTAACATTTATTTTCTCTCTCGTGCCTCTCCCTTCCAGCCCTCTCCATTAAGAATCTTCCTCATTTTTATTGCTTCTTTTCTGTCTTCCTCTTTCTTTTCTCATCTTCCCCTTCTTTTCCTTCTCCTCCTCCCTCTCAGATAGAAATAGGGCTTAGTTGTCTTTGTTTTTATCTGTTTTCCTTGCCTTGCAAAAATACACAGGGGTGAAGAAGAATAGATCCATATGAACAAAGAAAAGAAACCAACCAACCTCAGCTGTTTGCACAGCTCCTCTGTTGTAAGAACTCAGATGAGGAAGAATTATAGAAGAGGTTGACCTAAAAGAAAAGATAGCACAGGAATTGTTATGAGGGATCTGTCCAAGGTTCTAAAGAGTCCTTCCAGAGGACTACAGAGAAATAACTTAAGGTTTTTTGGATGAGGTCTTCTGGTTTGTCCTCCCCAAGCATTCACCTCCCATTTTCAGAAAAGCCTGATATAATGGTAGGAGGAAACACATAAGACACTGAGCCTCTTCCCCAAGATCCTCAAGTGCTTTTCTGTTCCCCATGGTCCTATTTGGGCCCTGTATGCTCACCCTTTTTCCTTCTCTTGCCTCTTCAGTGGGGCAGAGGATGAGATATCATGTAACAGAAGTTCCTACTCAGCAGAAAGGAAGAAGAAACTTATTTGGTTTACTGAATTTCAATTAATTGATGGTCAAAGTTTGAGGAGGAGAGAGGGAGGGAGGGAGGGAGAAAGAGAGAGAGAGAGAGGGAGTCAACTCTCCATACTGTATCAGAGAAGCTGGCAAAAGAAGCCAGATTTGTGACATGGAAAAAAGAACCAGGAAGAGAGTTGATGCTGGAAATATTGCTGGCACACAAAGAAGGAGAGAATGCCCGGGGACAAGGGAGGGACAGCTGTCACTGGACTCAGCAATGGGAGAGGGGTAGGAAGGCACTTAGAGGGATGATTGCATTCAAAAGAATGTTGCCAAAATAATTTGCGCCTGACAAGTATATCATTTACAAAGTTTTCTGTCTACTTTCTGTTTTATATGTGTTTACACACACTGTCTGTCTTAGATGGCAGGAGCCAGAAAGTCAGGGAATATTTCCTCCTCTTTTTCCTTATATAGAACCCATTACATTGCCAAAGGAGTATGGTCATAGACACCAACACCTGGACATAACACAAGGATTATTTTATTTATGAATCTGTTCTTTAAAGACTGGGTCTCCCTATTTTTGCTTAGTCTGGAAGTGCAAGGCTACTCATGGGCCTGGTCCCACTCTGAATGGCATGAGAGCTCTAACCTAATCTTTTACAACCTGCACCAATTGGCTACTCCGTAAGCAGCCTGGTTTCTCACCCCTAGGAACTCATCATATTCATATTAGACCTAGAGTGGACACCTGATTGGCTTAGATAACTTAAGTTGTGTTTTTTCCATAAAATTGAATTCAGATAACTTAAGTTGGGCCTGATTGGCTTAGCCTACTGCAGCTGAGAACTCTTTAGCTGAAGAAATCCCACTAGCTTCATCCTCCCCAGTAGGCGGGATTACAGACTAGTACCATTATTCCTAGTTAATTTGTTTATTTGTAAGACAATTTCCTCTAACCTCCCATCCTCAAATGACATTTGGATTTTTTTTGTAGTGCTAATGCATCTCTTTTGCTATAATTTTTTTGGGTCATGAGTAGGGAACTGACTTGGACATAGAAATAACAGGTAGGAGTAAGCAGGTACTTCTTTGTATGGAAAAGTACAACTAGTAGGGTTTCTATGGCTAAATAACATCTTAATAAATGATCCAAAGGAGGGAAAGTCATTGTGAAATGTTTAAGTTTCCAGTGGCCATAAGCTCTACTGGATAGTGACAAGCTAAGGATATAAGTGAACGTGGGAAAAGAAGCTGGTGTTGATGTGGTCAAGTCAGACCACCAACAACTTGGCATGAGAAGTCTAAAGTGTATGATCATTATTCCTCGCCATGAATTTTTCTTTTTAATTGTATTTTATTTTTTTCTGATTACATGTAAAGACAAATTTTAACATTCATTTAAAAAAATTGTGGGTTCCAAATTTTCTCCCTTTTCTCTCACTTCCCCCCTTCCCCTCTCTAAACAATTTGATAGGTTTTATATGTGCAATCATGTAAAATATATTTCCATATTAGTCATGTTGTGAAAGAAGATATAGAATGAAAGAAAAAATAATTTAAAAAGAAAATGAAAATAGCATGCTTACATCTGCGCTCAGACTCTATCAGTTCTTTCTCTGAAAGTGGATAGCATTTTTCATAGTGGGTCTTTTAGAATTGTCTTATATCATTGTATTGCTGAGAATAGCTAAGTCATTCACAGTTGATCATCATACAATGTTGCTGTTACTGGGTACAATGTTCTCCCGGTTCTGCTCACTTCACTTTGTATCAGTTTGTATAAATCTTTCCAGGTTTTTCTGAAATCTGTCCGCACATTCATATACCACAACTTGTTTAGCCTTTCCCCAAATGATGGATATCCCCCCATTTTTCAGTTCTTTACCACCACAACATTATTTTCTAAGCTTGGTTTGTATGTTGTCCCAGAACTAGCAGAATTACATTCTATACCCCATAATAATCTAGTTACATCACCCCTACACCACCCCAACACACACAATGGCACTAATTCAGGTCTCTTTCCTTGGGACTTTGTCTGTGCTCAGGTTGCAGGGGAGCGAAAAAACCCATGACCTTTTGTGGCTATGTGAACTGGAGAGAGAAGGCCTGGAGGGAGGCTAAAAATACAGACAAGAGAAGACGAGTGCATAGACTATAATGGTGGCCAGGCGAATGGAGATGAGAGAATGGACATGGGAGATGTTGGAGGGCTTGGTCACTGTTTGGGTATGGGAAGTGAGGGAGAGGGAGGAGTCAAAAGTGAATGTAAAATTTTAAGTGTTTTAGATCCTCAGTTCTGGATGATCTTCCTCTAGCTTTGAACATTTGAACAGGACAGCTGGCAGAAGCCTCAGAGGGCAAACGTGGTTTCTCTGACTTTGTCTGTCTTTCCTGGTGGTGTGCCGATTGTAAACTTGAAACTTTGCCTTTGCAGACTATTGCTCACCCTGTTCAGTTCCTTGCTTTAGTTCTTGACCCAATTCCTCAGTATCATGATTCTTTCACTGGCATTTTCATGGCTTCCTCGCCACCCCCTCTGCCTTTTGGAATTGATGACTATATTCAATCCACTTCCTCCCCTCAGTCAAGAACAATAGCTGGATTTCATTTGCTTCTTGGGAATCACAGAATCTTAAGGTTGGAAGGGATCTCAGAGACCATAAAGCTCCTGTCATTCCTCTCAACAATCTTCCTGCAGCCTTCATCTGAATACCTCAACTAGAATCTTCCCGGACCTCATTCCTTTCAATCAACATCACCAAAGCATGGACAAAGAACATGTGAGTGCCTTGGCCAGGTTTGTCCAGTGCCTCATGGAGAGAAATTGCCTCTAGGATAAAACACAGATACCTTTGACCTTTAAAACTCTTCATAATTTATTAACAACTAACTAGCATTTACATAGCACTGAAAAGTTTCCAAAATTCTTTACAAATATTTACTCATTTGACCCTCACAACAATCCTAGGAGGTGGGTATTGTTATTATGCCCATTCTGCAGATGAGGAAAGTTCAGCAATTAGAGGTTGAGTGACTTGCCCAGGGTCATGAAACTAGTAAGTGCCTGAGGCTGGATTTGAACACAGGTCTTCCTGACTTAAGGTGCAGTGCTCTATTCACTGAGCCATCTAGCTGCCTCACCATAATGCTAACTCATCTTTCTGGAGGGTTTTTTAATTTCCACAGTACTTTTCCAGCAATAATCCTATCATATTTGCCACCACTTTCTCCTATTTTACAGGTGGGTAAATTGAGGCTCTGGGAGTGGCAATGACTTCTCCAAAGTCACACAGTGACAGTATTTGAGCCATGGTTCTTGGCTCCAGGTCTGGCCCTTCTAGTCATGACTGTAGGGCTGCTTCCATGATCTCCTATTCTCCCATAGCATTTCCCTTTGAGGCTCTGGTGAAAGCAAAAGCTAGAATTTGATGGACAGGAGGGGTCATGTATTGGTGCTGAGGGGAAGTGATCCCTAGAGATATAAAGCATAGGGGGTGGGGAGTCCTCAAGAAGGCTGGGCCCATGTTACAGACCCTAATTGGGTTGGTGATTTTCACTGGATTTATTTCCCTCAGCCTAGATGACCTCAAAGAAGGTCCAATTCTACTTTCAAACTTGATGATTTATTTCTTTTAGGTGCCAGGAGCTAAAATTTCTCTAATGATTCAGACTATTTTTTTCTTTAAAAAAAGTAAGATCTGAGAACCAGCAGATTATATATATTTGGCAAAGCACCCAAATTAGCTGACGGGGGGAGGCCTGTATTTTAAGAAAGCAATAATCTTTTAAATTAACTTGAGAACATGCCATAGAAAGGGATGAATCAAAGCAATCCTGAATCCTGCTTACTGGGGTGGGGGGGGAGGTAGAGTGGGGGGACCGTTTCAGGACTCTGGCCTCTGTGTGGGCACACAGAGTGGACACACATAGAGAATGACTATTGCACCTTGGAAAGACAGGCCATGAAATCCTTCATCTGGAGAGATGTGCCTTGATTAGTCAATGCCCATTATGCATGGCCAGTACCCACTGAATGCCTACTGTGAGCAGAGCCCTGTGCTGAGTGCTGGCAGGAGAAAGAAGGAAAGCAGTCAGCAGCTTCATACTAGAAAGCAACCCATTTAGGGGCAAAGATAGAGTTTCTGCTTCTGGTTTCATCAGGTAACTGTGTTCTTTGCCCTTGGGGACTCCTCCTTGAGGAAGGCTTAGTCCTTTAGTTCAGAGAACTCCTGGCTTCCTAGAATTCATTTAATCACAAGACTCATGGAGCTTTGGGCTAAAAGGAGTTAATACTTTCTTGACTTCAGAGGACATTTGTACTTACAGAGAAAACAGGATCTCTAGGATGGTGCTGGATACACAGGCCCCTGGCTGGTCTGATGGGGGAGACACAGCCACTGCCCTCAGTGAGCCCTTTCTCAGACATCAAAGACAGTTCCTTGGACATGGCCCCTACCGAAGGATCTTCTTTAACAGGAAGGAGAAGAAGGGGGTCTGATTAGAACCTGTAAAACCCAGCTAGAAATGCATGTTAAGTATCATGTATATCTAAATACCCACAAAACCAAGATATAGTCATATGTATGCATACAAACATTGGTCCAGAAGGTCAAGGTCAGGGTCAAACATCAAGCTAGGCCCTTTCCCACATGACAGCAGAGTTCCTGTATGCATCTTAGTAAAGGAGGGCTTGGATCATGACATCATAGATCTAGAACTAGAAGGACCTTAGAGGTCACTGAGTCCAACACCATAATTTTACAGATGAGGAAACTGAGGCACAGAGACATTCCAGAGGAGGAAGAGATGATTCAAATGAGATAAATATTTGTAAACTGCTTGATATGATGTCTGGCACTTAGCAGGTGCTTAATAAATGCTTATTCCAGCCCAGGGTCACATGAATGATGCATCAGACTCAAAATCTAGTGTCCCATTCACTACTGCTATGCTGTAGGTTTTGGAATGTGTGTCCATTGTTTATCAAAATTTGCAGGAACAGGGATAGAGTATGTGCCCAGAGAGGTGAAGGAAACTGAATTGAATTCACCCACATTTATACAACACTGACCAACCCCTTTGGAAGAGCACCCCAGAGGATGCCAGTCCACAAAGAAGAATGAAGGATAGAGGCCTGAGGTCTCCCAGAGTACAGTCGAAAGGACTGTGGCAAGAATCCTGCACAAACACATCCCATATCCTGGAGGTCATTGATCATGTGAAAAGATGTGGGTCCCAGAGCAAGATTTTAAGTTGATTGCTTGGCTTAGAGACTGGATCCCATGGTGGTACCAGTAGCTGAAAAGGAGACTGAAATGAGCTATTGGTCCATCTGTCTGCACAGAAGTGGGGCATTGAGGAAGCCTGGAAAGGGGGATATAGGGGGTATGTATAAAGCAGCCTGGAATGAAAGTCCCAAGCAAGATGAAGCAAAGACTTGCCCATGAAAGCTGAGAGACCTGAGGTGCAGTTCAGGTTATTGGCGGGAAGAAGTCAGAGTTGATAGAAGAACAATTACTTCTATACCAAATGTTCAACCTTAGCAGGAAGAGAGAAGTCTGATAATCTCCCAAACCCCTGGGAAGATATGTGTGTGGCCACAGCTATGAGAGTCCCTTCTCTCTCTCTCTTTTTTCTCCTTTGCAAGGCTCCTTTCTAAAACCTCACTGCTACATTATTCAAAATCCCTCCCCCTATCTCTATGTACCATGTTGTCAACTAAACACGTCAGCAGGAAAGGGCAAGCAGTACGATACTGAAGATTTGAAGAAACAGTGAAGAACCCAAATGCCCCTTTTTGGTACCCCAAATCACAACTTTCAGAACTCTACCCAGGACTTCAGGGGGGAATGCTGGGATCAGAATGGGGATAGATTACATTAGAAAAACTTCCTGAAAGAGCTGCTTTAGGAGTGGAATTTAAAAGTAGGGAAGGGTGATGATTCGCTCTTGCCAATATGGCAGTATGCAGGGCAGTGAGCTCCTATCTTGGCCCCAGGAGACTTGAGTTGGAGCCCCACCCTTGGCACTTTGGTCTAGGCCAAGTCACTTTTCTCCATGAGCTTGTTTTCTCAAAATGGGATTGAGGAACATAGGGAGTATATCATCCATATTTCTTGGTTTGAGGTGGTTGTAAAGTTTGGGTTTTTTTAAACCTTAAAGGTTAATATACCATGTGATTTATTGTAGCAAGAATGGAACAGAGGACCGAGGAAGGACAGAACTCTTTCAGAGGCCATGGTTTTAACACAATTTTTAATCAAATTATTTTTCTTTTATGGTTTCCTGTTGCCCTTGGAGTTAAGACCCACACCCTTTGCCTGGCATTCACAGACCTTCACAATATGGCATCACTCTACCTTTCTTGCTCTTTCACTGGGCTCTCTATTTCGATTTAAATCATATAATTGTGACATTTAAAAAGGTTTGAGAAAAATAGCTTCTGGGTAATTTAATTTTATTAACAAGGTCACTAGGTTAGTAATAAAAGGATGGTCATTTGGCCATCTCTGTTAGATCAAAGACCTGTAATGGTGGTGGGCTCACAGTTTATATGCCCTTCAAAGAGGAGTGTTCCCAAGGGGGTGCCTACTTAACTCTGATTGGTTAACACAATGGGGGGTGGGCTATGTTGGAGTACATGACTTAGGTCACTCAAATCTTGGTCAAAGAGACATCAATTTTCATATCACCTGTCTTGATAATAAAGGTCAGCATTCCCCTCCCCCCACCTGTCTGAGCAAACACAGTGAGCATGAATTTACCCATTAGCCTAAACTTAGACTTTGTTTTACTGTCTGATTAGTTCTTATCCTGGATAAATCTCTAAGAGAGATTTCCCACATTGGTTGACTTCTGGAAGAAGAAGTAGAATATAAGAGAAATATGAATTTTTCACATAGCTCTCTGTCTCCTGACATGGTCTTGGCTTTCCTATTTCCCAGTCTTTGCTCATACCTATATTAAGAATGCCTTTGCTTTCCTTCTTTGTCTGTTGAACTCTTACCCATTGTTCAAGACAGACACTGCCTGGATTTATACTCAGAGGATTTGGGTTTAAATCCTAGCTCTTGACATTTTCTAACTTTGTGACCCTGGGCAAGTCAGCACACCTTGCTGGGCCTCAGCTTCCCCTTCAGTTAAAGGAGGAGGTTGGATTCAATGATGTCTAAGATCTATAAATCTCTGATCTTATTCTTTTTCCAAGTTTTCAGAAATAAAAACTGAACCTCAGAAAAGTAGGGTGACTTACCCAGGGTCACACAGCCAGTAAATATCTGAGGTAGGATTTGACACACCCCTTCTGGACTCTAAGTTCAGTGATTTATGTGCCATGCCATGCTGTCTTTCTTGTGAATTTATTATGTCACATTGTTTATTAGAGGTGTCTTTGTTGTTGTCAACGTAGGCGCAGCTACGTGGTACAGTGGATGGAGAACCAGTCCTGGAGTCAGGAGGACCCGATTTCAAATCCAGCCTCAGGTACTTACTAGCTGTTTGACCCTGGGCAAGTCACTTAACCCTGTTTGCCTTAGTTTCCTTATCTGTAAAATGAGCTGGAGAACGAAATAGCAGAAGCACTCCAGAATCTTTGCCAAGAAAAGCCCCAAATGGGGTCGTGGAAAGTCAGACAGGACTGAAACAATTCAATAACAACAACACATTGTTGTCATATCCTTCTTGATTAAGTCACATTAGGGAAGGGACTGAGAGTATAGCTTAACTTGTAGGTTTCTTCCAGTGCAAGTAAAGGTGTTCTGCACATAGTAGGTGCTTAATAAATGTCTGAATTAATTTTACTCAGGATCATAAGGTCATCGGTTTTGATCTGGAAGACCATCTAGAGGCCATCTAGTCCAAATCTCTCATTTTACAGATGGGGAAAGGGAGGCAGAGGAGATTAAGTGACTATCTCAAGGTCACAGTGATAGTAAGTGCCAGAGATGAGATTTGAACCCAGATTTTCTTTCTCAAGAGTCCCTCTTCATTCCATGCCTCTCCACTTATATAATTGGCCTTGATTGATTTATCAATGTCCTTATTTTTTATGACCTCCTTTTCACTGAATGTGTCCCTGAGGCAAGTCAGCTCATTCAGTGATTAAGAGTAAAATCACCTCCTGCCCTGACCACACACTAAGAGAAGAGGCTGTTGGGAATGGTCTTGGCTGATGCTTCTAAGCTCAATGCCTCTGGGTCAGTTGGCTTGCTTGAATTTCCATTTTCATTTAGGTTGTTCTGGCTGATAAAAATGTCTTACCTCTGCCCTCCATCACAGTTTTGGAAGACTCACAATACAGCCTGGTGTCCTAGAAAAGAGCACTGGATTTTGAGTCAATACATTTGGATTCTAGTCCTGGCTTGGACACTTCCTCGCTCTGTGGCCTTGGACAATTTATTTAACCTCCCTGGGCCTCAGTTTACTTATTTGTAAAACGAAAGGGTTGGAACAGATGGCTTGACTCTAAATCTTATTGGATTAGAAGCTGCTTGCTGGTTGCATGACTTTTGAAGTGTCACTTAATTCTCTGGGCCTCAGTTTCACCTTCTGTGAAATGAGGGGATTGGACTCCATATGTACCTTCCAACTCTAAGTCTATCATGATATCAAAGTTCCTTACCTTTTTCTGGGTTGCAGTTTTCTCCACTTTAAAATGAGAGTCAGCCTCTTTTGAGTGATTATGAATTTCTTTCTTACATTTTTTAGGGTTTAATTTTGTCAATACCAAGTCACTCACGAAGAAGAGCATTTGGAGACGTCACTTCAAAATGGGGGGAACACAAATGAATGAAAAGCACCTTTGGTCTAGGCTATGATATGGAATTAGCTGGATAAGCTATAGACCTGGCCCATCCAGGGCACACATTTTGGACTGACAGTGAAGATGTCCAATGACCTGGGTCCAACAATGAATGAGAGGAAGAAAGAGGACTGATTGCCTTTGGGAAGTGTATCATTCTCTTCATGACCCCAGACTTCTCCTTTTTAACTCTGCTATTTGGATCTCAGATCTAGAACTGTAAGGGATCTCAGAGGTCATCTAGTTTATTCCTTCTTACAAATGAGGAAACTGAGGCCCAGAGAGGTTATGGAAGTCATGAAATAGGGAACTTTCAAGAGAGATCATTCAAAAGACAATAGGGAGGCGCATTCTGGACATGTAGGTGTTGCTGAAAGCCAACTTAACCCGTCTCCTTGAGCTGCTATATTTTCCAGAAACAATCCCTGCCTTGAACTGACATAATTTGCTGGTTGCACCCCTACATGGATTCCCTATGTGTCCTTGAGAGTCAAACAAGCTATAAGACAGGAGCCAATCAGTCTGCACCAGACTGAGAAACTGTTTGTGCAGCTGGGATCCTTGTAGATAAACAGACCATCCTGTCTTTATAGTCTAGCAGTTACTAAGGGAAAAGAATGTGACTTTTGCCATCCTCCTCACTCTGTTCCCTCTCCCTTTCTTTTGCCTTTCTCTTCCCCTTCAGGGGGGATTAATCCTTTCTCCACCCTTACTGCTCCCTTCCTCCTCTCATGCCACTCCCATTGGGAAAGGGGTTGCCCTCCCCTCCTTCCCCATTGTTGCAACTCACAAATTTACAAGTTCTAGCCTGGATGGTGAACTCCTTTGTACTTGGCATGTTTATCTTTCTTGTAATGAATTCAATTGCAACACAAATCTCATGGACTTGTGGTTTTGTTTTTGTTGTTGGGTTTTTTGTTTTTTGTTTTGGTTAACACAGGCTATAAGGAAGAATTTCTCTGACAGGTGGTGCAAAGGATGTCAATCACACAGTCAGCATTTGTTAAGTGTCCACTGTGTGCTAAGCAGTAATGAATACAATAAGCCCTCAAGGAGCTTACATTCTATTGGAAGAGAGCACACACACATACACACACAGATACAACATGTCCCAAAAGTCTTAGGGCAGTTTAAAGTTTTAATAACATTAGCCAGCACTAAGACTTTTGGGATACCCTGTATAAGTAGATACAGAATACATACATAGTTAGTACAGGGTAGTTTAGGGAGGGAGACAGGACACTAGTAGTTGGTGGTGGTATGCTGTAGCTCAGGGAAAGCTCTTAAGTCTCAAAAGGAATAAGAGTTATAATAATGTCAGAGAACTATGTTAGCAGAAAAAAAATCATATAGCAAGGGAAAGAGAGATATCTGATGGCCTTCTCCAGAATGGTGCTAATGCAATGTCAAGAGAACCAGAGGAAGAAAGGCTTAGAGCGTTCTGAGTCCACTCCTCCCCCTTCCCCATTGGTGAATTTCTGTGAAGAAATAGAGAGGAGCATCATGGGACGGGCCGTGATCTGCACCGCGAGAGGGATGCTCACATGGATGCAATTATGTGTTCAGTCTTCAGTCACATCCAACTCTTCATGACCCCATTTGTGGTTTGCTTGCCAAAGATACTGGAGTGGTTTGCCATTTTCTTTTCTTCTCCAGCTCATTTGACAGAAGGGGAAACTGAGGCAAAGAGGGTAAAGTGACTTGCCTAGGGTCACACAGCTAGTAAATGTCTGAGGCCAGATTTGAACTCAGGAAGATGAATCTTCCTGACTCTAGGTCCAGCACTCTCTCTGCTGTGCTAGCTAGTTGTCCATCCAGCTACCAAGACAAAATGGTGGCACTGGACCCCTTGACCTGTGAGGTACCCCTAAGCTCTGACCTTCTATTGACTGTCACATTCATATCTTTCCACAAACTGGAGATACTTCTGTATTATAGATGAGGTAGCTGAGGGTCCCAGAAGCCAACTGACTTGCCCATGGCCTCAGAGCAAACAAGAGACAGAATGGAGATTCCAGAACCTAAGCCTCTCTTTTTTCATAGCATGCCAAGAACTCTTGGTAAGCACACCCCTAGGACCATGGGTCCCCAGACTTTGTGTCGGTGACAGGTGTGATGAGGAGGAATTTGGCTCTGTTGGGAACTGAAGATCCGTCCTGAAAAGCCAGCCGATCCTGTCTGATAGCAGTCTGTGATCACCTGAGAGGGAGCTGGGAGCCAGAGGGGTGGGAGGGGAGCTCGGCAGCCAGCCTTCAGTTTGGTTGCTAAGTTCTAAGCTTCCCCTCTGCCTAAAAGACAAAAATGGCTCACCCCAGTTGCTGTCACTCCCTTGCCAACTCCATATATAGGCTGCTTCCCCCGATGTTGTTCATCTTAACTCGAAGCTTCCCTCTTGATCCCCAGCCTGGCTGCTCTGTTTCCTTAAACGGCTCCAAGCTGAGCTTTGTCATTCAGAGGACTAGTCTTTCTCCATAACAGCAGGAGCCTCGAAAACCATATCCTTGGGGGGTATATATAGGCTTTAGTGGGGAAGGGGGTGGGAGGACTGGTGCAGTAATTAGATTTGGATGACAGGGAATATGCTGTTCTCTTATTTCAAGAAATAAAAGGATCTTGCTACTATTGTCCTTCCCATATAAAGAAAAGTAACTAGGGTGGGGCAACAGGAACTTTTCCCCAGGGTGGAAAATTTAGAAGGGTACCAAATATTTTAATATGCATGGTTACAGCAGAGTAGAAGGAGGGGAGGGGAAAGTGAGCTCAGATGCTGACTGGGGACTGGTGAAGAAGAGATTTGGGTTCTAATAAACTGTGAGGATAGTAAATTACAAAATTTTCACTCTTTCTTTTTCCAAATACCCAAACTGTTTCTTTTCATCCCTTCAAGCTTCTCTTTCCCTCCATCCTTTCCAGGCAGACCAGATTCTCTCCTGTCCTTGCAACAAACAATATTTCTCTCCCAGTAAGGTTATATAATGTTGATTTTATCTTCCCTCTTGTAGACTGTGCAGGTTGAGGCCTTACCAAGACCTCTCTGGTGGAATAGAAGACACATGATGCCTCCCTTCCCCCTCCCAATCCCAAGGACTGAACTAGATGACTTCTAAGTTTCCTTCCAACTGTGAGATTCAATTTGCTAATCCAATGGCATAACGAATTCTTCTCTCTGCTTAACTGAAAAGATCATAATTACCTGTGCTATTTTCACATCACATATTTCAAAATTGATTTGTTGATTTTGTGTTGATTTCCCATTTTGGTCCTGCTACATGGTGCAGTGGATAGACTTCCTATTCTGGAATCAGGAAGTCCTGAGATAAAATTTTACCTCAGATACTTTCTAGCTGTGTGACCCTGAGCAAGTCACCTAACCATTGTTTGTTTCAGTTTGCTTATGTGCAAAATTAGGATAATAACAATGTCTATCTCCCAGAATTGTTATGAGCTTGAAATGAGATAATATTTGGAAAAGCATTTTCTATTGTCCCTGGAACATGGTAGGAATTATATAAATGATAGCTATTATTATTGTTCTTGCTGCTCATCCACTTGGTCTTTGATGTGTGGATGGAGAGGCCAACTCCTTTCAGTGATACAGATTCTTCTGCAGCATCCTTGGAGCTTGAGACAATCCACACAGCTTCACTGGCAAATAGAAGTAGCTGAAAGACCTTTGGATCCAAAGGTTATTTCTCCTCACCCTGGACACTCCATTCACCTCCATCACAGTGGCAAACTCCTTTGGTATCCAACTTCTTTGATGGGGAAACTTGCCTCCCCCTGAGGCAGACCATTTTACTTTTGAGTTGTTTTCACTGTTAGGGAAGGAGAGAAGGGAAGGGAATAATCATTTACATATCATTTATTATGCACCACAAACTTTTACAAATAATATATAATTTCATCATCACAACAACCAGCAACATTGTAAAGTAAGTCCTGTTATTATTCCTATTTTTAGTTGGGGAAACTAAGGCAGACAGAAGGTAAGTGATTAAACCAGGGTCACACACTTACTGTCTGAGACTGCCAGAACTCTACTTGCTGAATCACCAGCTTTGGGGTAGCAAATTCTTCTGCACATTGACCCTAAATCTGCCTTTCTGCTACTTCCCCCCACTGCTCCTCATTTTGCCCTCTGGGACCAAGTGGAGCAAGTCTAAATTTTTCCTCATGACAGTCTTCAAACACTAGGAGGCAATAGCTATACCCTTTCTTGAACCTTTTCTCCAGGTTAAAATTTTCCAATTCTCTCAATTCCTTTCCACGTGGCCCAGTTTTCAGCCCAGTCACAATCCCAGCCACCTTCTTTTGGATGCTCTCTATTTACTTAGTGTCCTCTCTACAATGTGCCCTCCCCAAATAACTGCAGTGCTCCAGATGGCCAGGCCGAAGGGTAGCTGCTCTTTCATGCATCCCTCTTTCCTATGATGCTAGGCTTCCATGAATCAACCTGCTCTTTCTCTTCTTCAGGCTTCCTGCATGCTCTTCTTGCTCCTTAGCAATTCAGAATCACTCCCCATTACAATAGTTCTCTAAGAGCTTCCTTCTTTAAAATGCTCCCTGGACTTGTTCGTCTATCTGGTGGTCTCCTATTCCCTTCCAAATGTCCTTCAGTTTCTCATTACCTCCTCGATCAGATCATCCTAGTTCCCATTCTGCTGGCTTCCATCCCATGACCTCTACCTGGACTGGTTTTCAGTTGAGTCTGACTCTTCATTTGGGATTTTCCTTGAAAAGATACTGGAGTGGTTTGCCATTGTACAGATGAGGAAACTGAGGCAAACAGGGTTAAGTGACTTGGTCTGACACGAAGGAGTGAAAAGACCACTAGAGATTCCCAGTTGACTGCTTACATCTAGATGGTACAGAGGATAGAGTCAAGAAGACCTGAGTTTCAGTTCAGTTTCAGATACTAGCTGTTTGACTCTGAGCAATTCACTTAACCTCTGCCTCAGCTTCCTCATCTGTAAGATGGGGATAATAACAGCACCTACCCTCTAGGATCGTTATAAGGATCAATATTGAGAAAAATATTTGTAAAGTGCTATGTAAGCCTATTGTTACCATTGTTACTATTATCACATAGCTGTGGCAAAGTCCAGCCAGCCTATTTGACTGAACCTTGGTTTCCTAATCTGCAAGATGGAGATGATATTGCTAACCTCATAGTGTTGCTCAGAGAGTTCAACTCAACATTTCCTAAGCACCTGCTATGTGTAAGATGCTGTGCTAGGGTTGGAGATATAAGAACACAAATGAAAAAAAAACCCTAGTACTTGTCTCCCAAGAGCTGCGTTCTAAGGGGCAATACAATACGCATACAAGAAAGTATTGAGGAACCGGGCAGATGCAGGTAGCCCTTTGATAATTGCTAGCTAGCATTGATGTGTTTGTGAAATACTTTCATACGTTATGTCATCTGATCCTCACAATAACACTTTCACATTGTTCTCCTTTCATAGAGGAGGAAATGGACATATTAAATGATTTGCCTGGGATTATACAGTCAGTAAATACTCAAGGTGGGATTCAAAACCAGCTCTTCCTGACTCAAAGTTCACTGCTGTTGACCATGCTGCTTACTTGTCTTGCTGAAACTATAGGGCATGGACCTTTGTCAGAAGATTCCCTCATGTCATTTCATCAAGTGGATTGTGAAGGGACTTGAGTGATTTGGTGCCCTTTGGTTAGTCTCTCCTACACAAAATTATACTAAGTAATTTCAAAAGGGAGACCAAGGAAACAAGTGGGGAGACCAGGGAAAGCAATCTGGAGTAGGAGGTAACACCTGTTCCCTGCTCTGTAGAAAGAAGGGAGTTATGAAATAACGTGTGCCAAACATGTCATGAACCTTAAGGCTGCATAAATTTGAATTACTCTCCTCTCCTTGTTACTGCAACAGCTCCCAATCTTGTCTTCCTAAAGCTTTTCTTGACTGACTGGATAACTTTTTCCTCCTTTCTCCTCATCCCACTAAAGTAGGGGCTCATTAGCTTTTTTTGTGTCGTAGGACACAGAGTGCCAGGCCTGGAGTCAGGAAGATTCATCTTCTTGGGTTCAAATCTGGCCTCAGACTGTACCTGTTTGACCTTGGGCAAGTCACTTAACCTTGTTTGCTTCAGTTTCCTCATCTGTAAAATGAATTGGAGAAGGAAATGGCAAATCATTCCAGTATCTTTTCAAGGAAAATCCCAAATGAAGAGTCAGACTCAACTGAAGACCCAATAACAATCTCTTGGGCTGTTGGAGGAATCCAATTTATTAAAAAAAATTTAAACGTATAAATTAAATGTATAAAATTACAATTTTAATTTGTGCGTTAAAAGGGACTACAATTATGCTGAAATATAGATGAATTACTGTAACCCAGGTTAAGAATTCTTGCTTACACACAGTCATTTGAATAGAATGTGATTACATTAGCCATAGAATGTAAGTTCTTGAAGGCAGGAGCTATTCTCTCTTTTTCTCTTTTTGGTCTTTGTATCCCCAGTACTTAGACCGATGCCTGGCAATCAATCAATAACTTAACAATCAATCAATGAGAATTTATTCAATACTTATTACATGCTAGGTACCATGCTAAGCACTGGGAATATACATACAAAGAAATAATCCCTACTCGAAGAAAGTTTACATAGTAAATGCATACCAGATGATAAATAAATACTTGCTTAATTGAACCCAATTAATTTATGCATTTGTTCAATAAATGTTCTGAATCATTCCAGTTTATCTTGGGAAATCCTTAGAGTTGAGACTGTTCAACTCATTTTACACAAAACAGCATATCTCTACACAGGGACAGATACTTAATAAATGCTGTGATAGTCATTTAGTTAATTTTCTTTTATGATTCAATACTCCAGATTCACAGTTTCATCAACTCCACTAATGGTGACTGCAACCTTTCTATGACTTGGAGGATGATATTCAAGACTTAATATGGAACCACCAATAATCTGCTTCCAGTTTGCCAGTAAACTTAGCTTTTGGCAAAAAGCATTTATGAAGATAATAGATTAATAGTTGGTACAAAATATTGATCCCAAAAGCCTGTGGCATACTGTCCTACAGATGCAGACAGTGTCCTTGGAAAGGGTGGTTCCCAACTTGAGTCTATATAGTCAAAGCAAGAAACACATGTAGGATACGTACATACCAACTTCTGATTCTAGAAGTCCTTTTCTGCATCCATAACCGTCACTGTTCTCTGGTCTATGGGTCATATTCCTTGAAACTACCCCTTTCTCAAATGACTGTCCCTTCACATCCATGTCTGTCTTTAGCCTTAAGCTGTATACATTGTCTTCTGCTGGTATGTTAGCTCCATGGGGGGTAGATGGAGATGGAAGTGAGGAAAAAAAGATCCTTTTCTCTCCATCCCCTCTACCACCATCCTTTTCCCTTCCTCTTTTGACATTACCTCCTTGGGCCCTGGTTCTCCCTTCACCTCTAGCTCCAACTCATAACTGCCAAACTATTAAACTTCCTCTAGCTATTTAAAGTCCCCCCCCCCAGACTGGCTGGCTATTTTGGTAACTGTTCCCTTCCAGACTCGATCAAAGAGGGTCCTTAAGGATTCACAGGGTGTAGATTCATCTGTGTGACTGCATTGTATGAAGTTGTAGAAAAATTCTTTAACACCCATTTTACATTTTTTGTAAACAACTTCTGTGGTGACGTTAATTGAAATGGGGAATGCAGCTATCTCTTTTACATACGTATCACTTTTAAGATTAGTTTCATTATACTTTCAGTAACTTTAATAGTGATTTAATCATAGGAGATTTAACGTACAGATCAATATCACTACTGTGTTTGGCACGTAGTAGTTACTCAGTACTGGATTGATAAGTTAGAAAAGGAGGTTTCTCTAGTTTATTTCATAAGTAATACTTATGGAAATGAGGTGGAAGTTTGAGCCAGCTTATTAATGATAAAGGCGGAAATGTTATTAGTTAATAAAAATATATAATACTTCTGGACTACTTGAGTCATAGATAAGAAAAAATATGGAGACGAGTCAAGTGGCAGACTAAAGGATGACCTACAAGTAAAACTGGCAAACCATGCAGTTTGTTTCGCACGGGGAGGTTGTCCTTCTAACACTAATAGCTAGCTCTGCGCTCACATACATCAGGCACTAGGCGCAGTAGAGAGAGAAGCTCTTGAGGCAAAAATAAGCTAAAACTTGGAAAGAGGGATCTCTCTTACCTGTGATGTTCTCAGTAATTAGAAGGAGTTAAGTTCTGTGTCCCTTCAAGGCTGGTCTAGTTTTTCTCTAAAAGGCAAAAAAATTGTCCCTGAGACTTTATTGGCCCAGAAGATGCCCTTTGACATGACTTTTCAGTTACCTAAGGCATAAAAAGGCCATCCCCCAAAGAGTTGGTGCCTCTTAGACTTGATGGATCTCCCATTGCCAAACAAGCTGACACATTTCTGACCAGAGGCATTTCTGTATGGAAGGGGAGCTGTGTCTACCTGAACCAGTGCTGTATCTTTACTGAGTATCATTTCTAAGCTATTGTTAAATAAACTATGCTTTTTTTTAAGTTAAAAAAAGACTTAACGTGGTACTCTTTGGTCCTGGCGACAGGAGGAAGATGAAGAAGGGGACATCTTTGTTTGGTAAGCGCCGGAATAAGACACACACTTTGTGCCATAGTTGTGGTTCTAAGGCCCACCATCTTCAGAAGTCAACATTTGTCAAATGTGGATATCCTGCAAAACGTGAGAGAAAGTATAATTGGAGTGCCAAGGCAAAGCAACGAAACACCAGTGTTACTGGACAAATGAGGCACCTAAAAATTGTCTATCGTCGATTCAGGAATGGATTCCGTGAAGGAACAATACCTAAACCGAAGAGAGCAGCTGTTGCAGCATGTAGTTCATCTTGAGGATTCAATTGTTTGTTAAAATAAATGTCTTGAATGAAAAAAAAGACTTAATGTGGTAAAGTAACCCTTGGTTTACCACCTACTATGGTAAATTGGACCTTTGGTCCACTTAGTGATAAATCTCTCCACATACAATGGCGCTGGCCATTCTTTATCAAGTATTTTGGCGGGGGTGGTGGTGGTGGTGGTGGAGGAACTAAACAATTTTTAGTTATGTACTTGCAATGGGATTCATAGATGAGATGGGAACAGGAATTGATATTCTCCATCCGCAGGAGGACAACCCAAATGGTGTCGCATTAGGGGTACTTAGCTTGGAGAAAGGAAGGCTAAGGATGGCAATGAGGATATGGACAGGATAACCGTCTTCAAGTAGCTGAAGGATTGTTGAGTGAAGGAGATATTAGACTGATTTTGTTAGGTCCCAGAGGGCAGGCCAGGAGCAGTGGGAATAAATTGTGAAGAAGCTAGGTTTGGTGAGACATAAGGAAAAACTTCCTAAGAACAAAAGCTGTCCCAAAGTTGAATGGGTAGCCTCAAGAGGTCAGAGGTTTAGACTGGAGGACTACCTGTCCAATGTATTGTAGAAGGAGTCTTGTTTCAAGTTTAGTTTGAACTAGATGGCCTCCAGCTCTGAAATTCTCTGATTCTGTGGTCCCTGGTGAGGGAGAGGCCAAATGGCTAAGCATGTTGGATCCAAATTGGGTTTGCACTCTGCAGCTAAGATGCCAGCTACAGATTTATGCTCCTGTCTCATTTACTCCCCACCTTCTCTACTCTTTTCAGCAGTAAATAACGCCCACTTTGGGTGGCTTAACATGAAAAAAAACACATAAGCAGTCTCAGCCTCTACAGAAAACCCAGCTCTGAATAAGGGCTGCCTCTCGTATCAGGTTTGTCAGCGTTGAAGGTGATTTCCAAATATAGCTATGATATTCTCCACTTTCAAGCCTTCCCCCACCCATTTAGTTCTACTTCCCTTCATCTCATTCCAGAAATCCTTTCTTCCTGGAGAGGACCATGGGTATGACTAAGAGGTCCCCCACCCCACATACCCTGCCCACCTTCTCACCAGCAAGGATTAGTAGTTTTTCAGTTTCTGAGAGGGGCTTAATGGCACCTGAGTGACATCCTCCAGTAAAATCCCACAAATTTAGATTATGCCTCACAGAATGATACATGCTGCTGTTAGTCACTCCCTCCCAGGCCTCTTCTCCAAGCTAAGTTTGTATATCTGTTCCCGAGCTGTCACAGAAACTGAGCAGTGTGCAGTGTTCGGAGGCTGCCTTACAGACTTCTTAAGAGGCAAAGAGATGATAGGTTCCTAGCTCTGGAGATGAAAGCGAGGCTATATGGGCCAGTTCTTTCATTTTACAGATGAGGAAAACAGAGAGGTGAAGTAATTTGTTTGAGATCACACTGGGATTAAGGAGAAAATTTGAGATTCAAACTCAAGTTCCATCACAAATTCATCTTGATTCCTTCGACTCTGCTGCTTTGCATAGCATAAAATCATTAGAGGTGCCTCAGGGGCTCCCCCCTCCCCCAAACCAGGGAACTGCTAGGTCTCCAAGGAATAGGCTGAAGGGTGGCCTGCCTCCTTTCTTCTTCAGCTCTTTTTATTAATTAGTCATGACCTATCATGACTAATGAATCATAAGACAGGCTTGATTCATTCAGGGCTGGTAGTTCAGGTTCAAGGTTGGAATGAGATGAGACACTTGTAGGACATCTGGTATTTAATAAAAACAAGTTTTATTCAGCCCAGCAGTGAAAGGAGAGTTAGTCAGTGATTTACCCAGAGTTACGCCACCACTAAGTGTCCGAGTCCGGATCTGCGCTCACAGAGATGAGTCTTCTTGTTCCAGTGCTCCATCACTCGGCCACTTCAAGCATTGATTAAGTTTCCATCGTGTGTGAGCACTTAGCAGAAGAGCTGGTACAAGTGGGTGCTTAATAGATGTTTTATTGAATGCCAGACTGACTGCCAAGCACTATTCTAGCCACTAGCGTGACAAAGACAAATATGCAATAGTCCTTCCCCTCAAGCTGCTCTTGTTCCACTGGAACAAGCGTGCACCTGAAATGACTCAACAATGACAACAATAACAAATGCTCATTGAATCGAATGGAATAAAAAGCAGGTCTGGCTATGCTACTTCAGTTGTTCAGTTGTTTTCCAGTCATTTCAGACTTTTTGTGACCCCATTTGGGGTTTCCTTGGCAAAGATGTTGGAGTAATTGGCCATTTCCTTCTTCAGCTCATTTAGTAGATGAGGAAATTGAGGCAAACAGGGTTAAGTGACTTGCCCAGGGTCACACAGCTAGTAAATATCTAAGATTTAAACTCATGAAGATGAGTCTTCCTGATTCCAGGCCCAGCACTTACACTCTTCTTGAGGAAAAGATGAAGAGATGTGGGCTGGACAAAAGGATAATTAGGTGGGTTTGCAAGTGATTGAACGACCAGAAACCAGTATTACTTATTATTGGTTCACTTCCAAAATAACCTTCCTAAAGCATATCTGCCTAAGTGATTATGCTCTTTATTAAACTTCAGTGGCTCCCTGTTGCTTGTTACTAAAGAATAATTTTTGTCCGACATGAGCCTCAAAGCCTGTTTGTATGGACCTTTCCCCTCACGGATGGAGATGTACTGCTTAGCGACTCATGAGCAGAGTTTGTAAGTCAGAGAGAAGAGAAATCCTGATCTGACTTCCACCTTCAAGAGAGGTCACAACATTTCAGACTTCAGGACCTTGGAGAGAGAAAAAACTCTGGGTAGGAGCTGACACTCGGAGCACTTGCTACAGTTTACTACACTTCAGGGATCTTCTCAGATGAGTTCTGAATCTCTCTCTCTCTCTCTCTCTCTCTCTCTCTCTCTCTCTCTCTCTCTCTCTCTCTCTCTCTCTGTCTCTCATCTTGTATTGGGAGCAGCTAGGTGGCACAGGGGATAGAGCTCCTTGCCTGGTCAGGAAGAATTGAGTTCAAATTCAACCTCAGACACTTACTAGCTATGTGATGGTGGGCAAGTCACGTCACCCTCTTTGCCTCAGTTTCCTCATCTGTAAAATGAACTGGAGAAGGAAATGGCAAATCATTCCAATATCTTTGTCAAGAAAACTCCAAATGAGGTCACGAAGAGTCAGGCATGATTGGAATGACTTAACAACAACAAATATGATAACAACAATAATAAATTCCTAAAGCACTTGGTATATAGTCGCCTAAGTGTGCCTTATCTGATTTCTGTTTTACCACCAGCTTGGATAAATAGGTTTGTTCGCTATTTGCTATGTATGTGTTCATTGTAGAACTGGAATACATTGGGCAAGGAGTCAAACTTTGGATATATAACTTTGGATCCTACTTTCTTGTTAAAGAATAGCACTCAGGAGTGCATCTTGAACCTAAAAATTATTTCCCCTAGACTAATAATTCTAGCTCAATACCAATTCTCTCCAAGAAAATCAGAGTGGCTGACCTCTAGTCTCAATCTCCCATTCCCCCTCCTGGCATGAATCAAAACCACCCTTGATGAAGGATGAGGGGAAAAGCTGCTGTAGGGGTCTGTTCTTACCTCCCTTTGAGCTACCTCCAGACAAACTCAGGTGGACACATAAAACTGACATAGACAAAACAACACAGCACAATCCTACCATACCCCTTACCTGAGGGAGTCCCATAGGTGAAAGCTGGAGCTATTGGAAGAGAGGCCAGACAACCCTCTCCTAAAGTCCCTTAAGGGCACTGGCAAATTCTGGGAGAGGGGTGAATTGTAACCTACCTGGTCTTGAGGCAGCGAAGAAAAGGATAACCAGTGTTCCCTGTATCACCATGTTTCCATCTCCCAGGGAGCCAACCTGCATGACAAAGGTGTTTCCTTATTGATTTTGGGATAAAATGGGAACTCCTCATCTTGACCTTTAGAACCCTTTGCAGTCTGGCTCTGATCTTTCTTTCCAAATGTCTTGTACTTCATCCCCTTTTATTCAATCAATAAACGTTTATTAAGCACTTACCATGTGCTAGGCACAGTGCCAAGTGCTGAGTATACAAAAAGAGGTGAGATCCCTCAAGAAGCTTATAGTCCAATGGAGTTTACAATCTACATTCCTGCCCAACTGGTCTTGTTGCTCCCTAAACTCAACTTTCTGGTTCCTCCTCATTGGCTTCCTTCAAGTCTTGGTTCCGTTGACACCTCCTATGGCTCCTTGAGAGGAGGTCTTAACTTGGGTGCCAGAAATTGTTTTTTTAAGTATTCTGACAACTGTAAGTCAGAACAATTAATTCCCTTCATAATTCTATTTAATGTCTTCTGAGAAAGGGACCATAGGCTTCACTAGACTGGTGCCCATTACACAGTGGAGGTTAAGCACCCTTGGATTAGAGAGACCAGAAAAGGGAAACCTTTTCTCTTCTCCCTCTCCTGAAATTTCAGTGTACATACTTATCTGTATGGGTTGTAGCCCCGATAGAATAACAACTAAGATAATTAGCGCATATCATTTTCAGGTATGCTAACCACTTTGCATGGTACCTCATTTGATATATGTTTCACATAACAATATCTCATGATATGAATGTATATTTGAATGATGTTGCATTATATGTTATTGTATTATGTTATGCCATCATGTCATATGATAGATTATATGATATTACATTGCATTATATATATATGTAAAATCTTCTGTTAAATACTTCCCAGTTGCATTTTAATCTGGTTTGGGTGATACTCAGGAATATTTTTAACATTGCTGCTCTAGGAACCTTTCTAAGATTATTGATTGCAGAGAAGATGCTGATTGGTTTTGGCAGAGGGAATTTCTTCACCAGGAATTCCACTTATCAATGAAGTCCTGGGTCTATATCTTCTCCCTTCTCTTTTCTGGGCCTAGCATAGGGTCTTGAACATAGTAGGTACTTTCAAATTCTGTTCGGGCTAGATTGAATTTAGATGGGAACCACAGAAGCAGAACCATTCCTTTGCAAAGGCAGACACGGGGTCAGATCTTGGGAAGATTCTTTTTCACTGTGCTGAAGAGGGCCATTCAGTATCTGTTCAGGACTGCTTTTGTCTTTGCCTTGACTCTGAGGGTGACAGAATTGCCAAAACCTGAAGGGAGGAGGGAAACAGAGGACCTCATTGCACCAGGAGCCGGAATCCCGACCATCTGGAGAGCCACTGAGGGGAGGCGGCCCATTTCAGAGGTTCAGGTCTCCTGGCCAGGATTTTTTTTAAAGGGGAAGAAACCAATAGCAAAGCATCATGTAAATAACATTCTACCAATTGCTGCTTCCACCACCATCAATTTAATCTGTAAAATTCAATTTGTAGAGGTTCCCAGGGTCTACTGTAAAAACAAGAAACAAGAGGAATAAAGGTTCCTTGCAGCATGGCTTCTAGTGGTTATTGCTTCTCTCCTCTGAGCATTTTCAGGAGGCTTTGAGATTCTTGGATCAGCTTCAAAGAAATCCCTGAATTTGTCATAGGTCTATCTCTAGTTCCATTGGATAAGCAGGCTGGCTCTCCACGGGGCTTTGCAACAATCTCTCTCTCTCTCTCTCTCTCTCTCTCTCTCTCTCTCTCTCTCTCTCTCTCTCTCTCTCACCACTGTGTTGAGGAAATTCAGAAACCTGGGTTGTTGACCCAGAAGCAAATGTGATGCCTGCCTGAACTGAATGCCAAGTCATGGGGACAAATTCCTCTCCCCTGGGATATAATGTAGGGCACCTCACCACTGGAGTGGATTCTAGAAGCCAGATAAATAGTAGAGGGGGAGACTTATTTTCTCTCTTATTCTCATCAACCACCTCCCTTTTTTAAAAATAAAAAAGGCAAAGCAAAACAAAACAAAAAAAGGAATTTTACAGGAATAAAAACAGACCCAATCTGTGAGATGTACATATGTGTACTGAATATTGTTTATTTAGTTCCTTGCTAATATTGTTTAACTGACTTGGTTTCTGCCTACTAGCCCTAGGACCAAGGAATTACAATTGTGGGCAAGTCACATCTTCTCTGGGAATGCTATTAAAAAGAGGCAATCTTAGGCAAAATGGACTCAAGTCCTTGCCCTCAGGGAGTTTACATTCTACTGGACACATTGTAGAATAATTGGCAACACACTACAGGAATGGAAACTGCTCTAATTATTAAAGGTTGGACTCTACTAAGGTGGAACTTCAAGGGTGGGGGTGGGAAACAGTGCTGTGGAAAGTTTGCTAGATTCGGACTCATAGTACTTGGATTCAAAAATTTGGACTGAAAATTTGGTTTGAAATATTGTGTTTGTCATTCAAGATTTGAGCTGAATCATGAAGGAAGCCAGGGAAGTTAAGAGGTAGAGGTGAAGGGGAAGAGCATTAAGCCAAAGGTGTGGAGAGAGAAGATGGAGTTCGTATTGTGTTCCAGGAACAATTGGTATGTTAATGTAAGTGTATTGAAGGAGGTAGTGTATGGGGGCTGGAAAGTGGTCAGGTTGTGAGGCTTTAAATGGCAAACAAACGATTTTATATATGATCCTGGAGATAATGTTGACATCAGAAAGGCAAGGCCATGACTTGCAGTTGACTTGGATTTGAGTGAGGGAGTATCATGCAAAACCAGCAGCCTCACTCTCTCCTCCAGAGCCATCTGGGTTCAGTGGCCAGATATTGATCAGGATGACTGGAAATGGGTCCCATTGAGATAATGAGTCACTGGAGCTTACCAAGTGGGGGAGAGAAGGTGACATGGTGATGTTGGGGCTCTTGTTGGTAATGGGTTGAATTGGTCCTCAGCTAACAGGAGGCCCGTGATCACCTGGGGGCAGAATGCGAAGGTTGCACCTGTTTGAGATAAGCAGGATAATCTCTCCACCTTCAGGGTGATGCATGATTGGCTCGCTGTGGCGAGGGCAAGGCCAGGGGAGGGGCCCTAAGGGGCCCTGGAGAAAGGACTTAAATACAGGCTACCCGGAGGCAGAAGGAAGTCCAGCCACGCCAAGTTTAGAGAACATAGCTAGAGGCAAGTGTTGTGTTCTAAAGAAGAGAAAGTCCAGCCATGCCAAGCTTAGAGAATGAGAGGGAGTTCCAGCCACACCAAGCCTAAGAGAAAGTAGCAAGAAGCAAGCCCTGTGTCTTAAGTTTTCTGTGCAGCTATTTCTCCCGGAGAAAGCAGAAGCCGGGAGCCGGGGACGCCTGAAGCCTGTTGAGGAAGGGTATAGGTGAAAC
>CM053595.1:307640764-307688427 GCA_028646575.1 Pseudocheirus occidentalis
TTGGAATGGGGAGGGACTGTTTTATCCTCCCTAACCCACATTTATATCTGGGGAAAATTGAGTTAAAATGAACATCCAAGCCAACTTTAAAGGGAAAGAGAGTCACAAAAGGACCTGAAGAATGTTTGTGGAAGCTGGGAGGGATTTCTAACCCTACCTCCCCTCCCCATGCTGGACTTTCCTTGACAATGAATGAATGAATGAATGAATAAGAGGAAAAGCACTTATCTAATCACCTACTAAGGTATTCTGCTGGCATTGCACAAAGTGATGAAGATACAGAAACATTTGAGACACTTTCTGCCTTCAAGAAGTCTACATTCTAAGTGTAGACAATCCACATTGGAGGATGGTGGTGAGGAAAGGGGAGTTTTGGTCTAGAGAGAGTCACGAGGATGGGGGATGGGGAAAAGAACTATAGGTCATTGGAATGACTTGACTTTTCCAAGAACAATGATACTATGGATTTTATTATTGATTCCAGAGTAAAATGTGGAAAGTGAGGATGAAAGGGGTGGCAAAATAGTTGGAATTGGGGGCTAGCTGGATCACTGCTCTCAGTGGTTCCCTAGTCAGGACAGCTCGACCCAGAACAGAGTTCTAAAGATGAGGCAATTTACTCCTCCCAACTCTGGCTTAGTACTCATGGACAATGCCACAGATACGACCAGGACTGCATTTGGGTGCCACTTCTTTTAGGACCCAATGGTCAAGCAAGGCTCCTGAGACCAATCCCCTACTTTCACCCAAAACTCACATGTCCCTCCTGCCCAGATATTATTATTTAGAGCAGGCAAATTCATGATGATATGGTAAATTTGTAGAAAGGGGTTGGCACCTGGTGAGAAAACATCAGGAGGTCTGCAGGAGTTGGCATCTACCTGAGGATGAGTGTGGTGTAGAGAAAATAGTTCCAGATTTGGAGCTGAAGACTCTAGGTTAAAATCCTGACACTGCCATATAACTACTCTGAGTGAGGTTGGGTAAGTCATTGCTGTCATAGCTCACACTTATGAAATATGTTAAGGTTTACAAAGCATTTTACATATCTTATTTAATATGATCCTCACAATAACTCTTGAGTTAGGTGCTAGTATTATCCCCATTTTACAGATGAGGAAATTGAGGCTCCAAAGATATTAAATAACTTGTCATGGGGCTGGGAAGTATCTGAAGTATCTGGTCTTCCTGACTCTAAGTTCAGCACTCTATTCACTATGCCACCTAGCTGTCTGATGAATCTGTAAAAAGAGAGAATAGGGCTAAATGACCTCTAGGGTTCTAAACCTTATGATCCTAGGATTAGAGGATCTCAAAAATCTCTTTCTGGTCTAGCTAGACCAGGTTTCCCAGGAACCATTGATTAGTTAATATCCAACTCCATTTGCATAAGCATTATTAAGAATAATAAATCATACTTAAATGAAACCAAATGCTTTTCCAATAACAAGCACCCATTCTTCATGATGTCTGCTTTCACTGGGGGTTTATCCAGGCAGATGGGAAGCTGGTTTTAAGAAAGTTGTAAATGAAATGTCGGCTTTGCATGGGTGCATTTCTGATTTAATTAGCTAGCCCCTTCTGCTCTGCAAACATTAGCTCAGCAGGCCAATCCATAAGTGGAGTTCTAATTTTCTCCAGGAGCTTTCCCCTGAATTGTCTAAGGGACTCCATAAATTTGCAGTAATTGTCCTAAACCTTTTCCACAGCAGGCTTGTGTGGGAAGCCTTAAATAGGTCTCCTACAAGAACCTGCTGAGTATGGCAGCTAAGGACGCCTTGCAAACAGGCAGGGTTAGGGCTGAACTTTTGCTGAGGCAACATCCTCTGGATGACTTTGACAGTGTGTTCTGAGGCTGGGCCTCGATGGAAGCCAATGCATTGGGGGAAAGCAGGGGGTTGAGTGCAGGATTTCTGATTCTGAAGGTCCAGATATATTACTAGGGAACTGGAATTGGAAGTAGACTTGAAGAGACAACTAGATAGGGATGACCACTGCATTGGCTGAATCTCCATGCTCAGTGCCCTGCTGGCCATCGGGCTGTTTTCATACAGAAGATCTGCCTTTGTCTGTCCATATTTCTGTTAATCCTCTGTAGCTGTGTAAGGCTGAGATATGATGGGTGAGTTGAGACAATTCAGCAAGCATTAATTCAGCATCTACTGTGCAAGTTTATGGGAGGCAGTATAGGGCATGTGTAGACAGCCAACTTCTGCAATAAAGAAGGCCTGAGTTCAAGTTTCAAGCCCACGTAAACCTTGGGCAAGTTAACTTAATCTCTCAGTGCTCAACTTTCCAAGACAATGTGTTGCATTGGAGGGGGCTGTCTTCCTCTAATAGAAGGGAGTTTCCCCATCCAGGAGTTCCCTTTTTCAATGAAATAATGAATTCATTCCCTCCTTCATTCCTGTGTACAAGACATTGGTGAGGCAGTGGAAACTAAAAACAGGCCCTACTCTCAATGAGCTTCCATTCCATTGGGATGATATAATATGGACATAGATACATAATCATCAATGGTCTTGAATATGGTGGTCTACCTCCAGAAAAGTTTCTTAAGAAAGAGCTGGAAAACCTACCTGAATTCAAATCTCAATTCTGATGCTTCTCCTTTTACATTCCTAGACCCTTGGTCTCTTCTTTTTACTCCATCACAGCTGCCTCCTAGAAACCATAAGTCAATCTATTCATGGGACACCGTCTTATTTTAGGATTCCCTTGCTAACATGCCAAAATCAATCAGTGATGGCTCTGGAGATGAAAGTGAGGCTGGTGACCTTGCATAGCCCTCCCCCCCCCCAAATCCAAGTTAACTGCGAGTCGTGTCATCATTTCTCTGAAGTCATGGTCCTCTTCAAGAATGAAGGACAAACACAACAACAACCAAAATCAACACCTTAGCTGCTCTTTCTTCCCCTCTATTTCACTGCATCCTTACTTTTCATCCACTCCCGCTTCCATTGGTCCAGTCCCCAACTACTCTACTTGTGACAAATTAGTCAATGTTGTTGCTGCTGCTGTTTGTCCTTTAAAGAGGACCAATGACATCAC
Organism: Pseudocheirus occidentalis; assembly: GCA_028646575.1. NCBI lineage: Eukaryota > Metazoa > Chordata > Mammalia > Diprotodontia > Pseudocheiridae > Pseudocheirus > Pseudocheirus occidentalis. Next base: position 307,643,816 of record CM053595.1, read on the forward strand.
AGGGTGATGGCTTGACTTGTGCATGAATTGGATTTAAGTGAGGAGGAATTGCACAAAGTCATCAGCCTCACTCTCTCTTCCAGAAGTCCAGTGGTAAGAAAATAGTCACAAAGATGGGTGATGGACCAGGATGCAGTGAATGATCTCGGAATCTTTGATGCCCACCTTCATGGCTGGTGGAACAAATTGTTTTCATCCACCCATTCCCCCTAGGGAAGTCTTCACATGTTTGGGTAGGCATCCCCCTCATTTATTGATGGGTTTGAGGTCTATCAGTTACCCTTATTTGGGTTTGGCTTGTCTGTCAGAATGGTTTTACCAGGGTATGGCTGCTGTGTACATTTGGAGCTTCTTGGAGCCACAGGTAAGAGTTGGGTGAATATGGACAGCAAAGATAGATAAGCAGCCCTGAAAATGGCTTGACAAGTCTTCACCTCAGAGGGGTTGGTCCTCCTAAATACCTCATATACCATAGTCAGTTAATAAGTATCTATTAAATACTTACTATTTGATGGGCACTGTGCTGGGAATACAAAAATGGTTAAGAGAAAGTCCCTGTTTGAACCAGAAGGACATTGTACAAAGTAAATCATATTATAATGCTGAGCATCTGCAAAAGACAGTTCTCCTGATCAAGGCAATAACTCAAGACAGTTCCAAAAGAGAACTGATGACCTTTGCATGCAGATTGAAGCAAACTTTTAAAAACTTATTCTATTTAAAATTTTTATTATTATTTTATTTTTGTCTGTGTTTTCTTTTGCAATGTGGGCAGCTTGGAAATATGGTTCACATGACTTCATATGCATAATTGATATCAAATTCCTTGCCTTCTCAAGGGGGTGGCATGGGAGAGTGGGAGTTTGGAATCCAAAATTAAAAAAAAGAACACTAACATTTTTAAAGTAATTGAGAAATGGTTAATGAAATAAATTTTAAAAAATTAAAAAAAATATAGCCCCTCCTCTGAAGGAGCTCCCAGTTTTATTCCATCTTTTCATCTGTTCTGAGTTTTTCCTTTCCTTGAGTCTTTCTTCATCTCTTTCCTTGAGTCTCTCCTTAATTAATGCTTCCCTTCATGCTTCATACAAATGAACCTCTGATCTGCTCCAAACAATTTTTTTTTACTGGACTTGTGATTACATCAGTGCAGAAAGCTTCCGTTGAAGAATTTGTTCCTATGTAGATCAGTACCATCTCTGCAACTTAGTGAGCTGTCTAGAGCACTCAGAGGTTAAATGACTTGTTTAGGGTCACAAAGCCAGTATATGTCAGAGGCAGGACTTGAACCCAGTCTTCTGGCTCCCAAACTAGCTTTTTGCTCAATACTTCAGGCTACCTCTTGGGAAAGAGGATCATGAAAGGCTTCATGTAGAAGGGGATGCTTGAGCTGTCTTGAAGGGGGAGCTCTGAAACTTTACATCACTCAAATAATGAGTACCGTTAGTACTACTGAGATGCTTCCTTTCCAAGAAGAATAAGACAGACATTAGCTAATGAATACAAGATATGGTGAGGGTGATAAAAAGCACCAGGGAGCACTGAAATTGATTTTTGTTGGTCATCCCCAGTCCCTACCCCTCTTACTTTTAAGATCTGCCAAGTGTAAATAACAGGGAGATTTTGTCATTTCCAATGAACTTGTTTTGGGAAATCCGAGGATTCCTCTCTAGGGCAGAGAGAATGGTTGACACTTCTACTGTGAATCTCTCAGAAATATTTTTATCTTAGTATGAATGAACTTTTGCTAGGGTTGGAAGGTGGTGACTGAGGCATCTCCAACATTGGACTGAGATTTCTCCCAATTCACATTCCAAGAGAGGAAATTTCCAACGCCTCCCCCCCCCACTATTTCTCTTCTCCATCTCTCCCCCAGATCCTACCTGAACTGTGGCATGATCGTTTGCCCTGGACAGAACCATTGAACTGACATCCTATAGCCAAAAGGGGATGGGAATAACAGCATTTACTTCTCAAGGTTTTTTATGAAGACCACACAAGGTAATATACAAATAATATGAGATAGTATATTTATGGGACTGAAAGAAAGTTGGGGGAAGGGAACCTCTTTGTGCCTCAGTTTCCCTAAATGTAAAATTACGGTCTTGGCCCTTGAGGTCCCTTCCATCTTGGCATCCACTACCCTAAGTATAACAAAACACTCCAGTAAGTTGTTTTTTAGAGGGCTTTAGGATAAAGAGTGCTTACAGGACAGCCACAAGGGGGCAGGCTTCTTTCATATTCAGTCCCACTTCACCCTATACTTGGCTGGAGTTGGGACCTTCCATCAGAGTGCACCGAATACCTCTCCACAAAGAACCCAGTGTTTGGGCTGAGATCCTTGGATTTGGTTTGCAACACAGGGCACCCTTGGAGAAAAACGGCCTCCACCCCTGCGGATGGGCACATTTCACGTTTTTGCTACTATAGTTTTAAAAATGTCTGATGACTTTCCTGGGGGTAGATGCCCCTTGATCGAATGGGTGCCCGCCTGCCCATTCATGCATGCATGCATCTATTAAGCTCTGACTAAGCTTCTACTGTGTATCGAGCGTTGTGCTATGTGCTGGGGATTCAAAAAGCAAGAATGATACAGCCCCTGCCCTCAGGAAACATATTCTATTGAGGAGAAATGTATTCAGTAAAGTAAATGAAAGAATCATATTTTACAATTTATCGTGGGCAGATGATGAAGTAAGGCCGTATGTAGGAAATCACCATTGAGCTGACCACTGAAGAAAGCTAGGGGTTTTGTGGAGCTGGGTGGAGGAGGGAGGACGTTCTAGGCATGGGGGTGGGGGTCTCTGTGGGCTCAAAAACAAGATATAGGGGAGCAGAACAATAGGCTAGTTTGACTTGAATGAAGGATGAGGGGTGGTGGTGAATAACGGGCAGTAAGCAGGGCAGGGAGGCTGGGGCTCCCGGCTGGGAGATTTCTTTCATTTCTGAGCATCATTTTACAATTGTGACCTGCTATAAGAAAATCAAATATAGGAAACAGGGACTTTTAAAACGGCAGATAAATGAGAGGGAGAGAATTTTCTGTGAAGAGATGACAATAATGAACCTGATTCCACACGGTATATACTTGGAATGTGGACTTGTGAATGTGGAGACGCTTAGAGCCTGGAGGGATGTTAGAGGTTATCTAATCTGACCCCTCATTTTACAGATGAGGAAAAAGGAGATCCAGAGAATTAAGTGACTTATCCTGGTCACATCGGCAGTGGATGAGCCTGAGTATGAGTTCATCTTGACTTACTCCTTGAGTGGAGTTCTTCGGCTCCAAATTCACCATGATTTCACTATTTCCCCTGACTTCAGGATTGTAGGTTTCAAGAGCAGACCGGTTCATGTTGGGGAAACTGCCCAAGGTTTTGGATGCCTCCAAGGACCAATGTGTTTTTTTTTTTTTTTTTTTTTTTAACATTCTCATTCTCCTGAGGATGATATATGGCTCTGAGTTGTAGAAATCCATGGTCTCCAAGGGACTAAAATTGAGGGTTACTGAAAGGACAACGATGTTTCATAGGCTAAAACACATTACCAAGGAAGTTTGGGCAGGGAAACAATAGAAAGGATGCTGATAATATGTAGAACCAGCAAAGAAGGTAGGATTGTTCCACAGCAAGAGCTCAGGATGACTTGGGGACACTCCTTTGCTACTGACACTACATCAAAAGCGATGGAGAAAAACCAACAGCACATCGGGTAGAATCTTTCTGGGATGAGATGGAGCCATGGGATGAGAAGGCAAGGATTGGCTGTATAGGTGGTCCAGAGTGCTGGACCTGAAGTCAAGAAGACCTAGTTCAAATCCAGCCTTAGACATTTCCTGCTGTGTGGTAAGTCACTTAACACTGTTCGACTCACAAAGAATTGGATGCCCAACAACTGGGGAATGACTGACCAAGCTGTGGTAGATGAAGTAATAGAATGCTGTTGTTCCATAAGGAATGGTGAGCAGGCAGATTTCAGAAAAACCTGAAAAGACTTGGATGAACTGATGCTGAGTGAAGTCAGCAGAACCAGAACATTGTACACGGCAATTGTGTACAACCTTGCATGATGACCAACTTTGATAGACTTAGCTTTTTCTCAGCAACTGAGAAAGGATGGTTTTTAAAAGGAAGACTTTTCAGTGAGGACACAAACCCATCAAAGTATCAGAGTAAATTAATACTTATTCCATAGATATGGTGTTATTTGTCCCCCAGCCTCTTGGTCATGAGAAACTGTATCTGTAAGAATCTAAGACAATTCTAAAAGATTAATGATGGAAAATGCTATCCACAATCAGAGAAAGAATTATGAAGTCTAAATGCAGATCGAAGCATATGATTTTTTTCTTCCTTGTGGTTTTTCCCTTTTGTTTTGATCCTTCTTTCACAACATGACTAATGTGAAAGTATATTTTATATATAGCCTATATCAGATTGCATGCCATCTTGGGGAGGGGGAAGGAAAAGGAGGGGGAAAATTTAGAACTCAAAATCTTATAGAAGTGAATGTAAAAAACTAAAAATAAATACATTTAAAGCCTGCTGTTTGCCTAAGTTTCCTCATCTGTAAAATGGTCATAATAACAGCACCTACCTCTCAGGTGGTTGGTATTTTTGCAATATATTTGACAGTATTTGCGAAGCGCTTTGTAAACCTTATGGAGTTATATGAATGTCAGCAATCATTATTACAATCTATACCACTGGAAGGAAGACTTTTCAGTGAGGACACAAACCCATCAAAGTATCAGAGTAAATTAATACTTATTCCATAGATATGGTATTATTTGTCTCCCAGCCTCTTGGTCATGAGAATCTGTATGTGAAGCATTTAAGAACCATTCATGACTTTACAAATGTAAGGAATTTTTATGATTATTAGTTCAGGGAGAGGGGCCATATCTTGTCTTCTTTTCCTCCTCCTTCTTTGAAATGACATATTTGTAAGGGCTTTGCGAACCCATGATTGTTGCTGTAAGTCCAGTGCTGCTATGAGATCCTAGATGGGAAATGCTTTACCATCTTGAAAACACTGGGGAAATGTGAGCTTAGCATGACCCATTTTTTTAAGGTGTCTCAATAAGGTCTCCTGTATTTAGGAATTCAAATGGGATGATGGTTTGTGTTTTGTGGTAAGGTGGGTGAAATTTTGGTCTTTCTCTGTTGTATTATACAAATAATGAAAGTACTTTTTAAAATAAAAAAATAAAAATACTTTTTAAAAGCAGAACTGTTACCTGCCAGTTGAAGTGGACAAAGCTCATCCACTCAGAGACCTGAGGATGGCTGTGAAATAAAGAGAATTTTGAACCCAAGTTAACTGGCTGCCAAGACATCATTTTCTTGCTGAACTCCCAGCCTGGGCTGGTTTTGTTCACACACTTTGCAACAGAACAAAAGTGACAAGGTGTTTGTGGGGCAGATCTCTCACTGTCTGCGGGAGGGGACGTGAAGGAAGCGTGTCTGTTTTTATCAGAGGAAGAGATGTCTTCACTGAAAGAGAATTCAGTTTCTTTCTTTTCTTTTCTTTTTTGGTCTCTATGCTTCTGTAGGAGTCAGGAGATCCCTAGTGAAGAACCTCCCTTTCCCACTGCACATCTGCCAGAGTTGGGTACCATAGTGTGAGAGGGTGGTCTGGAGGCACTGAAGGCTCAAGAGATTTGATCAGTCATAGAGCACTTCTGCTTTTTTTTTTTTGAGGGGGGAAGGCAGGGCAGTTGGGGTTAAGTGACTTGCCCAAGGTCACACAGCTAGTAAGCATCTGAGGCTAAGGTAGAGTCTAAGTGGTCTGTTGCACTGAGAAGTTAATGGGCTTGTCTAGAGCTATACAGGTAGTAGGGTCAGAGGGACGATTTAAACAGGACTCTTCCTGTCTGAGAAGTCAGTTTACCATCCCCTGGGCCACGACTCTTTCCTTTCTCTGATTAGTGGGAATAACAAATTTCTTGAAGTGGCCAAATTATTCAAATCTGAATTGAATATTTCCATTGAACTACAACCAATGATCATATTGTATGTATAATTGCCCTTTGATTACCACAAATTTGGATAAGGTGACATTTTTCAGCATTAATGGGGACCTTGCTGTAGTAGTCTGGTAATTGACATAGAGGAAACGAGTTTACTTTGGGGAGATTTGTGTTTAAGGACCCCACGCTAGCTTGTCTTGATGATTTCTTTCCTTTTTCAGTCCCCACAAATTATCCTCTTAACAATTCATGCCAGGAGTCATAGCACTTGGAGCTGGAAGGGACCCTGGATGTCATTTATTACCATCTGTTTTACAGGTGAGAAAACCGAGACCTATAGTGATGGAGAAGGTTGTCCAGGGTCAGACGATCAGCAGATGGGAGATACAGGTGCTGAGCTGGGTCTTTGGATACCAAGCCTGGTCTGTGTTTCAGCCCTTCTCCCCATCAAAGTCACCGGCCTGTAGTTTGGGTATTTAGAACTAGATAATTATTAAAGGTGTAATTGGCAAATCCTATCTGGTCACTCCCAGGATCAAATCTAAAATCCTCTATTTGGTGTTCAAAGCCCCTCACTCTCTCCTCCTCCCAGCCCTGTGTCCCCTGGGGCATAGGCCTTCCTGCTAGTTCTCAGACAAGACTTTCCATCTCTCAGCTCTGGGCATTTCCACAGCCTGTACTCCATGCCTGGAATCCCCTTTTTTATTTCCACTTCCTGAATTCCTTCAAGCCCCAGATAACATCTCACCTTCTATAGGAAACCTTTCCAATCCCTCTCAATTCTAGTGCCTTCCTTCTATTAATTATTTCCCATTTATCATTGTGGGGTCCCGATTGGTGAAGGCTACAAGTGACTAATATGTGACCTCGTGTGTCTGGACATCTACCCAACAGCACCAGCCTTGATGCCTAGGGTTCTGGACTCAAGCCCAGTACTGAGTGCTAAGTTGAAACATGAGCGAAGTCTTGATGACACATGTAATGAGGATCTATAGCTTCTCCACCCTTTGTCTTAATTCTACAATTACCATAGGGCTTTTCCTGGGGTCTTTGTAAGGATCCACTGAATCATCTGGCCATTGCCCCAGACTGATTGTTAAATTCTTCTAACTCTGGGCAAGTCTCTCAGGGCCTGGGTAACTCTGATTCAGAAAAGGTACCAACCTGCACTGGCACAGACTTTCCTCACCCAGGAGGTGCTTATATCAGTGAAATCCAAGCCTCTCTCCTTATCCCTTCTCTGTGTCTCTCCTGGGGTTCAATACATACATACATACATACATACATACATACATACACACATACACACATGCATATACATACACATACACATATATACACATATACGTATATATTATATATAATTTATTCTCCTTGAGGATTGAGACTTTCCTCCCTTCTTCCTTTCTCTTTCCTATCTTTTCATGAGGTGAGTATAAGGAAGGTGGGATTTTTGTTGTTTTTTCTTCTTGTTGGAGTTCAGTTTCCCAGGCTCAGGCTAAATTGTAAACATCTGAAGGATTGATCGCCTTTGAACCCTGATAATTCACAGCTATGCTGAGTCAAGTAGGTTTCGTGCCTTCTGGCTCTGAGCCAATCAGGGGCCGGGTCTCCGTTATATATTCTAGGAGGCTGACATTTTATTTTGGGGGTTCGCTTAGGAGAAGGACTTTTTGATTCTCTGGAAGAGACTCTGAGCAGCCATTTGTTAAGAGCCCCTGTCCTCCCCACAACTTAGATGTTGTTTGTGCTCCCCTGGTCTGATGGTACATATAGGTGGCTGTATTACTTTGTTGAGACAGGTCAGTTGATCTTTGTGCTAATTTCTCTGCTTGTATTTTCTTGATGTTCAGGGTGCTGACCTTTCCCCTGAACTAGTGAATGTAATTAAAGGTAGGATAGTTAACCCCTTTCTGAGCAGTCTCTCCTTTAAAAGCAGATCAAAGAACCTGTGCTAGCAGTCCCTCCTAAATGTGCTAGGGTGCTTGCTGTCACACATGCCCAAAGATCTGCTCTCCGCCCAGGGCCTCCTACTCTCATTGATATGAGAAGTTATCATGGAAAGACATGCCCCAGCCCCCATTCACAACCAGTAACCAGAAATTGCTGGCCATTTTCTACCTATAGGTAGACAGCAGCAGCACCTTCCAGACCACTGGTCTTATTTCCAGCTCAACCTCATAGTCATCCTCCTAGAAGGCAGCTTCTCAGTACCATGTGCCAGCTACAAGGCAGGCTTGCCAGCCTCACTGAAGCAGCAAGGACCCCTGAGAGAGAGAGAGGAGGCAACAGGGTCCAGACAAGGCAGAACACCACCACCACCTTGTCCACCATTCTCCCTTAGATCCTGACAGGACACTGTTCAGGATTCTGAACCCAAGAGCCTTGAGAACAGCAATGCTTCCAACCAGGACCCTCAACATTATCATGAGAAGCAACCTGCATGTAAATGCCGCCTGGACCTGCTCTTGCAGGGGGCTACAACCCAGCAACCAAAACCCAGGAGAGGAAGTTCTCACCAAGATCCTTGGCCCTGTGAAATGATTCAACATCAGACACTGGTATCACTGTATCCATGGAAATAACATTAAAGACCAGGCATTAACACCTGCTTTGCTGCTGTATCCTCTGGGGCCTTTCCATCTGAATTTTCCTCCTTCTCTGTCTCCTCGTTCTCCCTTTACCCCCTTTCTCTCTCTCTTTCTCCTTTCTATATGTTCTACATACATGTGTAGATGTGTGTACTTATACACACATATTCTACATCGTCTCCCCCATTCAAAAGTCACCTCCTTGAGAGCAGGGGCAGTCCGCCTTCTGTCTGTATTCCTAGGGTTTGGCACCAATCTTTGCACCTAGAAATTGCTTAATAATCCCTTTCATCCCCGTGCAAACTGCCAGATATCATTTCTTTCTCTACCGTCTCCTCTTTTCACCACCATTACAGGGTTCAAGTCCTCCCAACTAACCTGGCCTAAGGGACTAGGAACTTCTAATTAGTTTCCCTTCCTTGCTTCTTCCCATTCTAGTTCATTTTCCATAGAATCACCAAAATAATTTTCCTATATCATCTCTCTAGGTCAACCCTCTTCCCTACCCCCCAATTCAGCGGCTCCCTATTAGCCCTGGGGTCAACTATGTCCACACTCCTCTGTCTTTTAACCTTTATAGACTGGTCCCTCCACATCTTTCTTCTCCTCTACTGAGCTCCATGAATTTTGTGTCCCAGCTGGGCACCAACCTACCTGTTGCTCCTTGAACACCTGCCTCATAGGAATTTGGGGGAGGATTAAATTAGATTTTTTGGGGGGTCTGGATTTGTGATTTCACTAGAGGCAGGGAACTCCCTGGATGTTCCCTCTGGCAAATGAATGCAGCTACTGCTCTTCTAATTCAGAGGCTCCCAAAGTGGGAGATGCTGCAAAATTTAAACCAAACCAAACCATCGAACAGCTAAAGAAAGTAGATTTCCAGGGGTAACTGAGTAAATTTTTTTAAAAAAAGGGGTGGTAGGCCAAACAAGTTTGGGAACCTCTGTTCTAGTCCTAGGGGGTTGCCTGGGGCACAAAGAGGTTAATTGACTTACCTTGTCTTAGAAGGGGATCCAACTCAGGGAGGAAAATGACACTTGCTAGCCCCCAACAACTTCTCTGCCAGCATTCTCTCTCTCCCTCCCCCTCCCTCTTCTTTCACTCCCTCCCTCCCTCCCCCTCTTTTCTCTCTTCCTCCCTCCCCTCTCCCTTTTCTCTCTCTCCCTCCCTCCCCTCTCCCTTCTCTCTCTCTCTCCCTCCCTCCCCCTCCCTTTTCTCGATCTCTCTCTCTTTCCCTCCCTCCCTCTCCCTCTTTCTGTCTCTGTCTCCCTTTCCCTGTTTCTGTCTCTCTCTGTTGGTCTCTTTCTCTCTGTCTATCTGTCTCCCCAGCATTCTTTTCAACGAACATTTTCTGCTGGGGGTGGGGGTGGGGGGAGTGAGTGGTGGGTGGGGTGAGGGGAGGTGGGGGATTCTTGTCAACCTCCCAGGAAACGTCTGGCCAGTGTCAAAGGCAGGATTTGAACTCTGATCTTCTCAGCTCTAAGGCAGGCTCTTGGAAATAGACGCTGCAAATATATGTATAAGGGATGAAAATCCATTTTCTGTAATATAAGAGCTATTACTCAATTACACTAATGGATAGAGATGGACTGGGACAGCTAGTTGTTGCAGTGGATAGAACCAGGAAGACCTGAGTTCACATCCAGCCTTAGACACTAGCTGTGTGACCTTGAACATACTACTTCACCGTTTGCCTCAGTTTCTTCATCTGTCAAAGGAGCTAGAGAAGGAAATAGCAAACCACACCGGCATCTCTGCCAAGAAAACCCCCAAGGGGGTCAAGACTGGACTGAACATTTTCGAACGTCATCTACGATCCTTACCACAACCCTCGGGGTAGGTGCAATTATGATCCTCTTTTTACAGACGAGGACACGGAGGCATAGAGAAGCAGCGATCTGCCCAGGGTTCCACACAGCTACATCTGAGTATCTGAGGCTGCATTTGAACTCAGGTCTTCTGCCTCTGAGCCCGAGTGTTAGGGCAGCTGTATTCTCCTAGAGTCCTAGACAATAGAGCTGGGTGGTTCCCCGGCACTTTTGACTGCAGCTCCTCGCTGTGAGGATATTAATAAGACGGTGTGCCAGCCCTTCGCCCTAAAGCAAACCCCGAACCAGAGGACAGCCGCTGTTCTCGCGGAGTTCCCAGCCTCCAGGAGAAGACAATATGCAAAGGGCTAAGTGCAAACACCCTGCAAACGGCATGAATTGGAGGCAGCGCCTAAAGGAGACGCGAAGTTAGGGGGGATGGCGGAAGGGGGCTTCTCCGGGAAGCCGGAGGCAGAGAGTGTCCCAGCACGCGCATTCCACCTTTTGCTTCTTTAGAAGCTGTTGGTCCGTTCCACTAGCAATGTACGCGTCTTTCCGCGGTACACAAGTTGCCTCCTGCCGCCCTTCAAGGCCCCTGCTGGACGCTTCTCCTGCAGCTCCGTTCCCCAGGTGACGGGAGAGACCTGAGTCTGCCCTAGTTTTCAGTACGGAGGCCGGCTCCGGGATCTCTCGCTTTACCTTACTCTTCCTATCACGCATGCGCATCTTCTTCCTCCCTTCTTCCCCCCCTCCCCGCGGGCACCGCGTCCTTAGCAACGCGAGCCGCAGCGCAGACTCCCCTGGAGTCTGGCGCGAGGCAGGGGCGGGGCGCACGAGCAGGAGCCCAGTGCGCCTGCGCTGGCAGCCAACGGTCTGCGGTCGCTGGTGAGTCTAGGGTAAGAGACACGCCAACATGGAGCCGCTGGCGCCGGATCCGGGCCGGGGAGCGGGAGAGCGGGCTGAGGGGGAGAAGGGGGAGAAGGAGGCGGCGGAGGCGGCAGAGCAGCAGCAACAGCAGCGGCGGCGGCCTGAGGAGGAGGAGGAGCAGCAGGCGGGAACGGGGCCGCCCAGGGGGGAGCCAGGGGTGAGTAGTGGTGGCGGCACGGCCGCGCGCGCCCTCCCCGGGGGGCCTGGCCTTGAGACCCGACTCCAGGCCGGCGCCTTTCCTTTCCCCCGCCTCGCGCCGCCGTTCGGCAGCTTGAGGTCCCTCCGGGCGGGGGGCGGGCATTTAAACGGGGCGCCGGAGGGGAAGGGTTCGCTTTCCCGCGCCCTCCCCCGAGCCCCCGCTCGTCCCGGCCCTGCGGGGAGGGGGCGTGTGCGCTGCGGACCCCCGGGGGCTTGTTCCTGGCGGTGCCCGTTACCCCCGCCGCGGTCCCTCGGGAGGAGCCGCCGGGCCCGGTCCGTTCCTCGGGGGTCTCAGCCCTCTCTTCCCTTCTGCCCTCCCCCCCTGACCCCCCCTGCCCTCCCTGCCCTCCCGGCCCGGAGTGGGGCCGCTCCGTGACCCCGCGCTCCTCTAGCATAGCTGGCCCGGGTCCGGGCCGCGGAGAGGGGGAGCCGCGGGGGTGGGAGGGTCTGTGGCATTGAGCACCCGCCGAACCTCGCCTGTGCTGCGGCCCGAAGCCGGGTCCTGGGGGGGTGGGCCTTGTGCACGGGCTGCTTGGGCCTTACGGACTGAGATGGAGCGGTCAGTGAGTGCTGATTAGACGCCGGCCATGCGCCGGCCTGCTGACACGGGGGTACGGAGGAAGGCCTCCTGTGGACTGGGGGCTCCAGCCGGGCCCAGCAGGAGGCCCGCAGACAAGCAGCTGGAGGCCGGAGCCGCTGGGTTGTGATTATTGGGGAAAGGTAGGGAGAGGCCTAGTTGTGCGGGGCCTCGAATGCCGAGTAGAGAACATAGCTTTTGATTCCCGGGTGATGGGGAGCTCCAGGAGTTCATTGGGTCTGGCCGTGTCTCAGTCTGGTCTGTGTGCTAGATTAACTTAATAAAAACTGAGTGAGGATGGGCCGGAGGGGGAGACCCCTGAGGCACCAAGGCCAGCCACTCTCTGTGTTGACAGCCTCCAGGCTGGAGGGCTAAGGGCAGTGCTGAGGACAGCAGGTGGTGTAGATGGGAGGTGCTGGACCTCAGCAGAAGGTGGAATTTATGGGGTTGATGCAGAGTCAGGGTGCCACCCATCAGGTGTGTGGGCAGGGGCCTTGGGGAGGGGAAGGTGATGGGCCCTGTCAGAAAGGCAGCTGGACGTTGGAGTCCAGAGGTCAGTGGAGAGCTTGGGGAAGGGCAGGTAGATGGGAGCGTCATCAGTAGAGATACTCATGAAATCCCTGGGAACTGAGAGGGTCTGCCAGTGAGGAAGGGAGAAGGAAGAGGGGCCAGCATGGGCCAGGGTTGCCCGGGTTACAGGCAATCTGGAGGAGGAGCCAGCCAAGGAGTCGGAGCAGTGGTGGCCAGAGAGGTAGGGGGAGAACCTGGAGAGAAATCCTATCGAGAAGAGAGCGCCCAGGAGTAGGCCCCGATCCTCGATCCTCGGTGTGCAAGGCTGCAGAGAGCCCTGAGGAGAGACCCTGGAGAGAGAAGCCCGTCTCCCACGGAGGTGAGGGGAAACGTAACTCTCCTGCCACCAGTGGCGAGCTGGCAGTGAGGGGGAAACATTTTAACCGACCTGGCTGTGCACTCAGGGAGCCTTGGCTTCCCCCGCCTACTCTGCCACTCAGGGTGGCAACCTTTCTCTGTGTTGGGCTAGATGGCTCTGCTGCTCTTTCCAGCCCTACATCTGTGCACCGTCCCCCCACACATCTGTCATTGAGAGCTTCAGTGGGTCTGCTCACCAATGTGTCCAGTGCTGTGGACACACACACACACACACACACACACACACACACACACAAAAATAAATAAATGCATAATACTCTCACAAAGGATTCTTGCCGGCGGAATGGTGACCTAGAAAACCATAAATGAACGTTTTCTGTCTTTTTCTGTATATTGATTTTGTTAATCATTTCCTAGTTTGACCCCTCTGTTGTAGATATTTGGAGAGGGGAGTTCAGGTTGTAGGAGTAGGAGAGGCTGGTATAATTGGAGGATCATGAACCAGGTCAAGGGGGAGCAGGAAGGAAAAGACGTGGAAGTGAAGGCCTGCAGGTGGAAATCAGCAGGGTGGGCTCTGGGAGGTACATAGGTGGTGCAGAGGATAGAGCTCTAGGCTGGGAATCAGGAAGACCCAAGTCTGAATGTGACCTGAGACATTTGGCTGTGTGACTGGGCAAGCCATTTGACCTTTGTGTGCCTCAGTTTCCTTATCACATCAAGTTGTAGTCGAGAGGTTGAAGGTAGGATCCTCTCTGCCCACATTGATCCCTAATCTACTTTATTCACTTAATATCCCGGACTGTGAGAGAGAGAGAGAGAGAGAGAGAGAGAGAGAGTGTGTGTGTGTGTGTGTGTGTAAGTAAGCCTGTGAACGTGTGAGCAAAGGAGCGCATGCCGCATGCAAGGGCACTTATCTAGCTAGGTAGCTTTTCGAGAGTAAGGATACTCTTTCTTTTTTTCTGCATTCAGCCTTGCCTAGGGGTGGAAGGATAAGATGCATTTTAGGTGGCTAGGCAGGCAGCTGGTGGTGGTTTTCTGCTGGCTCTGTTTCACTGGAATTTTTCTTGAATAAAATGTAAAGGACTATAATTTAATAATATTAGTGATTGTTCCTTTGGTTGGATGTTTAAAACCAAAGTACAAGTTATATTGAATATTGTGTTTCCTTTGTAATTTTATATTTGCTTTGAGTATTTAAAATATAGCCTGTTATTATTCCTCACAAATATTCTGCAGCTTCCAAGTTGTCTTTAAGTGATTTCTGTGGAAATGATTATTCATGTTGAGCACATGCCCATCCCCAGCTGTCTTCTGGACCTGTGGAGTCACTTTGAGCTCTGAAGCTATGATCTTATCATAGATGTTGTGAGCAGTTGTATCTTCTACAGGAGGAAAAGCACACCCTCCAAATCACAGTGGATTATATATGTAGTAAAAGGAATTATTCTCATTGACATATGGCTTTTTTTAGAAGTATCTGCAAAGAGCCTAGTTTTCTTAGACATCTAGTACCTCACTTTTCCCAACACATTTTCTTTTTCTCTTTCTGTTTTTCTCTTGTCTCTCACCTTTCTTTCTGTCTTTCTGTCTCTTTATCTCTGACTGTCACTGTCTCTTTTTGTCTGTCTCCTTGTTTTATTGATATCATTAGTGACAGTTGTAGCTTAAAAAAAAATCAGTTCCTTTTCTGCTTCTTATTCCAGGCATCAAAGAAAAAGGGCAGTGAGAGGCATGGATAGACTTGGAAAGTCCATTTTCACTTCAGAGTTGTGACTAATATAGACCTATTTGACTGGAAGAAGAGAAGTTAATCAGTTCTTAAGGCACCTTTTGTTCTAATATCCATCTAAAAGTTTTTCCTCATAATTTTTCATTAATTGGTACATCAGCTCAGAGGTAAGTTATTAGGTTTTTCCCTTCAATTGTTGATATAGATGATTTTGAAGTAAAAGATTGAAAAAAATTATAGATTTTACCATTAAGTGAAATATAACAAATTCATCAGTCAGACAACCAACAGTCATTTAGTAAACACCTGCTCTGTGCTTAATAGGACTTAGGTGGAGAGACTTTGGGGTGGGGAAGGGAGCAGGAAGGGAGAAGAAGTATAAGTAAAGGCATTGCTAGACACTGAGCCCTTGGAAAGGAAAACATTTGGAGTATGGATGGATTCTGAGGCCGAATTGAAAGAGTGTTTCAGTTTCTTTGGGACATTGAGCATTCAGAATGGTCCCAGATTTTCAGTCTTCCGCTTGGTGCTTTCCCGGACAGCAAGAAGAGGTGGTAAACCATTATCTTGCACTTTAAAGAAAGGCTGTTTGCCTTTGAATGGAAAAATAAAACTGGTTTCTTCACAGTTCATCAGTAATGCTGAAGTTAGGTGTAAAACTCCCACTTGAAGACATTCTTTTAAAATAAGTTTCAGAGTAACCATCCTCTGCCCTTCTGCACCCGGTGTTTTTCTGATATACACAGCTGTTACTTAGTAATCATTTAAAAGATGTAATTGCTCTACTGTGACTGGTGCCCTCTTTGTGCCTTCCTCCTCATAATTCCCACTTACCAGTTCCCTCCTATGAAGTAATTTTGGGCAGGCTGTAGTGGGCAGTGATAGGAAGACGTGTAAGGTAGGCCTGTGCCCAGGAGAAGGTTACTGTTTGATGGAAGGCGTTGGGATGTACACCTAGAAAGAAAGATAAGTGACAGTACCTGGTGTCACATGTTTGGTGTCCCATCTGGTGGAGCCCACCTGGTGTTAGAGAAAGGTCCATGAAGGGGGAGGAGTTTACCAGTTGATGCCTAGCAGCCTCTCTCCTCCAGGCAGCCAGCCTCTGGGCAGGGTGCTAGGAAGCAACCTGGGACGTCATGGAGATAGACGAGATGATTTAGAGAGTGGAACCAAGTTGAAACTTGAGACTCTGGGATCCCCTAGCACTGAAACTGTCACTGGACAGTGAGGAAGCTCCATCTGCAAGGAGGGGAGTCGGCATTCTCACAGACAGCTCTTTGAGAAGATTTGGGGCAGACACAGTGAAGGGTTTTTTTGTCCGACAGTGGCCCGCATGAGAGGATTTGAGGCATGCCCCTTGTCCCAGATTCTCGGGGACTTCAGCCTTGGCTTTTGTCTCTCAGTTCACCATCCTGGGAAGAGAGCCCAGAACCCAGGGTTCTCCCTGGGGCTTATTTTGTCTTAGAGAAGGTGGCAGTTTAAGTTGGAACCAACCTAAAGGAAAAGATGAGAAGCTCTCACATCAGTGCCTGAAAACCCACCTTAAAAGAAACAAAAATTACCCCAAACGAGGAGCTGGACATCAGTTCTAGAAAGTGATAGGGGATCTTGATAAAACATAGATCATCTGGACATTCCCCTTCCCATTTTCTAGATCTGAAAGCGACTTAGCAGGTCTTGCAGCCCAGACTCTTGAAGCACAGGGAGGTGGTCACACAGGATCCTGTTCTCTGCATTGATCCAAGCTCCTCCTCCGAGGAAATTGAGGCCTTGCGGGCAGAAGTGATGCCACCCCTATCACATGGCTAGTTAGTGCTTGGCACCATGATGAAAACCCTGGGAAGCTAAATATGACACAGTGGAAGGAAGAAGATACATACGGTTGGCTCTGGAATTGGAGGATGTGGGTTAAGATTCCACTCCTGCCCCTCCCACCCTGTGTGCTCATGGGCCTTGGACCCTTCCTCTGTGACCAATCTTTCCCTCTTTGTCTTAGTCATTCTGATACACTGGCTCTGATCATATCACAGCCTTCCAGTGGTTCCGTTTTGCTGATGAAATGATTCAGACTCAGCTGCAGATCCAAGCTCAGTCCTGCATTGATTTGGCATCTGCTGTGTTCCAGGTGTGTCAGACACTGTGGATACAAAGAAAAAGGAAACAAGAAACTTATATTCTCCAGGGGAAGACTTTGTGCCTCACGTTGGAGCCAGTGCTCACACTGATTCTTGACAGAGGCTTGGGTTTCTGCTGCTAGAGCCAGTCTAACTCCGGCCTCCCTTCCCACTCTTACCTCAGATTCTCCTCACTCAGAACTTTATACTGCAGCCAAATTGAACTCTTGGGGCCTCTCTCTGGTTATGATATTTCCAAGGGGCTAAGGTCCATTTCAAATGTTAGTTTTTTCTCTTCCTTGATCCTTTTACTTGACAACAATCTCTTTCTCTCTTCACTTTAGATTCTCAAAGGTCTTGTTCTGTGTCATTGTTGTGCACTCATGACATTTTGTATGATAATTTTGTTTTATCCGCCCTACTAGACTGGTGAGCTTTTTCAGAGCCAACTTCTAGAACAGTGTGTGTGATAGAGAATGTTCATGTTTGTTGGTTTGAATTATACAGACAGTTCCTTATTTTGTCTGCTTTAAAAAAAATGCTGCATTAAGCCTGCAAATCTACTGCAAGAGGTTGTCCGTGAAATCTTTCTAGGTCTTGTGATTCCTAGCAGTAGAGTATCTCACGTGGAGTTTCTCATAAAAGATTTTCATTGGGATAGTTTATGGTTCTAAAAAAATTTCATGGGAAATGCAGGTTCAGAAAAGGCAGTGGGTCGGTCATATGATGAAGGACGAGAAAGCTTGGGTGCCACACTGATATCCAGGGAATTCTGAAAGGCCCAGGGCTGCCCTTTTGGGACATGAGGGACAGGAATCCTGGGAGATGAGAAGTTGTTGATGGTCCCTGTGGGAGGGCATGGCTGCCCTGAGGTGTTCTTAGAGATCTTGGAAGTAAAGAAGTCAGTGACTTACCATCCCCAGGGTCCGCATCACCAGGCAGTGAGTGGTTTTGGTCTTTAATGACATTCATCTAGTTTGTGAAACATTTTCCTTACTCCGGCCCTGTGAGACAGACAACATACGTAGCATCCCATTTTACCTGGAGGAACACGAGATTGGTAGAGATTACATAGATTATAGGCTGTCAGACCTGGGATTTGAAACGAAATTCTAAAATTGGCGTTCCAGTGCTCTTTCTACTACGTGCTACGTTGCCTTCCGTAACTAGACTCTAGTTTGATAGGGTTCAAGAGAATACATACCTTTATGTAACCAGTAGGATTCTACTAAATACAAATACTTGGGGAACACAACTGTGGATAGTTTTAGAGGTCTTGGAGTATATTGTAATTTTATTTTATCTGTAAAGCACCAATATTGTTTGCTTCCTTAACTAAGAGGTGTTTGTTTTGTTAAAAAAAATTGTAATCCTTGAAAGACATGGACTATACATAACAGCAGGAAGATCAGAATGTTAAATGAGATTATATTTGTAGAACTTGCCACATAGTAGACATTTAATAAATGTTTCTTCCTTACCTCCTGAAATTGAAATATGACTTCATTAAATGAGGTAGTAGTCTACAGCTCAGGCAAGAGTTCTTCTGTGAAACAAGCCGGCCTTGGTTTGAATTGGACAGAGCAAGATACCCAGTCAGTGCTGCATTGATGTCTTTCTACCTTTTTCTTTGAAAATTTTAGGCAAGGCCTTTAATTATGCTCTATCTCCTTTAATTAGTTGAGCCATGCATAAAACTTTTAATCCCAGGATTATCAACTGATTTACAAAAACATCCTGACTTCTTTCGCAGTTGGCACAGAATAAGTTAGCTAAGTCCCAAACCACAGTGGTTTTATACATTAATGCCTACAACTCTGACAAATTAGAAGCAAACAGGCAGTGGTGATCAGGTGACATGCGTCCCTTTAAGATGTCAAGAAAGGTTCTATTCCAGCACAGCTTTTAGGTGGTCTTAAAGAGGCCCCAGAGCTGTATTCCAGTGCTGTTCAATAATGCCTGGCTAAGATGTGTTGAACTTAGAGTATTTGTGTTTAGCTGAAAGCCTGTGATGTTTTCTCATCAGCCTTCCTTGGATTTTTAACCTCCAGATTGACTTACTATAGAATTGTAGTTGTATGTAGTTCCTGCTTGTAAGCCCCAGGCATAGGCTCCATCTGGTCTGGGAACTTGATCATAAAGAGCACATTTTACTCATATAGCACCCCATGTACCAGCTGCTTACTTGCTTTTGAATGTACTTCTAGGTGTTGACAATAATCTCTGAAGCCCTTTGTGGTTTGGGACTCCAGTTACCTTAGAGATCTGATGCCTGGCAAAGATCAGATAACAGTGCTGGCAGTGGAGAAGGAAGAGGAGTAGAGAGAACAGAAGACAATCTCCAGGGCGTGTTAGGAGGCACAAAGGGACAGAAACAAAAAAGCTCAATCTTCCCTGCATGTTTGTGGGTTTTTCTAAAGTGACTTAAGTTAAAAGTACTTCAGAATTGGGCTGTTAGATAACCTCGGAGTAAAACGAAACTTTTCCTTGAGAAGGAAAAAAAGGAAAAAAAGGCTATTAAGATTATTATTTACTTACATGGAGTAAATTGATTTTGAGCATGTTTTCTTTCAGGAAATTTTTTCCTGAAGTCTTTTGATTTATTGTTTTAAATTTTGTCCTCAGAAATGTCATTGCTTGTGCTTTCTTTGGGGATGCCCTTGTTTCTCTTGCTTGATCCAGTGTGATAGATTCTTGCGTGTGGGAAGATGTGACTTGACTTGGAGAGGATGAATACTTGTAGTCTTCAGTGTGGCAGATTTAGATTAGTTTGCTGCCTTTATCAGTGAAGTAACAGAAGCAGGTTTTTCTGTATAGAAAATGGGTTCAGTGTGACAAGGAAAAGCCCCGTCACTTCTACCCAGCAGTGGTTTTCCTTGGTAGGATTTATAGGAAACTGATGTGTTATTACCTACATAACGGACATTTTCAAAGATCTGGATTTTTCCCTTGAATTTTTCTAACTCAGTAGCACAAAAGCGTGCTTGAGATAGTTACTGCAGTTTAGGAATTTCTAGGTTGTATTCATAATTACTTGGCTTACTCTGTGCTAGGATCCAGTGACAAGTTCTAGCAATTCATCTTTTTATCTTTTGTTTTATGAAAAACAGAACCATTTTAATGTTTCTGGGGGATAGGCCTACTCACAGCGTGTTAGTGTTAGAAGGCCCGTCTGGTTTAATCCTGTCCTTTTACAGATGAAAAGCCTGAAAGCAAGAGAGGAGAAGTAACCAGGCTAGTGTGGTTCATTCATTCTCTCTTTCCACTTTCATTTTAATCATTATAAAAAATGAAAACAAAAATATAAACACAATGAATAAAGATAGTGAATACATGAAAACATAGATAATAATATATTTTAAAATAAAGTGAATGTGTGGCCCACAGGGATCCTTCTGTATGGTTTTGTGGCCCTGTTTCTGTTTTAATTTGGACAACACAGTTCTAGGTGATAGGTGATGGGGGCCTAATGGTTGGCAACTGTTAGGGTCGTTCCATTAAGGTGGGTCCCCTTGGCATCAATCTAACAAGTTCTTTTGGACCTGTATTCTTTACTTTGTAATGAAACCAAACTTTTGTCGGGTTGGATATTCAGCGTAGCTTAGATGAGCTATCTTCCCAAGTCTAGCCTGGGTTGTGACCCATAGGTTTTCGATGCAGTTTAATTCAGGTGAATTTCCAGGCCGTGTTCCCTTCTAGTCACGTTGTAGAAGGTGTGAGCTCTGGAAAGAAGGGGCCACATTTTTGCCTTTGTAGTGTTTAAAATGCTTGTTGACTGAATGTTTACCTGGATCTCTCATGTACATTTTTAAACCATTTGTGACTTGTGGTGTGGTACAAGGGGGAATTTCTGTAATTTAGTAAAAATGCTGCTTCTCATATTGATGAGGTGCAGGCTCTGGTACCCCCCTTGAGCTCTCCTTGAATCTTTGAGGTGCAGGCTCTGGGAAACCCCTTGAAGTCTGATTGAATCTTCCCACTTGATGAGACATTTGCAGAGGCCATAAGTATTTTTCACTGTGGCTGGGCCCAAACCTCTGTTACTAGCCTGGCCCTCCATTGTCCGTCTGTTTCCCACCCTGGAACCTATCAAAATATCAATCCACTCTTGCAGAAAGTAGCTCAGGTGAGGAGATAGAGAGGTTTGTGAGTAAATATTGATCTTGTATTGGTTTGTGGGAAGGCTGAAGGATGCTGTGGCTCTCAGCGTTATTATGGCTTCTGAATATCTTTGGTGCTATGATGGAATTGGCTTACTGGTTTTGAGATTGGTTTTTCTGGTGTCTAAATAAATGCTTCAGTTCTGTCCTCTGGAGAGTTCGGCATACTTTGCTATCAAACATCTTGCGATACTTAAAGCCACGGTCTTTACTGTGATTGTGGGTGCTGTAAATATTGCGTTGGTGCTACACTGAAGCACACTCTTTGACAGCTGGAGTGTTTGCATGTTTCCTTGGAGTGATAATTCATCCATAAAACCCACAGAAGTAAAAACACAGTAGAAGAGAGCAATGAAATGTTTATATGGCATGAGATCCGTCACTTACCTGAGAGAGGACTAATGAAAGGTGGGGAATTCAGCTCCGTCTGGCTTCATCTGGTCAAAGTTGGATGTTCTGGGTTAGCCTTATGGCTGCAGAAGCACAAATACATGACCATTGCTGTCACAGAATAAAACCAGAAAGTTTGAAAACTGTAATAATGAGGAATAAATCATTTTACAGGTGCAGAATAGGGGGTGTTTATGTTAAAACTCTGTGAGGGTTTTAGCAGACGGCCAAGTTGGTATGAATTAAAAGTACAACATGGGGCCCCAGTGCTAATGATTGCCTAGGCTTCTTTAGAAGAGCCCTGGCCTCTGGAGTGTGGGAGGTAAACTGCTCCTAGAGGACGGAGCTCATTGTTGGGGGGTGGAAGGAGAGGATTTTAGTAAAGTTTAGAGCATAGCCAGGATAGCAAGGGGTTTGGAGATCTGGTGGAAGGATTCAGACTGAGGAGCAAGAGGAGGAACAAAAGGAACAGGAAGAAGACTTGTTCTGCTGGGTCCTAGTGACCAGTCAACAGCTGCAGGGTAGTTTTGAGATAAGACAAATGTGCTGCTCTTGATAGCCCTTTGAAAAGGTGATGGCGGGCCAGGGAGGCAGGCGTTCTCTTCACCAGACATCTTAGAATTCTCTTGTTCAAGGGGGGAGCGGGGGTTTGGTCTCTTACACCTCTGATTCTGTGAGACAAGGCTATCAGAGGCTGGTGGGGAGCTTTGGAGAAAGCATGTTCAGTAGGGTTTTCCCTTTGGAGGCCAGTTTGCAAAGGGCTGGAAAGTAAATGGTCATTGAGAAAGTGAATGCCTGAGTATTGACTCTTCTTTCTAAGAGATGAGCAATGAATATTTGCTTCTTTCCTAGCCTTACTCCCTAATCCTCACCCCACAGTCTCAATTCCCTAGTAAAAAATAAGCATAGTTAAAACAAAAGAAGCCATACATTTGGCCAAATCTGAACATGCGTGTATTGTTTTAGACCCCTAGCCCATCTTCACTATTCGTTGCAGTTGGTTACTGCATCGTTCACAGTTCCCAAGCTTTTTGGACTTGCTTTTCATAATTTTGTAGGGGTTGTGTACTTTTTTTCTCCCAGTTTTGCTCACTTCACTCTGTATCAGTTCGTCCGAGTCTTCCCAGGTTTCTTTCAGTATGTCTCCATCATTTTCATCTGCTGCAATTTGTTCAGCCATCTCCTAGTTGAAGGGCACCTTTCGAGTTTCCTGTGCTTTACTACAATACAAAAGTGTTGCAATGAATGGTTTTTTTTTTTTTTTACCAATGGGTCTATTTCCTGTGTCTCTGACTGCCTTTGGAGTATTGTTATCACTGGGCCAGAGGCTATGCACAGTTTAGCTACTCTGGGTATGGCTCCGAATTGCTTCCCAGCATGGCCTAACCAGTTCACACTTAGAACAGTGCATTCATATATCTGTTTTCCCGTGTCCCCTCAAACAGATGTGGTTTTCTTTTTTCATTATCTTTACCAATTGTATGGATGTGAGGGGAAACCTCAGTGCTGTTTTAATTTTATGTTTCCATTTTTTAAAACAATGATTTGGATCATTTAAAAATATAGTTGTTGATAACTTGATTTTCTTATTTTGAAAACTGTTCATATTCTTTAATTTCTTAACTCTTGGAGAATTATTCTTATTCTTACCTATTTGCATGTTTCTTATGTATCTTGTGTATTGAGCCTTTATCAGAGAAACTTGCTACTGGGATTTTTTCCCCAGTTAACGGTTTCTCTTTTTAAAATTTAACTTCATTGGTTTTATTTGGGCAACAGTTTTCCTATTTTGTGTAATCAGAATTGTCTAGTTTATCTACCTTGTTCAAGAATGTTTTCCTTACCCATAGTGCAGAAAGATCCAGGAGGTTAAAATTGACATCAATATAACTTGAGACTTAGGATCTTAAATATGGAGCTCAGAGGCATGGCCTGAGTTGTCTGGCCCAACCTCTTCTGGGCTTTTCCCTCTGTGATATAGCGCAGATGAGACACAAGTATTCCAAGATCAAAGTTGAATCTGAAGCCCTTGAATAAATAATTTATTAAGCGTTACTGTTTGCCAGTCACTATGCAGAGCATCCAGTAAGACAACTCTTGCCCTCAGCATATAAAGAGAAGCTGGAATTGGGGGAGTGGGATGGTGTGGAGACTGCAAGGAAGTGATGTGGTGACCTAGATCTGGGCCAGATAAAGGAAAAGCCTGGCTCTTTGTGACCAAGAGGCAGAGTCTCAAGATTTAGGTATGGGGACAGTGCTTAGGGGACAGGGATGGCCTGATGGCTGAAGTATAGGAAGAAGACAAGATGGGCTGGGAAGTTCTTTTTTTTGAAATTCATGTATTAAAAAGTCTCTACTGCCAAGTTTTATTTAACGTTACATTTTCTTTGAGCTGTGTGATTAAAGTTCATTTTCTCCCCACAGCTGTTGATTGCTTGTTCCCAGAAAAGCTTAGAAAAAAAGTTGGGTGGTATCATGCTGGCTTATTAATGTCATACCCTGAGGTTTCTCCAAGTCTCCTGTATTAGACCTTGTTTTAGTGAGCTGCCTCTTTGAGATTCCAGTGAAATGTCATTTGGTTAGTCTTTCTTGGTAGACTTAAAAAGACCAGGGCTCTATTGTCCTGTTTCTGGGAGCTTTACAAGGCCAAAATCAGTGGAGAAAACAGGATTTTCTTCTTTCCTTCCTCTTTCACTAAAATCTCTTAAAAGAAATACTTTTGAAGAAGATAGGTGTGTTTCTTGGTACTCTCTTTGAGAAATGCCTCTTTTAAAGAACTGGTTGACTTAGGTATCGCTTTGTACGTTGAATGACTAAAGAATGGTTTGTTAAATTTGATTTTCCTTCTTTCACAGTTGATCATCGTTATAACACTACTATTACTGTGCACAGCAGTTTCCTGGTTCTTTTCATTTCAATGTGCATCAGTTCATATAGTTCACATAGGTCCTCCCAAGTTTTTCTGAAACCTCCCTAACCCCCCCCCCATTTCTTAAAATACAGTAGTATTCCATTACAATCATATGCTATAACTTGTTCAGCCATTTCCCAGCTAATGAGCAACCCCTTGATGTTAAATTCTTTGTCACCACAAGAACTGTTGTAAATATTTTTGTACATGTATGTCCTTTTCCTTTTTCATTGATCTCTTTGAGGTACAGTTCTAATAGTGGCATTACTGGGGCAAAAGGTTTGCAGTTTGATAGCCCTTAGGGCATAGTTCCAAATTGTTCTCCAGAATGGTTGGACCAGTTCACAACTCCACTGACAGTTTATTAGTGCCCCTGTTTCCCCTCGGTCTCATCAGCATTTGTCATTTCTCATAGGGGTGAGGTGGTATCTCAGAGTTGTTGTAGTTTACATTTCTCCAGTCATTTAGTGATTTAGAACATGTTTTCATATTGAAGAAGTATAGGTATGAAGCCAGGTGTCGAAGGGATATCATATAATCCCTCAGACCTGGGTTCTGGTCTGGAAAGAATTTCAATAGTCCCAGGCTGTCTTTTGGCAAAGTTACAAATTTTATTATGCTTAGCAGCAGGCAGGACAAGCTTAAGGGACCTACAAAGACCTGCAAGGTCCTGCAGGGTCCTGCAAGGAACTTGGGCTTCAGGAACAGTATTTATAACCCTATGTTCAATATGGAGTCTGGGAACTAGGCTGATTAGGGATTCCCAGAGTTAGTGTATTGAAACAGAGTTATGTTGTCAAGGCTTTCAGTATGGCTGAGAACAGGGATTCGCAGATAATGTTCATGAGGCGGATAATGTTAGGGTGTTGGGAGGATGTGCTAGGACAGTAGGTACCATATTACAAAGGGCTAGGACACATGGTATACTGAAACAAAGTTATCAAGGCTTTTGGGTGCAGCTGGGCACGTAGGTAAAGTCTTAGCTATGGGAAACTCTGTACTGGGGGAAGGGGAGAATCAGGGTTTGTGCCTTTGTGGCAGAATGACACAGGCTTATCACAAACTGATGTTATATACGTAGATACCCGAACATAAAGGAACTTTACGATACTTAGGCTACAGAAAAGGCATCCCATACTGCATCAATATGACTATAGATATCTTTGATTTCAATTGGAGAATGACACTTTTTTTAAGTGAATTTGACTCAGTTCCCTGTATATTTGAAAAATGAGACCTTTAGCAGAGAAACTTGCCCTTAAATGTTTTTGATATTGCTTTATTGTCAGTGGTACCTTTTAGCAAAATGTAGTTTCACTGATTATCTTTCTCTCTTTTTTTGTCCTGTCCTTCCTCAGAAGTCTTTCTTCTGACCATGCCCTCCCCAATCTGCCATCCCTAATTTTCTCTATTTCCTATTCCTTTCTCTTATTCCCCTTCTATTTGCTTACTGGGTAAGGTAAGAGTTCTGTACCCAACTGAGTATGTGTATGTTTGTGTGTGTGTGTGTGTGTGTGTGTGTGTGTGTGTGTGTGTGTGTGTGTGTTGTGTGTGTGTATGTATGTATATTCTTCTCTCTTTGAAGCATTTCCCATGTGAATGAGGTTCAAGCACTGCCTGTCATGCTCCCACTTCCCCCTTGCCATTCCTCCCTTATTCACATCCCACTTCCCCCAGTATAAAAGCTTTTCCTTCTATGCTTCTTTTGTGTGAGAAAATTTCCCCATTCTGACTCTCCCTTCTCCTAGTACATCCTTTTTTCTCACCCCTTCATTTTTTTAAAGATCATCCCAGCATAATAATTTATACCTATTCCCTCTGTCCTTGTGTCCTAACTGCCCTAATAATTATCAGGTTCTTAGGCATTACATGTTTCATCTTCCCATAAAGGAATGTAAACAGTTTAACTTTATCGAGACCCTTATGATTACTCTATCATGTTTACCTTTTAATACTTCTCTTGAGTCTTGTGTTTGAATGTAAAATTTTCTATTCAGCTCTGGTTTTTGTATCAGGAGTACTTGAAAGTCCTCTATTTCATTTAAATATCCATTTTAATCCCTGGAGGATTATACTAGGTTGTTCTTGTTTGTAATCCTAGCTCCTTTGCCTTTCAGAATATCATATTCTAAGCCAGGGGTGGGGGGCCTGCGGCCTTGAGGCTACATATGGCCTTCTAGATCCTTGGATGCAGCCTTTTGATAGAGTTCAAGTTTTACAGAACAAATCCTTTAATTAATGGGGTTTGTTCTGTGAAGTTTGGATTCTGTCAAATGGCTGCACTTGAGGACCTAGAGGCTACAAGTTTCCTACCTCTGTTTCGTTTGGTACTCCTTTGACATGGAAGTTGCTAAATCTTGTGTGATCCTGGCTTGCTTCCATGATATTTGAACTGGTTTTTTTTTTTCTGGTGACTTGTAATATTTCCTAGTTTGTAATTCTAATTTGATTATAATATTTCTGGGAGCTCTCATTTTGGGATCTCTTTCAGGAGTTTATTGTAGATTCTTTCAGTTTCTGTTTTACCCTCTGGTCCTAAGATATCTGGGAAGTTTTCCTTTATAATTTACTGAAATATAATGTCAAGATTATTTTTCTGATCTTTGCTTTCATATAGGCCAATTCTTGAATTACGTCTTCTCATTCTGTTTTTTCAGGTCAGTTGTTTTTCTGATGAGATATTTCATATTTTTTTCATTCTTTTGAATTGGTTTTATTTTTTATTGTTTGAAGTCTCATGGAGTCATTAGCTTCCAACTGCTCAATTCTAATTTTTAAGGAATTATTTTCTTCAGTGAGCTTTTGTCTGTTTTTCTATTTGATGTAGCTTGCTTTTTAAGAGGTTCTTTTCTTCAATGAATTTTTGTGTCTCCTTGACCACTTGGCCAGTTCTGTCTTTTTAAGGTGTTAGTTTCTTCAGTGTGTGTGTGTGTGTAGATATCTCTATATATGGGTGTCTGTATTTTTTTTTTTGCCTCTTAACCAAGCTATTAATTCTTTTTTCCTAATTTTCTTGCATCACTCTTCATTATTTTCCCCAGTTTTTCCTCTACCACTCTCATCCCTTTTTTAAAAAATTCTTCGAGTAATTCTTCCTGGCCTTGGGTCCAGTTAGCATTTTTCTTTGAGTCTTTGCTTACAACTGTTTTTATATGATTGCCACCATGTAGCTTTTGATGATCAGGTTCGTTTTTTGTTGTTTGATCATTTTTCTAGTCTCTAGCTTGACTTTGAACTTTATATTAAAGTTGGGCTCTGCTCATCTGACTGGGGAAGGCACTGTCCTGAGCTTCAGGCTTTATGTGGCTGTTTTCAGAGCTAATTCTGGAGGTTTGCACATTTTCAGTGCTTCCAGCGTAGTGTGTTCTTGGCAGAGGTGTGATCACTGCTTTCCTGGTCTGTACTGATGGGGTGCTGGGGTGCCTTTGTTTGTAACATTCAGTTTTAACTTCAGTTTGTAAAATCTCACTTGTGTTTTGGTACCTGTGTTTGTAATACCAGCTTGTGTAATTAAGTTGTAAAGTCACACTTCCCCCAGCTTGAAATCATTAACTCTGCCTCTCCCCTAAACCAGCACTCTGCCTAGCTGCAATTATTTTGGTACAATAACAAGCTATTCCTATGAATCCTTCACTAAAGCATTTTATAAAACAATCCCTTAGTTTAGAGAAATGTATAGCCCCCTTGTTCTAGTGGCCAGCTGCACCTATGAATCCTTCAATGCACTATCAGTAAGACAACTCCTCACCATTTAGGCACATCCTGAATCCCCAGTTAGCCTAGCTTCCCATTGCTTCCCAACATCCATCTTGTCAAACAGGACATTGAAAGGGTAACAGACTGGACACTTCTCAGTCAGCCCTGATCAAAAAATGACCTAGTGACGTTTCATGGCAAAAACCATACCTCCTGGTAGCCCTCCATGGGCTTTCTCCCAGTGAATTATGGGCAATATGCTTGTGCAGTTGATATAAAAAAAGTGCATGTCCCTTTAAGCACTGACCACTCCTTAACCCCTCCCTAATCCCACCCTCACTCACCTAGTTAGCATAATTGATACCTGATTTATGGTTTTATTACTATATAATCTGTATCACTAACTGCTGCACTTTTTCAGGCTTCCAATCCCTTCTCTCCCCCGCTGAGAAGCATAATATTAAACTTTTATAGTCCTGTCTGCCAAGATTGCTTGAGTCTGGGAATTCTTTTTCAGAGTAAAAGAACCCTCCAAGAATTTCTTAGAAATCCCTGAAAAACCATTCACCCTCATCATGTACTATGGTCTTTACCCAGCAAGGGCCCCTGTTCCCCTGCAGTCACAAGTGTTACCATTCTTCTTTGCCCTGGAACTACCAGCCAGAACTGTATATGGATAGAATTGTCAGTCATTGCCAGCTGCCTCTACTGCCAGCAGAGAGGGTCCCTTGTACTCTTTCTTCCTAGTTGTCCTATCTCCTTACTCTCTCTGGCCTGAGAGTTCCTGAAGTTGCTGCTGCTGCTGTCCCAGCTGCTTCCAGTGCCCATTGCTGTTGCTCCTGCTGTCCCTTGGGCCTGTGCCCACCCCGTGTTACAGACCTGTCCTGTGGGCCTCATAAGTTATCATAGGCAGAAAAATGTCTCCGTCTGATCTTTTGTTTGCTCTGTTGCTCCAAACTTTGATGAGACATTATTTTAAAGTTCTTTGGAGGGGAATGTTGCTGGAGAGTCCAGCTGGGTTACTGTCTGTTCTCTGCCATCTTGGCTCTGCTGAGTTGCCTCCTTGTGGGTTTCTTCCTTCCTGAGTCCATTTCCCACATAGCTGCCAAATTGGAATGCTTCAAAGATAGATCATTCCCCTCCTCAGAAATCTTTAGTGGCTCTCTGTTGCCCTTAGATAAAGAGAGAATTCTGAGGTTGGCATTTAGGGCCTCTACCATCTGACTCTTGCCTCCCTTCATTTCATGTCACTGTAGCAGCAGGCACCCTAGCATACCCAGGGTGGCTGCTAGCACGAGTTCTTAGATCTGCTTTTCTAAAGGAAAGCCAGCCAGATAGGGTTAGCACTCTTAATCATTTACTTAGTTCAGCACCCTGACTTTTCAGAAAATACAAACAGAAATTGTAAGCAGACAAAAAATGCAGAGAAAATGACACAATTCAACAGATCAACAGATAGGGCTTCTAGCTGTCTGCTCATTACATACATGCATTCTTAGTTACCAGAGGGAGAAGCACCAAAACATATCTGAGTTTTCAAAGCCAGGGGGCTCAACGGCTACCCAGACTCTCATCTGGCCAAATCATGCAGTTCTTCCTATGTCTGTCTGTTTATATCACACACACACACACACACACACACACACACACACACACACACACCCCTTCTTCAGGGTCAGATGACATCACAGCCCTTGTGACCCACTGCCTAATTACAGAGTAACAAAAGGTGTGGTCCTTTAAGCCCCTCCGGTTGGGTTCCACTTGAGGCCCATTGAAGGGTAGGGAAGATCTTAACATTACACACTCCTCTTTGTACATTCTCTGTTTCAGTACAGCTGACCTGCTAGCTGCTGCTTCCCTTCTGCCATGTTGTCTCCCTGGTCTTCTCCAGAAGCCTGTGTCCAGGGTGGTTTCCTTTCTCTCTCTTCTCTGGGGATCTGTCCTGCCTCATCCCAGATAGCGTCTGTCTGTCTGTCTGTCCCTTCCCCACTTTGGACTTGCTTGGCGTCTCATTGGCATTGATTGGCATTTCTTGAACATATATTTATTAACCTTTCCTTTCTTCCCCTTCCCCCCTCCAGTATAAGCCGGACCAGGGCACATTTATTTGGGATGTTGTCTTTTATATCCCTAGACCCTTGCATAGCTCTTTACTCGCTTTAGTCATAGGGACAGGGACTGGACCTTGAATTTCATTCCTACAGGAAATTTCCAGGTGAGGGAACTCCCTCGACTAATTCCAGTTGGAAACTTTCTTTGCACTTTTTTTTAGCGCCCTGGGCCTTGAGAGGACAAATGACTTGCCTGGCATTATACAGCCAGTTGTGTATTAGAGATGGTATTTGAACCCAAGTCTTCTAGTTTGAGGTCAGCTTGCTATCCTCCTGCCAAGCTGCCTCTCTCTGCTTTGTACATGCTAGCTGCTTAATATATGTTTATTGACTCGAATTGAATTGGTTTCTTTTTCTTCAACAAAAGTTTCAGTGCTTTCCACAAAATATCTACAGGATAAACATTTTGGAGGATATATTTCTCTGAGTCCTGAAGTGTTTTAAAGTCTATATAAGGGAGAGGGAGAAGAAGATTGCCTTCCTTAGTTGTTTGCATGATTGAATACTGTAATTGTGGGTCATATAAGAGAATAAAAAGGGCATTCTTTATCTTTTGTTTTGATAAATTAAGATGCTTGTTTTTTAGAAAGGGAATCTGATCAGTTGGTGAATGCATACTTTTCTTTTTTTCCCTGTTATTTATTTATTTTTAGTTTTCAGCATTCATTTCCACAATATTTTGAGTTACAAATTTTTCCCCATCTTTCTCCTACCCCCTTCCCCCTATATAGTGAGCCTACTGAGTGCCCCTTCCCCCATTCTGTTCTCTTATATCCTCTTCCATTCCTCCTTTCTAGTAGGGTAAGATGGATTTTTATAACTCAGTGCCTGCGTATCTTATTTCCCAGTTTAAAAACATTTGTTTTTAAAATTTTGATTTCCAGATTCTTTCCATTCTTCCTCCTCACCCACCCCCACTGAGAAGACAAGCCATTCAATATAGGTTGTACATGTGTAGTTACACTAAACCTTTCCATAGTAGTTATATTGTGAAAGACTAACTGCAGTTCCCTCCATCCTATCCTGCCCCCCCCCACTTATTCTGTTTTCTACTTTGAACCTATCTCTTTTAAAAAAATGTTTGCTTCTAACTACCCTCTCCCCCAATCTGCCCTCCCTTCTATTATCCGTCCTCTTATCTCCTTCCTACTTTTCTGTAGAGTAAGATACCCAATTGAGTGTGTATATTATTCTCTCCTTAAGTTAAATTCAGTGAGCGTAAGGTTGACCCATTCCCTTTCACCTTCCTGCTCTTCCCTCCATTGTAAGTTTTCTCTTGCCTCATTTATATGAGATAATTTACCGTATTCTATATCACCTATTTCTCCCTTTCTCCTCCCAATATATTCCTCTCTCACCTCTTAATTTTATTTTTTAGATATCATCCTTTCATATTCAACTCATCCTGTGCCCTCTATGTATACAGGTACGCACCTATATACACACTCACATATATATTTATATACACACATATTCTCCTATACATATGTATATGTGTATGTATACATATATACACATATATATTTCCTTCAACTATCCTCCTACTGAGAAAAAAGTCTCATGAGTTAGTTATTGTTTTTCCATGTAGGAATGCGAATAATTCAACTTCAATAAGTTCCTTGTGATTTCTTTTTCCTGTTTACCTTCTCATGCTTCTCTTGCTTCTTGTATTTGAAAGTCACATTTTCTGTTTGGCTCTGTTTTTTTCATCAAGAATGCTTGAAAATCCTCTATTTCATTGAATGATCATATTTTCTCCTGAAACATACTCGGTTTTGCTGGGTAGGTGATTCTTGGTTTTAGTCCTCGCTCCTTTGACCTCTGGAAAATCATATTCCAAGCCCTTTTATCCCTTAATGTAGAAGCTGCTAGGTCTTGTGTTATCCTGGTTGTGTATCTATAATACTCAAATTGTTTCTTCCTGAGAGCTTGTAATATTTTCTCCTTGACCTGGGAACTCTGGAATTTGGCTATGATATTCCTAGGAGTTTTCTTTTTTGATCTTTTTCAAGAGGTGATTGGTGGATTCTTTCAATTTCTATTTTTCCCTCTGGTTCTAGAATATCAGGGCAGTTTTCCTTGAGAATTTCTTGAGGGATGATTTATTTCTAGGCTCTTCTTTTGATCATGGCTTTCAGGTAGTCCAATAATTTTTAAATTATCTCCCCTGGATCTATTTTCCAGGCAAGTGTATATTTTTTTTTAATTTTAATTTTTGGTTTATTTACTTTTAGTTTACAACATTCAGTTCCACAGTCCCTTGAGTTTCAGATTTTCTTCCCCTGTTTCCTCCCCCCTACCCCCATCACGGCGGCATGCACTCGGATACAGGATCTACAATATCTTCCAATTAATCATTAATCAGGTTGTAAAGAAGGACTGTAACTGATGGAATGATCAGTGGGAGAGAGGAAACAAAACAAGAAAAAGAAACAGAGCAAGTAGTTTGTTTCAATCTGTACTCAGACCCTGTATCTCCTCCTCTGGATGTGGAGATCTCCTTCAATCATGAGTCTTTTGGAGTTGTCCTGTAGTCCTGTATTGACAGGAGCCCAGTCTGTTGATGAGGTTAGTCGTCACACATATGTTGTGTCTGTGATTGTGTAAAAATTTCTCCTGATTCTGCACTTCTTGCTCAGCATTGGTTTATAAGTCTGTCTAGGTTATTATGAAGTCCAGCTGCTCCTCATTTCTTATAGCACAATAGTATTCCATTACATTCATATACCACGACTTGTTCAGCCATTCCCCAACGGATGGGCATCCCCTTGTTTTCCAATTTTTTGCTACCACCGAAAGAGCTGCTATAAATATTTTTGTACATACGTACAAAAGAACCTTTCTACTTTTCTGACCTCTTTGGGTCAAAATACCCAATACCCAAAAGTGGTATTGCTGGGTCGAAGGGTATGCACTTATTTATAGCCCTTTGGACATAGCTCCAGATTGCTCTCCAGAATGGCTGGATCAGTTCGCAGCTCCACCAACAATGCATTAGTGTTCCAATTTTTCCACATCCTCTCTTATCATTTATCATTTTGCTGTTTTGTCATCTTAGCGAATCTGGCCAGTGACATGTGGTACCTCAGAGTTTTGATTTGCCTTTCTCTAATTACTAGTGATTTGGAGCATTTTTTCATATGCTTATAGATATCTTTAATTTCATCTTCTGAGAACTGCCTGTTCATATCCTTTGACCATTTATCAGTTGGGGAGTGACTTGCATTCTTATAAATTTGGCTCTATTGTTTGTGTATTTTAGAAATGAAGGCCAGTGGTTTTTCCAGTGAGATATTTCACATTGCCTTCTATTTTTTCATTTGTTTGGATCTGTTTTATAGTATCTTGATTTCTCATAAAGTCATTAGTCCATTTGCTCCAATCTAATTCTGAAAGAATTATTCTCTTTAGTGAGTTTTTGAAATTCATTTTCCATCTGGGCAATTTGACTTTTTAAAGCATTCTTCTCATTGGTGTTTTGGGCCTCTTTTGCCATTTGAGTGTCTATTTTTTAAGTTGTTATTTTCCTCAGTATTTTTTGGGGTCTCCTTTAGCAGGCTGTTGACTCGCTTTTCATGATTTCCTTGCATTGTTCTCATTTCTCTTCCCAATTTCTCCTCTACTTCTCTTGATTTTCAAAATTCTTCTTGAGCTCCTAAGTGGCCTGTAACCAGTTCTTATTTTTCTTGGAAGCTTTTGACACAGGAGATTTGACTTTGTTCTCTTCTTCTGATTCCATGTTTTGATTCTTTTTTCTCCCAAAAAGGATTTTATGGTCTGTGCTTTCTCTGCTTGGTCGTATTTATTGTCAGCCAGTTACTTGACTTTTGAGCTCTTTGCTACGGTAGAACTTTGCTTCCAGAGTGTAGAGAGCTTTGTCCCAAATCGCTGGGGTTTTCACGGTTGCCAGAGTTATGAGGAGGGTGCCCCCTCTACAAGACCCCACAAGCTCTGGCTCACTGGGCATACACCCCAGGACTTCTACTCAAGATTGTGACCCAAATCCAAGCGCATCAAAGAAAGAGCAATTATCCTCTGGATGGTCACTTGTTCCCCCTGTGATCTGCGTGCCAGAAGCTCTGGAGGCAGCCACATGGCAGCAGCGGTAGCTGCTGTACCTCTGATGCTTCTTGCCCCAGGAGTAGGGGCTGGGCCTGTTCTTCTATCACTCAGTTCCAATAGTGTTCCCCATTGACCTTTTACTTTCTCTGTTGTTTATGGGTTGAAAAGTAAGGAAACTGCCACAGCTTCCGGTAATTCACTCTCCTGAAGTCTGCTCTGGCTGGTCTGTGCCACTGGTTGGGGCCACCCTGGGTGTGGTCCCTGCACCTCGCATGGGAGTGTTTGGGTCCCAGTCTGGCACACTAGAACCTTCCTGTTGGCCTGCCAGGCTGTCTTTGGCAGGAAATTTGTTTCTCTCAGTCACTTTGTGGGTTCTGCAGCTCTAAAATTTGTTTAAAGTCATTTCTTCTTTTTTACCAGTATTGGAGGTGGTTGGAGAGGAGCTGAAGCAAGTTCCTGCTTTTACTTTGCCATTTCTGCATACTTTTCTTCCTTTAGACCTGATATTGTGCCCACTTAAACAGTATGCTTCCATTTCAGAGTATAGGAATAGATTAGAATGATGAATCAATCATTTAATACTCTGAAACTTAAGAGTGAGCAGAATTACAGTCTAGTGTCATGCCACTGTACAGCTAGGTGGAACTTTAGGAGTCACCTATCTAGTCTGGCCTGTTTAAGGTGTTGTTGCTAGACTTGTCTTTTAACTCCCAGTTTGGGTATTTTTAACTGATTAAAAATTATCCATTATCAGCGTTATTTAAACTGTACCTTCATGTATGTAATATTACAGCGTACTATTTTCAAACAACTATTTTAAATACTTTGTTAAACCAGCTTGCTAGCTTCTGATGGAATGTTGAGGAAATGTTGAGGAATATTGGTTTAAGAAAAGGAGGAAGATGAATGGATTCAGAAAACCATAGATCTGTTAACTTGATGTCCATCATTAGTGAAATTAATTTGATTATTTGACAGTTGGTTTGCATGCACTTAGAAAGGGAAGTATTGATTGCTAGGAGCTAGATTCTGCTAAATAAGAAAAAGTCATTCCCATTTCACCTCTTTTAATTTTTTAAAATAGGGTTATTAGATCAAGAAAATGCACTAGACAAACTATATCTGGGTTTCAGCAAGGCTTTTGCCAAGTCCTTGGTGCTGGAGAACCATGGGCAGGGCCGTTGTAAAGTAAGATCAGTCCATGGGTAGATAAAGTTCTTTGCGGAGGAGTGAGCTCTCTGCCTGGGTTCTTGCATGCCTGGTATCACAGCCCTGGCTAAAACTTCTGGCCTCCTGACTGTCATCATCAAGTACATGGAGGCTTGCTTATCCTATCTTCCAGTAACACAAGGAAGGAAAATTAGTGCATTTGGTGACTGCCCAAGGATAAGCAAAAGGAAATGTAACCATTGGAGTTGTGGATGCCAAGGGCTAAGTGTGAAGTCTCAGATTAGGTTAAAGGGCAGGATGTGCTGACTAATGCCTGCTTGGCTTTGTTGTTGTCGAGTCTTCTGTCTGACTGCACCACCTAGCTTCTATGGCAGATGACTTTAAAGAAAAGGAACTCATTTTTTTCTACCCATTTAACTCATTGTTTTTTTGGGATCATTATTTTTCTGTTATGATCATATGACTTGTCTGAAAAGTCCAGGCACAGAGAGACCTAAGAGTTAATGGTGGAGCCCACCCTGGAGCTGTTGACCAGTCTGCTAGAGACCCAACAGGTGAAAAGAAGTATCTACAGCCAAGTCAGAGAGAGGAAGACTTCCCCCCCCCCCCCCCCCCTTAAATTGATGTGGTTAGTGAGGCAGCTCCTGGTATTATTTGAGGAGTTTCTGGAATTATATGAAACGTGAACTGTTTTGGGATACTGAATTTTAACTTCTTTAATAGCATGAAAAAGGAGTAATAAAAAGAGGTTATTTTTTTTTAAACTATCACTTTTGCTTGAATGTAAGTAGTATACATTGATCAGCTTTAACCATAGAGCAAGCCCATTGATTTCTTAGGTCAGGGACCAGAGAAAGCATCTGTTATGAAAAATTAGTTATGACCCAAGTCACCAAAAACCTTTGCCATGGAATATGAATGTATGTGTGTGTATGTATATGTATATGTATGTTTGTATGTATCTGTGTAAATATGTATATGTGTCTATAGACACAGACAGATAGACATAGCAATGCTTTAACTGTATTCTACAGATCCTCTTTTGGTAATTTTATTGTAATGAAATTTTACCTCTATGACCTAATCTGTGTAACCCTTTGTAAGTAGATAACCCTTTGTAAGTAGACCAGAAATGGTTATTTG
The DNA here is from genome assembly GCA_028646575.1 of Pseudocheirus occidentalis. Classification (NCBI taxonomy): domain Eukaryota; kingdom Metazoa; phylum Chordata; class Mammalia; order Diprotodontia; family Pseudocheiridae; genus Pseudocheirus; species Pseudocheirus occidentalis. The sequence goes on from CM053595.1 coordinate 307,680,265, forward strand.
TCTGAACTGGGTAGGAGAGGAGTCTGGTAGGTAAAGTGTGACCTGAAGTAGAGGGAGAATTATGATGGACATATAAAACCATAGTAACTCAGATCAACTTTTCCTAAATCTTGATGATAGTAGAACTAGAAAAGGTAAGTATTCAGGGATTGTACAGGGGAATATATGGATGGTTTTATTTACAATCTTGTATTGTGATGTATATTCAGTTAATAATTTAGTGCTTTTCCCTTTTATATTGTATTTTAGGGGATGGAATCTTGGCAGTCCCTTAATGTAGAAGTGGATAATTCCCACAGCCTGCTTACATCTGAGACCAGGCTTAATACAAGAAGGGAAGAAAGTGACCTGTCTGAATTCCCATCTGTGGAGGAGGGGATACTGACTATATTAGAAGAAGATGGAAAGGACCGGACTGGAGAGCCTTTGTGTTCCCCATTGTTAGGTAATTCTCATGTAATAATAATGGTTCATGATAATGGTGATTGCAATTATAGTAATGATGAAGATTCACATTTTTGTAGAGTATGTTTTACTTTTTAAAGCACTTTCATGTATATTCCCTTTAGAAAATAGGTTTGTTGACGAACTAGCTTCCTCTGCATCCCTTTAAATCCGAATATTGCAAACTATTAAGCAAAACAGTATGAAGGATTCTGAATGGTTACATATGCAAGCATACCCTTCTCTTACCATTTGTTCAAAGAAAAGAGAATGGAGGAAAATACACAATCAGTTATTGTAACTGAATATGAATGGGATGAACTCACCCATAAAATGGAAGATGATAATATCATGGATTAGAAAGCAGAATCCAACTATGTGTTTTATATTAGAAACACATTTTAAATATTCACACAGAAAAGAAACATACATAAAGAGTGATAGAGTTAAAATAAGGAGCTGTTATGCTAAAGTTAAAAAAAGGACTTAAATGCCCTGATCATTCTAGTGATTCACCATGATTCCAGAGGTCTTAGATGAAGTATACTACCCCCTTCTGACAGAATGGAGCTGGACTCAGATTATAGAATGAAATATACATTTTTGGACATGATCTGTGTGAGAATTGGTTTTGTTTGTGCATTAGAAGAATTTTGTTTTCTTTTTTTTTAATGTGTTAGGAAGAGAAAATTAATGGTTTTTAATTGACAAAAAGTAAAAAGTTACATTAAAAATGAGGAAGGCCATCTGCTTTAATAGCTGGGAACATTTTTTCATGTGATTGTTGTTTGACTTTCTTCTTTTGAGAACTGCATATTCATATCCTTTGTGAACATATTTTTTAAAACCTAGATTGTTTAACTTTTTCTTTTCTTACTGTAATTGTTTCCCTTTTTAATCTTCAGAATTTCATTCTTTTAGCATTTCCTATGGTTTTTTTTTGGTGGGGGGGGAAGTAGGCAATTGGGGTTAAGTGACTTGCCAAATGTCACATGGCTAGTTTTGTGTCTGAGGCTAGATTTGAACTCTGGTCCTCCTGACTCCAGGGCTAGTGCTCTATTCACTGCTCTACCTAGCTGTGCCCTTTCCTATCTTTCTTGGCTGTCTTCTGCTATAGAGTTTAAGTCCACAGGATCCTCCCTTTTTACTCTTTTGAACTATTCTCAGAATCCATTTTACATGGCAGACTTTGGCTTTTTTCTCCTCTGTCATAAATTCTGGGAGGGAGGAGTCTCTTTTCTACTTTCTCTCCTTTCCTAAGGTTTTCCTTTTTTTTGATTTCAGTAAGTAGTACCTCTCTATTGTTGAGAATCAGATCCAGAATAGAATTTTCCATCGCTGGTTCTTCCACTTTTAAATGATGAAATTACTGTTAAGGTTAGTTGCATTGTTTTTGGCACAGAGAAACCTTCAGCAGTTTTCTGGATTATTGAAGGCCTCTATCACTTGTGATCTGTTCCTGAACTCACTTGTTTTCTTTTTTCTGTATCTCTCATACAATTAAAAAAAATTATACTGTAGGATTATTGTGACTGTACCTTGGTGCTTTTACATTTAACAGGGAAAACTGAGACATTTTAAACCTTTTCAAGAAAGTAGACAAATACGAATTAAGACTCAGAGGTTCCTAAAACTAATCAGTTACTAAGTGTTCTGCACTTTGGGTTCCAGGTGTTAGATGCCATGTCATACATCAGTTTGATCTTTGAGGGGTGCTTATCTAAGTTGTAGGCTTTATTTCTTATTACCTAAATTGCAATCCAGACAACTACTACACATGCTTTACCCATTTTAAATATTCTTAAAATTTGTTCATCTTGAAAAATAGACAAAAACCCCTACATTTTTACGTTCTTTAATTTGGAGGAGCCGATGATTTCCTTTCTTGAATTGTTGAATGATGCTAGAAATTTGTTGGACTGTTGTTTCATTAATGAGTTGGTTGAATTTCATTGATAGAAGGAGGAAGATAAGCATATTATTTGTTTCTCAATTTTTAAGTTGTTTCTATATTTTATGAAGAAGGTGCTGCAGAATTATAAACAAAATTGTCTCTAGTTTCATCGTTGACTACATAGCTTAAATAGTTCTTATTTTTAACTACAATAGATAACTGAATATCACATTCACTTTGAATAATTTTAGTCAGAAATACATTCTCTTTTTGAAGCTTTGATGGTGCCTTTTATTTGTAAATTACATTTTATATTGTTATGGAATGTTAACTTTCTTGAGTGCTTGTCTCCTGAAAAGAGAGAAGAACAAATTCAAAAGCAGATTTAAAGCCAGAATTCAGAAATGAAAGACAAAAATCATTACATTTCTAAAGAAAGTCAGATTTTAAACTTTAGAATATTAAGAGGTACCTCTTTTTTTCATTCTAAAGGAAAAAAATCACCTGTCATGTAAGATGGATTGACTCATGGCAGGATACAGACTGATAATAAGAGATGTTAAACAGGTTTTCTACTCATGGCAGTGAGTCTGTGTTCTTAGTATGTGGTGAATTTAAAGTGTCTCCTGGACATTCAGTTTGAGGTGACTGAAAGGCAGTTGGAAGTGTTTGATTGGAGGTTAGTGGAGAGGTTAGGGCTGCAAAAGTAGATTTGGGAATCATCAGCATAGAGTTGCTTATTAAATCTCTGGGAGCTGCTGAAATCATCAAGTGAGAAAGTAGAGAGGAAAGAGAAGGGGACTCGAGATAGGGCCTTGGGGGACACTCAGATGGTGGGAGTGATGTGGATGAAGAACCAGCAGAAGAGAACGAGGAGTTGGATGTATTGGGAGAAAACCAGGAGATCGATGCCTCCTTAAAACCTGGAGAAGAGAGAGCATCCAAGAGGAGCATATAATCGGCAATGGCAGAAGCTGCAGAGAGGTCTGGGGGGGTCTGGATGGAGAAAAGGCCATGAGATGTGGCAGTTAAGAGCTCATTGTGAATTTTTAGAGGACAGTTACAGGTGAGTGATGAAGTCAGAAGCCAGATTGCAGAGGATTCATAAGAGAATGAGGGGAGAGGAATTGGTGTCACCTACTGTCTGTAGATTGGCTTCTAGAAATTGAGCTGAGACGGGGAGCAGAGAGCTAGGATGATTCTAAAGGGGCGTGAGGGGGTTTAAGGATGTAGGAGACATGTCGTTTGTGGACAACAGAGAAGGACTCAGTACGTGGGAGAGAGTGGGGATGTGATAGGAGCGATCTGTGGAAGGGATGAAATCAAGAGGAAATGGAGAAGAAGGAAGGAAGTGAAGAAGGAGAATGAGTGATGTGAAGTCAGAAGAGGGTACTTGTGTTTTGAGATATGAAATTCTATATGAGAGTAGAATCTTGATAATTTTTTTTATGAAAAAAATTATCAACATTTATTTCTTCTACTCTGCCATCTTGGCTCTACCCCAACATTTATTTCTTTTCCCCCAAAAGTAAAACACAGCCACAATTGTAACAAATTTCCATATTAGCCATGTTCCAAGAAAAAGGAAGAGGAAAAAATATGCTTGAACTTGCCCCTCTTTTTGGGGTAAAGCCCAAGTAGTGATATTGCTGGATCAAAGGTATGCACAGTTCATTAACATTTTGGTCATAGTTCCAAATTGTTTTCCAGAATGGTTAGATTAATTCACAGCTCGACCAGTAGTGCATTAGTGTATCTGTTTCCCCACATCCCCTCTAGCATGTGCCATTTATTTCCCTTTTATATCATCTTAGCCAATCTGATGAATTAAGGTGCTTTAAAGTTGTTTTAATTTGCATTCTCTTTGACTATTAGTAGTATTGATTTTTTTCCTTTTTGCAATATACTCAGTCACCATGTTTGTGGGACTTCCTCTAGCTTGATTCAGCAGTTTGTGAATAGGGGCAGAGGAGCCAGATGGTAACAGTCATCCAAGGTTGATGTTTGGTAAGAGAAGAGCAGTTGCTGATATGGTCTGTAAGCCCTTCATTCTTCCCTGATTATGCCACAGGTTATCATTGTCCTACTGTCTCACTTAAAACAGAACAAAATGTCTTTAGTCTTTTTGTCTATCACATTACCCTTTCTTTCTCCCTAACTTCACTGTTATTGATGAAGTCACCATTATCTTCCTGTCACCCAGGCTTGAAGCTTAGGAGTCATCCTTACACACCTCCTTCAATATTTAAGCTGTTGCCAAGGCTTACTGAATTTACTTCTGCAACTTTTCTTCAATCCTTCTCTCCTCTGACATTCTTCCCACTCTAGTACAGGCCCCCACCACCTCATGCCTGGACACTGCAATAGCCTGATGGGCATTTTGTCTGCCCCAAGTCTCTCCTCTTCTACAATCTGTCCTGCATTCAACTGTGAGACTAATCTTTGTAATGTGCAGGTCTAATCATATCGCCTTCCTTTTTGATGAACTCCAGTGCCTCCCTGTTATGTCCAGAATCAGATAGACAGTCTTCTCTTTGGCCTATAAAACCCTCCTTAATTTGGCCCCTTCCTGCCTTTTCAGTCTTCTTGCACTTTGCTCATTCCCCTCCATGTGTCATACCATCTAGGGATGTTGGCCTTCTTATGTATCATACTCCCAACTCCAAGCGTTTTCAAACATTCGATACATGTTTATTAAGCTCCCTGTATATTAGGCATTTTTCTAAGCACTGGGAATATGAAAAGATAGCCTCTGCCCTCAAGGAGCTTGCAGTCTGATGGGGGAGACAACATGTAAGCAAATGTATGCAAAGCAACCTATGTACAGAATCAATAGGAAATAATGAAGATTGGGAAGGCACCAGGATTAAGAGAAGTTGGGGAAGATTCCAGTAAAAGGCAGTGTTTTGGGTGGTACTTAAGGGAGGCCAGAGGTCAGTAGTTGGAGGAGAGGAAGGTGAGTGTTACCTCCTGTAAAAGATCCTCATACAGGAAGATACTTTTAGCCACACTTTTTGTACTGGCTGAGAGCTGGAAGTAATTGCCATCTGTTTGTAAAGAGCTAAAAAGCTGTAATACATGAATCTGATGGAATTTTTCTGTGACATAAAAGAAAGGCAGAGAATACAGACAAGCATCAGATGATTTATGTGGACTAATGCTATACAGGGAAGTGAGCACAGCTAGGGGAGTAATGTCATCATCATCGGTGACATTTCTGTGGCATTTATTATGAGCCAGGTACGGTGCCAAGTGCTTTACGGTTATCTCACTTGATCCCCACAAAACCCCAAGACTTAGACACTCTCATCTCCATTGTACAGCTGAAGAAACTGAGGTGGATAGAGGTGAAGGTTGTCCACGTAACATTGCTAGCAAGTCTCTGAGGCTAGATGCGAGCCCAGCTTTTCCTGATTCCAGGCTCAGCATTCTGTCTGCTGCTCCATTGAGCCATACAGTGACTACGACAGTGTAAAAGGAATTAAAAACTTGAAGTGAAGGCTGTGTAATGGTCATGATTAAGCCTGACCCTGGAGAAAAGGTAAAGCGCACCCTCCTCTCCCTCCTGTGCAGAAGTGGAGGCCCACGAGTGTCAAACACAGCCAGGGGAACGGATATAAAGGGATGTAAAATGAGTGCTATCATCGGTCTCTCTATGCAGACTGGGAATGTGAGATCCTTGTAGCAGTAGAACCCAGCACGTGGTCATCAAAGCTGGGTGAAATGGAAGAAGGGCACAGAGAGTCTTTGGAATGAGAAACAAAGGAGCTTGAGAAGTTGTTTTTATCTTACGCCCCAAATGCAACGGGAAATCATTACATGGGACATGTGATCATCGCACATTGCAAGGCTCAGGGGACTTATTTGCAAAAAGGCCTCCAAGAAGACAGTGCAGCTGATATAGGAACATGTACTACAAAGGACGAAATGCGTGAAATATAAGAAAAAGAAGGTCATGGACCATTATGACACAAGTCTATACTTTTTCTCAGATTCTCATGACCTTTCAAATATCTCCAAAATAGGGATTTCATAGGCAAGAGATAAAGCAATTTTAATGGTCTCCATGGTCTCAAATAACAAAAAATTTAGTGAAGTAGTAATCAATAACAGAGAAGCCTGATTCCTAACAGTGCTTAGCCAGGGAACTGAGGAACAGAGGGAATTGGAGCACACCTCATTGTATGTGGGGCTTCACCAGGCCTGAAGTAAATGGGTTTGGCATCCAGTTGAGGGTAGTTCTCCATCCCCTCCCCTCCTCTCTCCTTCCCTCTCCTCAGTCCCCTCCCCCTTCAATAAATTACTTTGAAGAATCGACTGAGGTCAGTGAAAAGTGAATTTTTCAGTGTGGCAGCAGGCTGAGACAACTTTGAGATACATCCTTGGGGAAATTACCATCAAAGTGGAAGGAGTCAGACAAAGGAAACATTATCTCTATACAAGTAAAATATATTGATGTAAAGAGGTAGGATGTATGGAGATAACTTAGGATTGTAAGTCTCACAAACAAGCAAACAAATATATATATATATATTTATATTTCATACACATATATAATTTTTAAAAAAGCTCATTTACCACCATCCAAGAAGTAATACAACTAAATTTCCCAGAATTTCTGAATGCTAAAAACTGTCAGTCAAAAGAATTCATAAAAAATCACCTCCAGAAAAAATCCTCAATGGAAAATTCCATGAATCAAACCATTCCAATGATAAACCACAAGTTCTGCGATGGAGCAGGAAAAGGTCCTTCTGAAATAAAAGAAAGGAAGTTCAAATAGCATGAAGAGGATTCAGCACCCACTAGAGACTAAAGGAGAAAATGGAACAGTTTGTTCCAAAGAGCAAAGGAGTTCAATATTGAAGCCCAGGAGACTGAATCTGATCCAAATCCGAATCTAAAGATTAATGAAAAAAGACAGACATTCAGTGAAAACATGGCACATGAAACATTTATACAAAGAAAACCAGATTGAGCAGTTTATTTGCTTTGCAAACACCTCAGACAACAGAAATACAAGAAAGATAAATACAGCAACAGAGGAAGGTGCAGAAATAAATAGAAAGTTCTCCCTCCTCTCCCCAAAGGGGAAAAAACCCTACAAAGAGCAAGATGCCATATGGGATTAATGGCAACCACAAGAAAACAAAGGGACTATTGAAGGATCTCTTTCTAAACTTGACAAGGAAGCAAGGATGGAAATGGGATCTTAATGGAAGAATTGATGAGGAACAGGCCTGAGACAACATGAACTGACTGACCTCGTGATACCTTGTGGTATCCAGGTGAATCAGTGTGTTTCGGAGGGCTAAAGTGCACACTATGAGGCCAGTGAAAGGGGGAGGAGGGAGATAGAGGAGATAGTATATCCCCTAATCAGTGAAGGGAGAACAGATCAAGGGAGGAGGGATCTTGAGTCAGAAAGATGATCAGTATCATGAGATGGGGAACCTTGTGAAGGGGGTAATCTGAAGGGCTTTGTGGCTTAGAGAGAGACCACTGCCAGTCAGCAATAGGGAACAGCTTATACCCAGAAGAGTGGGAAACATGGACTCAGAAAGGAGGTATCTTGGCAAATGGGGAAAAAAGTAAACATGGCAAAGACAGAGGGTACTATTAAACTGCATCAAGGATGTAGGAAAATTCAGACCTATTCCTGTCTTCTCTTATTTCTGTAATGCCAAGCAAAGGCAACTTCCAAGGTTCGGATTACCAGCATAGCAAACCCCATTTATTCAGCAAGCATTCACAGAACAGAGAAAGTCAAAATACAGTATAACTCAAACCTTTCACTAGTAAGTTCTTCATTCAGTCCAGGTACT
>CM053595.1:307688927-307718853 GCA_028646575.1 Pseudocheirus occidentalis
GGACTCAAAGTAATTACCATTCATTAACATTAAGCACTTTCTCAAAGGGGAGCAGGAGAGCACAAAAGGCCATCTACCCTTAAGCCATAACAAGGTCAAGATAACATCTCAGCATAGAAAGGCCAAGGAAAGGGCCCTTCTTTCATCTTCTCTTGAGGCAAGCCCTCAGCAATCTCAGTTCCTGGGGAGACAAGCAAGGCTCAGCAAAGCCAGTGTCCTCATCAAGTCACACTCTGCCTGTAGAACAGTCCCAGAACCCCTGAAAGTATCAGCAAGGCCCCCTTCCAGGATTTCTGTGAACCTAAACAACAAGAAAGTTCTTCAGGGCTTCTGCACCAACAGCCAGGTTCCAAGACCTCTACAACAGCAGCACTGTCCACCATCAGGTTAATATTGAAAAACAACATCAAAGCAGACAAGACAAAATTACCAGCATCACAGCCATGCCTCCTCAGTTCTCAGCAGCTCCAGGTGGCAGTCCTCAAAAGTCCTGGGCAGCTCCAGTGGGCTCTTTGCAGTCTCTCTCAGCAACTCAGGCTCAACTACACTGGATACTGCTCTTCCCAAAAGTACTTCTGGCCTTCTCTGGACTTGAGCCTTCCTTTTCATTCATGGCTCCTCCCAGGTCAGCCCCTCTCTTCACATCAACAAGTCCATCCCACAAGTGGGATTCACAAGCTCTGGGTCTTAACACTCAGCCCAAAAGCCAAGTGAATTCAGGGGCATCTCCAAATTGCATTACCATTACAATTTCTTGGAGGAATTTTTATTTCTAAGAGTAAGGCCCATCAGAAAAGGGGACAGGTGGCAAGGAGATCTAACAAGGCCATAACATAGGAACTTTGGAAGAAAGACTCAAAATAGTTACTTTAGAAGCTTTAATTCTATAAGGGATACTACAGAAGAAATAAATAAGTATATGGGCCATGAATAGAAAAATATAGAATAGAAAGGGAGAGAAATTAAGAAAATGAGGTAAATACATTTTTTGAAGAATAAGATGTGGAAAATGAAGTTGAAAGGCAAGAGGAAGGGCAATTTTACTGGAATACTGAGAGAAGAGAAGAATTAGATCATTAGACTGAAAAAGGAAACTTAATGTTAAGAAAAATTAAAAACTATGAAAAGAGCTAACAGAAGATTGAGTGTGAAGGGAAGTGAACTGTTGAGGACAGGGTTGTGTGTCAAAATAGATTAGCAAAAGTAACCAAAGAAAGAAAATACCTTTTTTTATTTTTTATTTTTATTACAGAGGAAGGGAAAAAATAAAAACCCTAATTAAGAAAACCAACAATATTAAAAGCAAATAGAGAAAAACGTGAACCTCAGTAGATGTCATATCCCATAGAACGCTGTAGGAGATGGCTGGAATCAGGAATAGTTCAGAACTGGTCTGAGACACTTACTAGCTCTGGGAACCTAAGCAAGTCATTTAGGTCTGCCTGCCTTGGTTTCTTGAGCTGTTAAGTGGGGAAAATAATTGAACCTCTATCCCAGCCTTGTTGTGAGGGTCAAATAATACAGTATTTGTAAAAAAAAAAATTTGCAAACCAAAATTTGTGCTGTGTAAAGGTTAGTTTATCATAATGATCATGGTAATGATGAATAAACAGTTCAATAAAAGGAGTGACAGATTGGGTAAGAAAATAAAACCTCAATCTTTTACTTATAAGAAACACTCCTAAAAAACAAAAACACAATATAAGAATGATAAGCTAGAACAAAATTTATGTGCATCAAGTAAATCCAAAAAAGTAGCAGTTGAAATTTTGCTATGAGACAAAGAAAAACCCAGAATTCACAACATAAAAAAGATGACATTTTGCTGACAAGAACTATAGAGGACAAACCAGTATTAAATTTATATGCTCCAAATGCCTTGGTATCTAAACTCATGAAGGGAAAATTAATTGAATTATAAGAAGACATAGTAATACAGTTATGGCAAGAGATTTTAATGTCCATTGTTCATATCTAACAGATAAACAAAAGGGAAAATATAGAATTAAAGAAATTGCTAGGGAAATGGGATTGCTAAAAAATACACATTTTTCAGAACCACATGGAAGGTTTACAAAAATTGACCATGTATTAAGGCACAGAAATATTGTAAATAAATGTAAAAAAGGAGAAGTAGTAAACATGTCCTTTATGAACTGTAATGCAGTAAAAATAGTGAACAGTTCAGGGAGTACCAATGTGTGGGACACGAAATTAGTGAAAAGCTCAGTCTGGAACGTACCCCCTCCTCCTGAGTGTCTACCCTCCCCCTTCTCCTGTCAATTACTTTTATCTTCCTTTGTTCATTTCTTCCCGCCTGGTGAAGGCCAACCCCCTTGTAGTCTCATTGGGGAGGAGGTTGGGAGGTGAATTTTTCGCCAATGAAAGAAGGCAGTTGGCTAGGAGAGAGGACGTCCTAATTAGGTTTTTAAACCTTGGAACAGGGCTAGGCTCTCTCTCTCTCTTCCGGCCCGGCCTCATGCATTGACATGGGTAAGACATCCTTTCATGAGGCACCCCTTTCTTCCCGGGAGAAAGGGAATAAATTCCTCTTCTTATCTAAGGCATCTCTGTGTTTACTTTTCTAATTAAATTAAGAATAATGGGTATTTTTTATACCACAAACACCAACAAAAGTAAAAAACTCAAATGGAGACTTAATGAAGTTTAAAATAATGAATGGGTGAAGGAACAAGTCATAGAAATAATTATATGAAAGGAAATGGTAATAATGAAACATGCCACAATTACTGTAATACAGATAAAACTACCAAAGGGAAATTTGGTAAAAGATTATCTCCCCAAACAAACGTACATTAACAATATAGAAAAGGAAAATATTAATGAACTGAATATCCATTAAAAAAAACGAGAGCCAACAAATAAATCCAAAATAAGGTGATACTAAAAATCAGAGGAGAAATAGATAAATTGGAACCCCCCTCCCCCAAGCCTATAGAAATGATAGAACCAAAAGTTGTTTCTTTGAAAAGCCTAACAGTTGTTTAACAGTTCATAGACCTTAATTAAAAGGAAGAGGACAGAAATAAAGGAACAAATGAATGAAGTGAAATCATAATAAAACCAGGGTAAATAAATACAATTAGCAAAATTTACTGTGCATAGTTATGTGGTAACAAAACTGAGAACGCAGTAGAAATAGAGGAATACTGTCAAACATAAAATACCCAAACTAACAGATGGCCAATAAGGATCTTAAATAATCGAATTTCAGTAAAGGAAGTAGAATTAGCTATAAAGCAACTACCAAAGGAGAGAGGGAATCTTCTGGTCCTGATGGAGATTAAAAAAAAAAAATTATATAGTATATACTGTAATAATGACTAGAGATTCTCACACATTTTAAAAAAATAATATTAATACTATACCACTTGAGAAAGACGACATCCTACCAGGTTCCTTTTATGAATAAAAAAATAACCTTAATATCCAAACCAGTTAAGGATGAAGCAAGTAAGGAGAACTCTAGACCAGTCTCATTAATGAATGTTCATCCTAACATTTTAAAGAAAATCCTGTCAAGCAGACAACTCCAAGAAATTCTTCATTATGACCAAGTTGGATTTATACCCAGGGCTGTAAGGATGGCTCAGTATCAAGAAAACACCTAGCATAATCATGTTAAAAACAAGTCAAACCACACGATTGGTCTTAGTTGATGCAGAAAAATCCTTTGACAGAGTACAAAGCCGTCTGTGTTCTAGAGCCCTTGGTAAGTAGAGGCATAGAGCAACTTTTTGTTGAGATGGTAAAAAGTTTCCTTCTAAAACCAAAAAGCAAGCACCAAACGCGATGGAAGTATGCTCCAAGGTTTTTGCTAAATGCAGGAATAAAGCACAAATGCCTGCTCTTCTCATTCTTGTCTCATACAGTGCTAGAAGTGTTAGCATTAGGAATAAGATGAGAAAGAAATGAAAGGCATAAAGATAAGTACAGGGGAGATAAAAACAATATCTCAGTCTGTTGATCATTTAGTTAGACACTCCTAGGAAAGCAACAATAATGAGACCAAAGTTCAGAGCTACAAATCAGCTCTTAGAAATCAGTAGCATTTGTATGTAATAACAACAAAATCCAAGGGGCAGTAATAGAAGGGGAAATTCTGTTGTAAGTAACTACACCATGCGTCAGATATGTGAAGGTCATTTTACCCTAGCACACAAGACTTGCATGGATTCAGTCACAAGGTGTAGGAACATTCAGTCCTTATGACTTTTGACCTGCCAGTATAATAAATATGACAGTACTACCAAAAATTATAGTTTTAATGCTATACCAAACTGTCAAAAGAAAACTGTATAAAACAATGAAATAATAATAAAGTTCATTTTGAGAAACAAAAGATAGAGAATGCCAAGGGAGATAATGGAAACAGGGAGGAAGGGGGAGTAGCAAGCACTTTGAGACTTCAAGCTATTTTTTAAAGCGGCGTGAGGTGATGGTTAAAAAACAGAGAGGTAGACCAGTGAAGGCCGCAGCAGGGGATTGCAGCTCCTGGGGTCTCTTCTTTCATTGCTTCTCTCTCCTTTGTTGACCCCACCCTTTGTGGAAGAGTAGTTAGGTGACCAAAGTCCAGTGATTCTGGGCTTTGCCCTTCAGATGTGTACTCCAAGGATCCTGCAGATAGCAGTTAATCTCATATTTCTTTTCTTTTTTCTTTTTTGCTTTTTGGAGGGGCAGTTGGGGTTAAGTGACTTGCCCAAAGTCACACAGCTAGTTTTTGTGTCAAGTGTCTGAGGCTGGATTTGAACTCATGGCCTCTCGACTCCAGGGTTGGTGCTCTATTCACTGGGCCACCTAGCCGCCCCAATCTCACATTTCTGATAAAGTGATGATGTGAAAGGCTGTAGAGAAGCTGTTTATCCTATTTTTTTTTTCAAGAGCTCTTTTCATTCATAATATCATTTTTTACTCTTTAGTCTCGTCTCTCCTGGCCATTCTTACACCTGAGTTATTACCTCCTAGGCTTCTCTTAGCTTGTAATATTTTTTACTGTGTTTGGTGTTGTCTTCTGTTCCCTTGCATTGGAGGGATCCCCTTGGGCACTATTTGAGGTTAACTGTAGACTGTCTGGATAGGCCAGTTTCTGGAGAAAGCAGTGGAGAAATGCAAAGATAAGTGGAATATCTCCATCCCTTAAAATAAATTGAGCAAATTGAAACTTTCATTCAGAGCTGACTGCCAGAGTGTAACCGCTGACATAACTTGCCTGTTGCCATGAGGACAAAGCACTATGTGGAGCTCCAGACACTCTATGATGCTAAATAGATCATAAAGGGCAACTCGGGGCTGAGCTTTGCTCAGCTGTTTCACCTTGGTGTGTTCCCTCTGCATCCTTGTTGAATACCCTCCTCCTGCTATGGCCTAACATCTCCTTTTGTTAAATGCTTAATGACCCACAAGAATCTCCTGTCGGCTCAGGATGGACCCTAAACCAACAGAGGCCTACCCTGAATAGGACCCACTTCTGAACAGTTGTACAGTTGGCTTAGTTGGGAGGATTGGAACAGAATGATTTCATTGAATTGGAAGGATGGATGGTGCAGTGGAAAGGATAGAGTCCGAATTAAGGTTAGAGCTGCATGTTGTGAAGAGGTCTCTTCTTTCTTCATGTGCCTGTGCCCTCCACCCCATCCCCATTGAAGAGTAAAATGCATACTGTTTTAGGCACAGAAATTAATGGGAATACTTTGGAATTGTACCTTGAAGATGAATTTTTTTTTCTTTTTGGAGGGCAGTTGGGGGTTAAGTGACTTGCCCAAGGTCACACGGCTAGTTTTTGTGTTAAGTGTCTGAGGCTGGATTTGAACTCAGGTCCTCCTGACTCCAGGGCCGGTGCTCTATTCACTGCACCTCCTAGCCGCCCCGAAGATGAATGTGTTTTAGGCTCATTTTTGTGTTATTTCTGGTCCTTCCACTTTGGTAATTTAGGCCTTCTCTAAATACTACTAGATGATTTCCTCAAAACCCATTTTACCTTCAAAGCAGCTTTCAGCTCAGTTGTTTTCAGTCATGTCTGACTCTTTGTCACCTCATTTGGTTTTTTTTTTTTTTACAAAGATACTAGAGGGCCATTTCTTTCTATTTGCCATTTCTTTCTCCAGCTCATTTTGTAAATGAGGAAACTGAATTAAATAGGGTTAAGTGACTTGCCCAGGGTCACACAGCTAGTAATTATCTAAACACAGATATGAACTCTGGAAGATGAGCGATCCTCACACCAGGCCTGGTGCTCTGCACACTGTGACACCTAGCTGCCAGATTAAATGAATAATCAAAAACTTCTTCCGTCTCTTCTGAACATTACCATAATAACTTTAGGGAGGAGTATTTCTGGCCAGGACAAAGAGGGTCTTCAAGGTTATGTCTTTGGTAAATGTGGGGAAAAGGATTTAATGTTACAGCATTGTTTTGGAATTGAAAGTAAATTGAAAGTTTCTAATTCAGGCTTTAGACTAAAATATTAAGAAAAATGCTTTCTTAATATTTCTAAAAGAGTGATCCTTGTACACAAAATAGATGGGAAGTTTATGTTAACACTTAAAAGCATGGGAATAAATGAATCATCCCTTAATATAGTTAGTAGTATCTATCTAAATGCATGAAAAAGCATTATGTGTAATGGGAAAATGAAATAGAGGCTTTTCCAATAAGATAAGAGTTAAATTAAAACAAGGACTTCTTGTCCATGTCTTCTGTTGTCACTATTATTTGATGATGTTCTAGAAATGCTAGCTTTAGGAATTAGACAGGATAATAAAATAGAAGGAATAAATACAAGCAAAGAGGAAAACATTTATTGTTTTTTCCAGATGGCATGGATCTCAGAGAACTCTAGAGATTTAACTCTAAATTAATCAAAACAGTAGCTTCATGAAAATAGGAAGATATGCAAAAAGGCCACAAAAATCATACCTTTTCCTATATATTACCAATAAAAGGGAACAGGTAGAGGCAGAAAAAGAAATTCTTTTCAAAATGACAGTAGATTGTATAAAATAATTGAAAAATAGCATCAGCAAGCATTCATTACCATGTGCCAAGCACTATGGTAAGCACTGGAGATACAGAAAGGGGCAAAAGCCAGGCGCTGCTCCCAGCTGAGGGGAAGATGAGACTAGAGAGGTTTGAGGCAGATCAGAAAGGGTTGTTAAGAGTTGGTATTTAAGAGATCATTGGCAACTTTGGAGAGAGGTCAGAAGTCAGATTGCTGAGAGTTGAGGAAAAAGAAATCACAGGTGGCTTTTATTTTGTTTGTTTTTTACTTCTCTGCCCCCATTTTTTAAAAAAAAGAAGGCTGCTACAAGTGTAATAATAATAATGATAATAATAATGATAATATAATAAGTACAGGATAAGAAAAAACCTGGATTAATGCCAGTTTATATTTTATTTTTAAAGGAAGCCTTGAGATTTTTACTTGATTATAAAGCTAAATATGAGTCAACAGTTTACAATTTGTCTGATATTGGGAGAATTTTAGTAATTAGATCTGTTAAAAAAATTGGTTGCCTTGTGAGATAATTCTTATTCACTGAGAATGTTATTAATGTTAAGTCAGATCTGAATAACTACCTCTCAAAGATGTTTACTAAGCTTCTTAGACTACTACAGAAATTGTAGTTAGTTTAGCCTGCAGGGAAAAGACTGTTGGATCTCCTTTTTCTCTGTTTGCCCTCTCTTGGTAAGCACTTTATTCTCTCCCTTCAGCCCTCACTTCTGCACAGTTTGGCTTCCAGCAATAACAGCAATCATAGTAATAGCCAACATTTATACAGGCCTTACTATATGCTGGGCACACCTTGTGAGGTGGGTGCTGTTATCCCCATTGTGTAGATGAGGAAACCAAGGCAAAAAGGGTAAAGGGACTTTCCCAGGGTCACACAGCTAGTCAGTGTCTGAGGATGAATTTGAACTCAGGTTTTCCCAACTCCAGGCCTAGCACTGGATCCTTGGTGCCTGGTAGCTTCCTTGACATAATATATGTTGAATATATTTAGTGTTATTTGCTCCCCTGACACCCAGTTCTGCATTTTCAGCTATCTGCTGGACCTTTCAAACTAGCATCTCAAAGTTGGAATGTCTTTAGCCTCTTAAGAAGGTGCCACCATCCGGTCAAGCAGGCCTCAGATCTCCGCATCATCTTTGACACTTCCATTTCCTTAACTCCTGTGTGCAGTTTATTGCCAAGTTCTTTTGACTCTATCTCTAATATCTCTTGTAATATCTGTTTCTCCTTGCTAATGCTACTGCAATCCCCAATAGGCTCAGTCACTTAATCAGCAAGCATCTACTAAGTGCCTGCTAATTGCTAGGCATTGACACATACAAATGCAAAGAATGAAATGGTCCTTACTTGCAAAAAGCTGGCATTCTGAATGGAAAGATGACAAGGCCGTATGTAAGTTTATACAGGATGAATATGAGAACAGAGACAACTTAACCCAGGGAGTGAGGTGTAGCAGTTGTGGGGAGTCAGGAAAGGCAGCTTGTCTTGAGGGAAAACAGGGATTCCGTGTAGGAGGCCACAATCAGAGGGAGGGCATTCCAGGCACTAGAGCCACGGTGCCGATGGGCAATGGAGAGTTTTATGTGATGACCAGGGAAAGGCCGGTTTGGCCAGGTCAGAGAATGCCTGTGGAGAATAAGGTCATGGCACTTGCCAAGATTAATTGGCACTGGGTTCAATAGGGCTTTGGAAGCTAATCCAGAAGAGTTTCAGTTGTCATCAGAGCCAGTAATGACCCACTAAGATTTGTTGAATGAGAGTGGCCTGGTGAGGTCTGCCACCTATCTGCAGACTGGTGAGGGGCCCAGATCAGAGGGGCAAAGCTGAGGAGCTGTGTGGGTGAACAGAGAGGGTGACTTAGGAGCAGCAGATGTTATGGTCAAGGTAGAAAGGATGTGATTTGGCACCTTGCTATGTGGAGAGAAACTAGCGGGAGGAGAGGAGGAGAAGGCAGAGCCTGCGGCGGGGCCTACAGGCTTCCGTCCTGCCCCCCTTTCTTCCTTTCTGTCGCTTTCCTTGGCAAAGAATTCAGGGTGACTAACTAGGACAGCTCTGGCTGTATGTGTCTAGGGCCTAAATGATGAGTTTAGGAGCACTTCGTCAGTGAGCAGAAGAATTCAGGAAGAGCTCTGGGTTTTTAGGTCCTTTATATCTGGGAAGAAAGAAAGATTTCCTGAGAGCTGCTGCTTCTTTTCCAGAAAGTCTTTAGAGGGAATTTCAGTCTTTCATTAATATAAATTTACCCAAGCTTCTGGCCTAATTTTACCATGTGTTTTTTTTTCCTTAAGGAAGTTTGGCTTTATGCTTAGGCTTGTTGGAACATGCTTGTTTGCATGTTATCTCTCCTGTTAAGATTGCAAGCTTCTTGAGGGTAAGGACTTTCTTTTGCTTCTTTTATATTCCTACCAGCCAGCTGCCTCAGTGGAGAGGGTGTAGGGCTGGGAGTCAGGAAGACTCATCTTCTTGAACTCTGATCTGGCCTTAGACACTTACTTGCTGTGTGACCCTGGGCAAGTCACTCAACCCTGTTTGCCCCAGTTTCCTCATCTGTAAATGAGCTGTCCAGTGTCTCTGCTGAGAAAACTCCAAAAGGGTCATGAAGAGTTGGACGCGACTGAAAGGATTGAACAGCGGCATATCCCCAGCGCTTTAGCGCATGCGTGGTAGATGGGAGGTGCTTAATAAATGTTTACTGATTGATGAGGAGTCTTCGGCAGAAATAGGGGAACTGGAAGAGCTTGGTTTTGGACGTTCTTAATTTGCATGTCTCGAGTACATCCAGTCTGAAACATTGAGAAGGCAGCGGATGATATGGGGCCGAAACTCGGGAAAGTGGAACATGATGAATAAATCTGGAAATCATCTACCTCGAGATGCTAATTTGCCTATAGAGCTGCTGAGGTCCCCAGGAGAGAAGAGAAGAGGGCCCAGGACACCTGGCGTGTGTGCGGGTGCTCCTAGCTGCCTCTCTTGTTTATGCTTCGCGCAGCTAGCTGAGGACATTTCCTGACACTCCCCCCGAGTCACTCCCTGCCTGAAAACCTGCAGGCCCCAATACAAGCTCCTGAGCCTCATAGTGGAAGGGGTCTTCTCCTGCAGTGCTGCCAGGCTTAAGTAGGAATGGAGGCTGCTGGTTCATGCACGAGGCTCCCTGCCAGCTACATAGTGGTCTGTCTCTTCTTTTGCCAGGCTTAAGTAGGAATGGAGGCTGCTGGTTCATGCACGAGGCTCCCTGCCAGCCACATAGTGGTCTGTCTCTTCTTTGTATTGTTGCTTCTTTGGACTCGGGGTTGGGCAGCTCTTGGGTGGTGGTGTGGGCTGCACGTGACTCACACCTCTGCATCCTAGCTCCCTTTCCTTAAAGCTCTGCACTGGACTACTTACCCGATGCCCCTCCTGCCTCTGTCTCTGCCCTTCAGATCCCCAGCAGGCACTGTTTTTACACAGCCTGTCCTTGAACCCATGGCTGAAAGTGCTTTCTCTCAAGTTTTCTCGGACCTCTCTGGATCTGTTTCCTAGCATTCGTGTCTCTCTTTTCTCGTGTTTGGTACTTAAAATTTGGGCATCTGCATGTAGACTTTTTGAAACTATACCCTTTATTATTGAATCATTCTTTTATTTTGTCTCATGAATTTTTAGGTGTGTCTTTGTATGTATTTGTATCTATTCTTATGGTATCTTATTCTTAACAGAGTGTGTTATGTTTGCTTCCTCTCTGGCCAGTAATCTATCATCCCTATATTTTAAACTGTGGTCTGGGACTCAGTCGGTCAACAAGCATTTATTACATTTTACTGTATGTTAGGCATTGTGCAAAGCATTGAGGATGCAAAGAAATGCAAATACTCAGTCACTGCTCTCATGGAGAAGCCAGGGGAAGACCTTCTAATGTCCATATGAGAATATGCACTGTTAGAAAGTGCAGACTTCATTCTTATAGTCTTCTCCATCCCTTCCTTGCCTTTGATTGACTATGGGGAAGAAAATGACTTTAGTCCCGTAGACTTCATTTTCTTGCCCAAGACTTCAAAATCATTCACAATACTACTGACATGACAGTATTATTTGTACCCACATGAACCTTCAGAAGTGGGTAGTTGTCATCTAGTCATCTATTCTGAGAAGTCTAGATTCCATATTATTTCTTATATATATGCTCTGGGAAGGCAACAGACCTCTCTGTTTGTTGCCAGGATAACACATAATTTTGACCATGATAGAATCAGCCTTGGTCTTTACATCCCATCAGTACTCTCTGTGCTTTCAATTGGATGAGTGTAACGATGTGCTCCAAAACCTTCCTTAAAGGAGGGGCCTTCCTTGGACTTTCCCATCATGACCCTGCATCTCCTCTGTAGCAGATCCAAAGACGCAGATGCCCTCTTTTTGCCCTTTCTCCTCAGTGGCACTCTCTCCACCTCTCCCCATGCTTATAATGGAGGGCTATTTTCTCTCCTCTATCTCAGCCTCCTTCTTATTGATTTGGTGAAACCTTTCTTCTCTTTCCTGTTCTATTTTTCTCTTTCCTATTTCTATTCTTAATAGAAGGCTTCATTCTCACTCTTGTGCTGTAAGAAGTGACGATCAGGATGGCTTTAGGAAAGCCCAAACTGATGCAAAATGAAGTGAGTAGAACCAGGAGAATAATAGTAACATATCATTGTTACAACATGCCAATACCAATAATAATTGGTAACAGCAATATTTTATCAATGATCAACTGTGAAAAACTTGGCTGCTCTGATGAATGCAACTGTCCATGATGAATAATGTTATCCCCCTCTAGAGAGAACCATGGACAGTGAGTAGATTGAAACAGACTTATGGTGTTTTTTTTTTAACTTCCTTTTTCTTTCTGTTTTTATTGTTTACTTTTTTCAGCATGGCTTATATGGGAAAAAAAAATTAGGCATTGATTATCAGGATCAGGAAAAAAAGAGAATAATTCATTCTCCCTCCCAGTGCATGGAGTGTAGAGAGGTGCTTTTCTTTTCTTTTTTTTTTTTTAAATTAAGTCCTCAGATTTATTTTAAAGATTTTTAAAAATTAAATTTTTTAAAAAATTAACTTTTGTTTGTTTTTAGTTTACATCATTCATTTCCACAAGATTTTGAGTTACAGATTTCCTCCCTGTCTTTCCCCTGCCCACCATCCCAAAACAGCGATCCAATTGTATATCCCCTCTCCCAATGTGCTCCCTCCTATACCTTCCACCATCACCCCTCTGACTCTCCGGTAGGGCAAGATGGATCTCCCTACCCCAGTCCCTGTATATCTTAATTCCTAGTTGCGTGTATTGCAGAGCTTTAAATTCTAGATTCTTTCGGTTCCTCCCTTATCGCCCCCACTGGAAAGACAAGCAATTCAATACAGGCTGTTCATGTTTAATTACACAGGACATCTTCACAGTGGACATATTGTGACAGTCTGATCATACGTCCCTCCTTCCTATCCCGCCCCTCCTTGTTCCGCTCTCTACCCTGTTCCTGTCCCTTTACTGAAGTGCGTGCTTCCAGAATCCCTCCCCCAGCCCCTGCCCTCCCCTCTGTCGTTCCCGCCTCTCATCCCCATGCCCCCCACTCTCCTGTGTGGCATGATACCCAGTTTAGAGTTTATGTCATTCCTTCCCCAAGTCAGATTCAACGAGAGTAATTGAAAGTAAAGTTGTAACAGTTATCCCTTGCCTCTTCTATATGCGATGATTGACCCCGTTTTGTTTCTCCCTGTCTCCTCTCATTCTAGTCCTCTCCCACCTCAGAATTTCACCTTTTAAAGTATAATCCCTTCGTATTCAATTGATCCTATACCCTCTATACACTTATACACACATTCTCAGATATGTATTCATACGCATATATAGCCTCCTAGATAGACATATGTGTAAGTATACATATGTATACATTTTTATTCCCTTCCTCTATCTTCATACTAAGAAAAGTTTCATATGTTGCTATTAATGTTTTCCCATATTGGTATGTAAATAGTTCGACTTTGATAAGTTCTTTATTATTTCTTTCCCATGTTTACCTTCTCATGCTTCTTGTGTTTGATTGTCAACTTTTCTGTTCAGTTCTGTTTTTTTTATGTAATAAATTTAATTTGTTTTCTTGTTTACATCATTTGTTTTCATGAGATTTTTGAATTACAATTTTTCTCCCCGTCTTTCCCCTACCCTAACCCCAAAACAGCGATCCCACTGTAGAGCCCCTCCCCTGGTCCGCTATCTAACTTTCTGGTAGGGCAGGGAGGGTTTCCCTATCCCAGCCCCTGTATATCTTGGTTGCAGATATTGCAGAACTTTAAATTCTAGATTCTTGTGATTCCTCCCTTGTCACCCACCCCTGCTGGAAGGACAACCAATTAAATACAGGCTGTGTAGGTGTGATTATACAGGACATCTTCATAGTGGACATATTGTAACAGTGATATGTCCCTTCTTCCTATCCCTCCCTCCCTTGTTCTGTTCTCTACCCTGTCCCTGTCTCTTTATTGAAGTGTGAGCATCCTGCATTTCATCCCCATGCCCCCTACTCTTTTGTGTGGCATGATGCCCAGGCATGATGCCTATCCTCATACTAAGAAAAGCTTCATAAGTTTCTATTATCGGTTTTCCATATTGGCATGTAAATATTTCAAATTTGATAAGTTCCTTATGACTTCTTTCCCATGTTTACCTTCTAATGTTTCTTGTGTTTGATTGTCAAATTTTCTGTTCAGTTCTGATTTTTTTCAGCAAGAATGATTGAAAGTCCTCCACCTCATTGAATGACCATATTTTCCCCTGGAATAATATGCTCAATTTTGCTGGGTAGTTGATTCTTGGTTTTAATCCCAGTTCCCTTAATCTTCGAAATATCATATTCCAGGCCCTTTTATCCCTCAGTGTAGAAGTTGCCAGATCCTGGATTATCCTAATTGTGTTTCCGCAGTATTCAAAGTGTTTTCTCTTGGCAGCCTGTAATATTTTCTCCTTTAACTGGGGATTCTGGAACCTGGCAATAACATTTCTAGGAGTTTTCTATTGGGGATCTTTTTGATGAGGTGATCAGTGAATTCTTTCAAGTTCTATTTTGCCCTCTGATTCTAAAACATCAGGGCAATTTTCCTTGAGAATTTCTTGAAGGATGCTTTCCAAGTTCTTTTTTTGGTCATCGGTTTCAGATAGACCGATAATTTTCAAATTGTCTCTCCTGGATCTTTTTTCCAGGTCAGTGGTTTTTTTTCTATTTTTTCATTTGTTTGTAACTGTTTAATAGTATCTTGGTTTCTCATAAAGTCATTTGCTTCCACTTGCTCCACTTTAATTCTGAATGAATTACTGTCTTCAGAATGCTTTTGAGATTCTTTTTCCATCTGGCAAATTTGGTTTTTTAAGGCATTCTTCTCCTCATTGGCTTTTTGGGCCTCTTTTGCCATTTGAGTTAATCTGTTTTTTAAGGTGTTATTCTCTTCAGTCTCAGGTTGTTGACTCTTTCTTGAATCATTCTCATTTCTCTTCCCAATTTTTCCTCCACTTCTCTCATTTGGTTCTCAAAGTTCTTTTTAAGGCTATCTATGGCTTGTAGACAATCTTCATGTTTCTTGGAAGCATTTGGTGTGGGAGTTCTGACTGTGTTGTCTTCTTCCCATTCCATGCTTTGATCCTTTTTGTCCCCAAAAAAGGATTCTAGAGTTTTGTTGCTTTTCTTAATTTGCTTCCTTCTCCACATGTTGGCCAGTCAATTAATTGCTTGAGTTTTTAGCCCTGTGTAACTCTGCTTCCAGGGGGGAAAGCTCTGTCTCAAATTGCTGGGGTATTTCCAGTTGCCGGAGCTATTAGTGGGGTGGTGCAGCCTGCACCAGCTTTGGCTTGCTGAAAGCACACCCCAGGACCTCCACCCAAGACCATGATCCAGATCCAGGCCGCTCAACGCAAGAGCCCTTGGCCTTTGATCAGTTGCTTTGGCCCCCCTGCTGTCCACAGGCCAGGAGCTCTGAAGCAGCCCGGTTGGACTGCTTTCTTGCTCTGGGGGCAGTTTGGCCAGACTACTTTTTTTCCCCCAAAATTCAGCTTGAATTCCACTTACCTTTCACTTAACCTTGTTTCACCTGGCTTGATAAATGTGGAGATTGTCCCAGGTGCCTCTCATATGCTCTCCTGTAGACTTATGCTGTGGCTTTTCCTGACTGCCCTGGGGCGTGGCCACGGTTTCGGGCTGGGCAGGCCTCTGCTCCCAGCTTGCTGTGATGAGACCCACCTGCTTAGGTGCCTTCAGCAAGAGATGTGTTTCCTGTATTTTTGTGAGTTTGGGAGCTCTAAGATTTGTTTAGAGTCGTATTTTCTGGGTTTTTAAGGTGGCTGTGTGCGAAACTTTGCTGCTTCTATGCTGCCATCTTGGCTCCGCTCCCAATAAAATGTATTTTAAACATTTGTTTTTAAAACATTAAAATCTAGATTCTTTCCCTTCCTCCCTCATCATCCACCTCCACTGGAAAGACAAGCAATTCAATACAGGCTGCCCTGAGGCTAAAACCATGGGTTCATGCCAGGCTGGGCTTGGGTCCCAGTGCACTGTGATGGACCCTTCTTGTCTGCCTGCCAGGCTGGCTTCAGCGGGAGCTTTGTTTCTCTGACACTTTGTGGGTTCTACAGCTCTAAAATTGTTAAGAGTCATATTTTATAGGTATTTGAGGTGGTTATGGGGAGAGCCACAGAGTCTTCCTGTTTCTACACCGCCATCTTGACTGCACCCCCTCAGAGGTGCTTTTCTAGCCTCTTTTCCCTCCTCTCCAGGAGAGAGTTTAGCGGGCTCCACTGCTCCATCTCCACTACTCTCTGTGCTGGTCAGCATTTTCACCCTTGTGGCCTATGGGTTTTTTTTTTTTAACCTTTTTGTTGTCCTAGTTGTCCATTTCCCTCTCTTTATATGACCATTCTGTTTTCTTTTTGAATTGTAGATTTACTTCATTGCATCTTTTATGCTTGCACTTTTTTGTTTGTTCTCTATTACAGTTGGTTTACCTGTACCATGCGCGTTATCTCTTCATCTCTAGTGATCAGGGACTGATAGTCACAATATTGGAGAATGTTGGTTTTGAAGTGATGGGCATTTGTAATGTCTTTTTAATGCCTCAGTGCTATTGAGCTCACTCTCTTATGTTTAAAATTTTTTTTAAAATTTTATTTTTGCGAGGCAACTGGGGTTAAGTGACTTGCCCCAGGGTCACACAGATAGTAAGTGTCAACTGTCTGAGGATGGACTTGAATGTGGGTCCTCCTGACTTCAGGGTTGGTGCTCCATCTACTGTACCACCTAACTGCTTCACTCTCTTTCTCTTGTTTAGTTCTGGTCCTAGTTTTTTTCAGTCTATCCAAAATATAGACGCACATACACACACATAGACAGTAATACATGAATTCTCAATGTTGTCTGTCATATGTATCACAGACATCTTAATTTGGATAGAAGGCATTCTTTATTCACTTGGCTTTTTCTGTGCATGCAATCGGAAAAAAAAAACTCTTTTGTTTGGTTCTGGATCTCTTCCAGGAGGTTCTACAGTATTCTGGGACTTGCTGTATCCAGCATGATGTTATCCAGAAACAGGAGCATGTGGAGGACTTCACTGTCCATTGGGAATTGACCTCTGTCAGAGTGTGTGCGTGCGTGTGTGTGTGTTTCATGTTCCTATTATCCTGTTGTGATATTTATTGTAATGTTCTAATCCTGCTTATAGTCAAATACACCCTTATTATTAGGACTTTTCTTTTTTTTGTTTCCCTAAATTTCTAGTAATAGTGATATTTTTGAAGGCTCTTTTTGAACTATAGCCAAAGCTGGATTTGTGAATCATGTCTCTAAACCGCAAGTGACCTTCTTTTCCCCGAAAGCATTTTGTCACATGGCAGGATCCTGACATTCATAAAGAACCGTTTAACAACAATAACCATCTTTAATCTCTGCTGATATTTTTGTGTTCTCAAACTTTGCAGCCATTGAGGACACAAGCGGTTCCCCCTGTATCCCTTTGCTGGCATCTTCTCCAACCCATAAGATTTGGAATGAGACTTTGTTTCAGCAGAATGAGCTGGAGTTCGTGCCTCTGAGGTGAGATGGCTTTTCTTATAGCTTTTCTATTTTTCCTTGCTCTTGTGAACTATGGATTTTCCTAGTAGGTTTTTTTTTTTAATGACAGATATTAACAATTTGGGCCTAAGAAAACATCCAGCATTTATTGTGTTGTCATTTTCTCTATTGTGGATAATGTAGGCCCGAATAAGATTTGTTATACTTAGAAAATAATCAGTCTAAAATATGAAAAGAAATGTCTCTTACCTTTAGATTTAAAACAAAAAATGTGTATTGCTTTTCAGTTTTCCAGGCTTTTCTTTAGTTCAGAGCACACTGGTTTTTCCTAGAAAACTCTTGTCTTTCCCTCTTCATTTCATGACTAGTCATTTGCTTGGGACAGGTACTTTGCTCCTCTTCTTATCTTCTATGATGTATCCCTCTAAATTAGGAGGAAAACATTGTTTAAAGTTAGGATATCTGTCCCAAGTGAATGTTGTCCTCCCAAGGAATCTCTGTGAAGTAGATACCATTTGTGTGTGTCTGTATCCCTTTGGGGGACTGTTACTCCCACAATGCCCTACATGCTTTTGGATTTCCCCCATTAGAACTTCTCAGTGCAAGAAAATTAATTTCTCTACTTTGTTGTCCCTGGAGATGGTTCTATATACATAGTTGGCCCTAGGTTGCTGCCCCTGGGCTTTGGCTACATAAGCTTATTGTATAATGTCTACTTTTTTTGAGAACACTCCCGGGATTTAGAGTAAAATAAAGCTAGATGCTTGTATTTATATTTCAGTAAAGTCCATGTTATTGTAAGATACCAGATGAGTTAATGCTTCTTTTACAAAGGAAACTGAGGAGTTGTTTAAAATAGTCTTTTATTTTCAAAAGAAATAAAGAATAAACTGGAAAATCTGTTTTTTTTTGGTCCAGCTCAGAAATTCTCTGTGAAAACAGGAATATAGGTACTTGTTGAATGAATGAATATTAAATTGAATTGATTAATATTAACTGTTATAGTGGTAGAAATTTTAGGTAATATAATTTGAAGGTTCCTTTTGAATGTCTCTTTAGTATAGAGAATCAGAGTTTAGAAAAATTAAAATAAGCATCCTGACTCCCTTGTTTTAGGGGGAAAAAAGATAGTTTGTAGAGAGTAGCAGTCACTGTTCACAAATTTGTATTTTAAAGATGCTTGAAGTGAAGGAAGGCATTGTGTCCTTTTGAGCTCATTTACAATGTAGTCTCTGTTTATTATCTGTATAACTCTCACTTTGGAGATGGCTTAGAATGGAGAAGAGGGTTGGATCTAGTCAGTGTCCCAAGGTTCTAATCCTGGCTCTGTAGTATATGGCTGGTGGGACTTTGGGTGAGGCCTTTGACATGTCTGGGCAAGAAGGGACTGGACTAGCTGGTCCCAGAGTTCCTTTGCCTCTTTTTATCTCTGATCCTATATGATAGATAGTATCTGTGTTCATATTTGAAAAGAAAATGTTTTATTGCTGACCCCTTTTTATTTTCCATAATGTATCACCAGGGGAATTCCTGATCTATCTGAAGTATCAGAGTCGCATTCTAGGCGGTTGCAAGTCAATGAAACCTTGTTTCCATCCTCATCTGAAGGGCCTTCTGACTTTTGTGACAGCCATCCCCTTGCACATCCTTGTAAGACAGTTGGGATCAGCACCATCACCTCTTATGATACTAGTGGTATGTGTCCATGTTTCCCTTGTCAACAAGCGTGCATTTACACAAAGAAAAAGTCTGCTTCTTCACCTGATACGGGTGATGAGCTTTCCAGATCGTATGGAGCAGACAGCATTAAAACCCTTGCTTCTCACATGTCGCTGAGGACTTGGGAAATTTCACAGAAGCTGGAAACATTTCCAGCTGGGCAGAGCCAGACCATGCTTGAAGATGATGGTGTTTCTCCTTTGGACTGCAGGCTTTCACGTTCTTCCCTCCTTCCTTGCTTAGAGAAAAACAAATCTTCATCTTCAGATCGTTCTTTTTGTGAGAGTTTTAATTATAAGAACCTAGAAGAGCATAAGATGAGCCCCAAACTTGATTGTTTGGAAACTTCACAGAAACTGGAAACATTTCCAGCTGGGCAGAACCAGACCATGCTTGAAGATGATGGTGTTTCTCCTTTGGACTGCAGGCTTTCACGTTCTTCCCTCCTTCCTTGTTTAGAGAAAAACAAATCTTCATCTTCAGATCGTTCTTTTTGTGAGAGTTTTAATTATAAGAACCTAGAAGAGCATAAGATGAACCCCAAACCTGATTGTTTGAAGTCAAATGAGAGTGAAGTTAAAAGATTGGGGGCCATAGGCTCTCCGCTTGTTAAAGGAGACCTTTCTTCTGAGTTTCTGTCTCATTCCTTGTTCCCTACGTCTTCACAAGGCCAATCTGTGCAGAATTCTCCAGGTCCTGGTGTGAATTCTTTAACATTTTCAGCACACAATGGCAGCACTAGAACAGGTTCTTCTGGTATTGCTTTTCAGTCTGACTTCCAGCGTTCTGATAGATTTGAGTTGGATGACATGCCAAAACTAGGCCCAGAGAAAGGTCTTGGTGCTAATAAAACGATGGCATTCCATGAGGTGGTGGCTTCTATAGAGCCGACAGCAAGTAAAAACAGCTCTGCTGCTGTTCAGGATTTATTAGGTGTTAGATCAGAGGGGAAACAAGTAATTTCTCCTGTGAATTCTCAGACTGAAAAATCTTCACCAGGACAACTAACTCAACCAGTCTGTCAGTCAACTCCTTTGCTATTTCCAGTCCAGAATTTCACTCCAGTACTGTCTCTGAAGTCAGTTCCTGTCACTTCAAAACTTGAGTCCCCTTTTGTTTCCCTAAATGAAGAATTACCCGTCCCTCAGCCAAGAAACCTTGCTGTTTGGAAACCACAGTCACTTTCAGGTAACCAGGATGGAAATGGTGGGTCTCATGACAAGCCTCTTCTTTGTTCTGATGCCATGGGTACTTGTGGAGATCTGCCTTATCTTTTACCACTTACTCAGACTTACTCGCCTACGTTAGTAAATTTTACACGTTATGATGTTTCACGTAGTTTTCCTGGTCCAAGTGAAGCTCCTCAATCTCTGGCATCACTTAAGGACAATATGCTTAGGACAAATACAGTTATGAAGGACGGCACCAACATTAAAAGTCCACTGTTCAGTGAAAATGGTATCGTAGCCAGCGGGAGAGTTGCTGAAATGCTCAGAGAGGAGAAGTATAACATGAAGGACCAACCAGAGATACGGGAGCCTCTCCAGAATGACACTGAGCCATTTGGGGGTTCAGCATTTCCCTCTGGTTTGGCTGACCAGCTCAGAGATGGGGCCTCAGAGCACAGTGTTCCTCATTTGACCTTCTCCCAGGCAAAGTTCCATAAAAGCATGTCCGCCACTGACAGTGAGCCAGCACCTGCAGAACCATCGCTCACCAGCGTTGAGGTCGAGGAGTACCAGGCTCACACTTCACAGACACCA
This sequence comes from Pseudocheirus occidentalis, assembly GCA_028646575.1. Classification (NCBI taxonomy): domain Eukaryota; kingdom Metazoa; phylum Chordata; class Mammalia; order Diprotodontia; family Pseudocheiridae; genus Pseudocheirus; species Pseudocheirus occidentalis. Next base: position 307,709,507 of record CM053595.1, read on the forward strand.
CCTGAAACAAAGGTAAGCAAACTGTGAAGAGAGGCCTCTTTAATTAGATCCAGTTTGGTAGATTTACTTTTAAATATGGGGGTGAGGGAGTAATTGCACATAAAATAGTGGGAAACTGAAGGAGAGGCTGGAAAAGAAAGGACAAGGTTAGTGTTTGTGTTCCAAGTACGAATGTAGCTGATTCTGTGGGCATCTGAGTTTAAATCATAGCATAGCATAGACAGAATGATTTAAAGCTAAGAGGAGCAAAAGCGATTCCTTAGTCCAACTTATCTTTGAGAGTTGAGGAAACAGCTTCATAGAGACTGTGATTTGCCCTAATTGTGAAATTTTAGAATGGGAACTGTTATCTTCCTTCTAATAGTAACAGGGTTCTTGACAGCCCAGTGATGAGCTAAATCAGACTCAGTTGTTTAAAGGTGTAGGTTTACTTGCCCCTGGGAATTTCTTCTGAAGTGACTTTGTCCAAAGGAGAAGACCTTTATCTATGTATTAATGTTCTCCATTACTGTACTGACCTACATCATTCATTCTCTTCCACCTAGAATATCACTTGGTTCCTGAGTTGGGTGAGTTGGAACCTAGCCATTTAACAAAAATGCATTTTAAGTTCCACGGACAAGTATAAGCATTCAGAAATACAAGCCAGAACCAAAGAAAATGAAAGAGAAAGCCATTCTAAATGATTGAATGTGCTACTTACTGACTATTAAGCCTGGCACATGAGGCACTTGACAAACGCTTGTTGGCTCCTAGAAGAAAAGATGGACCCATGGGAATGTTTGGGGTCCTGGCCTCTCTTCCACATCTCCTTGGCTTTCTTGATGTGGACTTACTGCTATTGTGCTGGCATTTCATTGTCCGCTTGTCATCTTGTATTTGTTTTCTTGCTTTCAGTCAGTTCATTTAAGTCTTCCCACGTTTCTTTGAATTCTTTATATTTATTAGTTCTTATGGAGAAATAGTGTTCAATAGAACTTATATACTATAATGTAGTTGTGACTTACTCATTATTATTTCTAGAGTTTTACTCCTACAGATAGTGCTTCCAGGAACCTTTTTTTGGGTACATATAGGTTTTTTCTTTTTCCCGTTAATGACTAGTTTAGGAAGTAATCCATGTAGTTCTAGGCTTAAGCTGTTTGAACTTTATTAAAACCCAATGGAAAATGTTATCTTTGTTTTTGAAAAGGTGGCACCAGTTCACAGCACTACCTGAAGTGTGCTAATGTGCCTAAACTTTATGTCAGTGTTTCAGCTGATATTTGTCATTTCTTTGTTGCAAATACCTTTAATAATAGCTGATGTATCCTTTCTGCTCTCCTAGTAGATGAACTGTTGTGGTATCACCTGATAGTTGATGAGGTTTTCCTTAGATTGAAGACTGGGGGCTTGGGGCTCTCCCCCACCCCCCCTCGCTCTCGCTCTCTCGCTTTCTCTCTCTCTCTCTCTCTCTCTCTCTCTCTCTCTCTCTCTCTCTCTCTCTCTCTCACTCTCTCTGCCTTTGTACATATACACACACAAAATGTATATATCTCGAGGGTATAGATTTGTAAACAATAATACAATAATTCTCTATCTCGATGGAAGGGCTCAGGGCATATGTCAGTTGTCTGAGAACCAGTTTAGCCAAATTTGGAGAGGCTCATCCCTAGATTGGCTTCAGGGTGATGAGTTTTTGGCCATCACAGTTCTTGTCTCTGGGTCTCCCTGGGGTGCCCAGACTGAAAGGGCTGAGGCTGCTTATGGGCTTGATTTCAGTATAGTTCTCTCCTCCTTAGACACCTTAGATACCTGTCTACTCTCAGGGGCTCACTTATATTGATGCTAGACTTAGTTTGGACTTCAGAGCTTGGAACTTCTAAGCCGAAAAGACCTTCCCGGCTCTGACTCCCTGGTAGCAGTGATTGGTGTATAGGGGGTTATAATCCGCGCCAGAGACTTTGGAACAGTGAAGTTTCAGGTCCTTGGAGTATGGAGGTAAATTAAGAAGTTTTCCTTGTGCCTTCCTTTTTATTGTGTGAATAGAAGATAAGCTTTTTGAGAAGAGGGCTTATTGTTATCTGTGTCCCTCATCCATAGCTCAGTACCTTGTACATAGTAGCTTTTCAACACCTGGGTGTTAAAAAGAATGATAGAATTGCAGTCGAGGAAGCTTCCTGCCTTGAATACATTCTAGAATTCTCTGTGAAGGAAAAGGAGAGAGAAAATATGACTAGGTTACTCGTTTCTTTTCCTCCTTTTCTTATGGGCTATAAATAATTCTTAGACATTTCTGGTTTGTTTTGAGACAGCTAGGAGAGGGTGCTGGGAATAGAGTGCTGGGTCCTGGGTCTAGAAAACCTGAATTCAGATCCAGCCTCAGATACTGAACCAGCTCTGTAGGACCAGAGCAGTCATTTAACCTCTGTTTGCCTCAGTTTCCTCAACTGTAAAATGAAGATAGTGACTGTCTTGCAGGGTTGTTGTGGGGCCAAATGATAGAACATTTGTAAAGGGCTTCTCTCTCCAATGCTTGCACATTGTAGGCAATTAACAAAATTCCTATTCCTCTTAATTGCATCACATAGAAATTTCAGCTTTTCTTTAAATTCTCTTTTAAAAATTCTTTATAATTCTTAAAGAATTCTTAAATATTTTGAAAGATCTTACAGGCGTAAGAGGTCCCACAAAATTAGAGGATGGTTCATGATTTTCAAAATAGAAACAGGTAGGGGAATGTAGTGTGCACGCTTTAGTGGAATGAGTTGGACTGATTGCTGGCAGGATTTTAGAAAGTATTGATTAGGGCAACTCTAGAGATGAAATAGTGATCTACAAATAACCAGAATGGCTTCAGGCTAGATTCACTTAATTCCCTTTTTTTGGCAGAGTGATTAGATGGTAGCTCAGGAAATGGTGCAGCTGGAGTGGGCTTTCCTCCTGAGCAAAGCATTTCATAGTCTCCCAGGCCACTTCCCCAGAAGAGAGTAGAGTACCTTAGGTTCAGTCTGACCAGGCATTCAGTCTTTGTACACCTTACTCTCCTCCCCCTTCCCCTTTCCCTCCTCCTTCTTTTTCCCTCTCCCTTCTCCCTCCCCCTCCCCCTCACTTTCTCTCTCTTTCTCTCTTCCTTTTACTCTTCATCTTCATCTTTTTCTTCTCCTTTCTCTCTCCTTTTCCTCTTTCTTTGACCCTCTGTCTGCCTGCCCCTCTTCCTATCCTCACCATTGCCTCCTATCATTAAAGGCTTAATTTTCTTCTATAGAATCATACTCCATTTTATTGGGTACAATACTCTTGATTCTAAGCTTAGAACTTTCGCTGCGTGGAGTTCCTCAAGAGTGAGGGCCACAAAATGTTGGATGATTTTTTTTCTGGCTGTTTGCAGTATTTTGATTTATTTTGTTCCTAAGAGTTTTTATTTTTGAGTTTCTTTCAGAATCTGACTGGTAGATTTTATTTTTGTATTGTCCTTTGATTTTTAAGAGATTAGGGCAGTTTTATTTTATGATTTCTTAAAATACAGTGCTGGTGTGGTAGCATACACCTGTAATCTTTGCTACTGGGAAGGCAGAGAATAGTGAATCCCTTGAATTTGGAAGTTCTAAGCTACAGTTGGGCTCCAGCTGTTCAAGTGTCCACACTAAATGGTGCCAATGTGGTGAACTCCCTGGAATGGAGGAGCTCCAGGCTATGTAGGGAGGAACAAAGCAGTTCAGGTTGGAAAAATCAGAGCAGATTTAGGATTTTGATCAACATTGGGATCAAGCCTGTGAGTGATTTGAGATAGAAAGACAAAAAAAAAAAGATATCTAGGCACCTTTTTCAGATATTAGAGTAATTCCTAACTTGTCTCTCCTTGATCTGGTTTCTGGGTTGGTTATTTGATATATGGGATGCCTTATATTTTCTTTTTTTTTTTTTTTTTAGTTTTTTGACTTTGTTTTAATATTTCTTGTCTCAATAATAAATATTTATTAAGCACTTACTATGTGTCAGGCACTGTGCTAATACCGAGGATACAAAGAAAGGTGGAAGACAGTCTCTCTTCTCAGGGAGCTCACAGTCTAATGGGATAGACAACATGCAAGCACTACATACAGACAAACACAGGGAAGGCACTGGCATTAGAGGTACTTGGGAGTCTTCCTAGATAGATTGTAACTGGGACTGGATGGAAGCCCAGAAGTGGAGAAGACCTGGGGGATAGCCAGCCAGAGAGAATCCCTGGATCTGAGAGAGGGAGCATCTGGTTCAAAGAAACAGAAAGGAGGCCAGTATCACTGGAGAGAGAGAGAGAGAGAGAGAGAGAGAGAGAGAGAGAGAGAGAGAGAAGGAAGATGGAAGTGTGTGAGTTGTGTTTGGATGGATGGGTGTACATTTTAAGAAGACTGGAAAGTTAGGAGGAGATTTTGGTTATGAAGGGCATTGCTCGCCAAACAGGTTTTATTTTTGATCTGAGGGGTGATAGGGGAGCCACTCACGGTGAAGCAGGGTGACATGGTCAGACTTGCACTTAAGGAAAATTACTTTAATGGGTACACTGGAGTCTGGAGAGACTGGAGGCAGCTAGAGCCACCAGCCTCAAATGCCATAGTCCAGGTGTGAGGTGATGGGAGCCTGATAAGGGCAGGTTGTGGTGTCAGAGGACAGAAAGGAGCATATACAAGAGATAGTACGAAGTTAAGATTGACAGGTCTTGACAGGACATTGGATATAGAGAGTGAGAGGGAGTTCAGAGTGACTCCTGGATTTCAATCCTGAGGGAGTGATAGGATGGTTGTGCCCTTCTGAGTCTAGAAGACCTGAATTCAAATCCAGCTCTAGACATTTACTAGATGGATAACCTTGGATGCTTCTCTATTTAGAGAGAAAGATGATGCATTTTGTTTGGGCATGATGAATTTAAAATGTCTCCTTGGTCATCCAGTTTGAGATGTCTGAAGTTTGTTTTGTTTTGATTGACTTTGTTTTTTCTACCTAAATGGATTTCATTTTTCTTATGTTACTGATGGGTGGGGAAAATTTGGGGTGGGAGGATGAGAAAGGGGTTTCTAGGCAGATAGAAACAAAATATATTGAAAACTTGAGAACTCTCATCAACATAATGACTAACCACACTTACTAAGGTTAAGGACTCATTATCAAACATACTACCCACTTCCTGACAGAGACCTGATAGATTCAGGGTGCAGATTGAGACGTGTGTTCTTTTAGACATAGTCAATGAGAATTTTGTTTTGCTTGGCTATGCATGTTTGTAATAGGCAATTTTATTTTTTTCTTGCCTTCTTAATGTGGGGATGGGGTAGGAGGTTGGAGGGTAAGAAAACCGATCTTTGAAAATAAAGTAGAATTTAATAAAAAAAAAAAGAAAATGCAAAAATACTGATGAGAAAAAAAATAACTTTTATTTTTGCTGTTCAGGTTAGCATCAGGTACATGGAGAGATTGCACATATTCGAGACAGGGTTTTCTGAGGAATGGCAGTGTAGAGTTTTCTTGCCTACCCACAGAAGTATGACCAGAGCCCAGACTGGAGCAGAGGACAGGAACCACTGCTCTTAGCCATTGATCTTGGGGTAGACTGGTAAAGGGGCTTGCATGTATGGTTGGGGAGGTGGTCCAAGGTGGGGAGTAGATGCACGTTGTGAATGACTTCATCATTTGCTCATTCTTCCAGCTTTCCTTCCTGATTTTGGTCTTTAGGGTCAGGCTTGGGTTTGGAGCCCCCCAGATGCTTCTGGCTGCTGACCTTGGGCCTCCCAGGCCAGCACTAAAAGGTAGAGCCCAATCCACAGTAAGTGTGTAAGAAGTGTCAGATGATGAAAGGTGCTATAAAATGATTTTTCTTGTGGCCTTTATATGTATGATGAAACTACCTCCACAAATTCTTTTTTCCTTCTTTTCCATGGGTACCTGTGAAGGATCCTTTGTAAAGCCAATCATGGTAGCTCTCCTGAGGACTGCTGCTGTGAATAACTAAGAGTCTATATTTACTCAGCAATAATCAAGTGTAACATTCATGACAACATAACTTATTACTGTGTGGGTTGCAAAGACCCTACCCAAATTGACTGCTCAGAGATTTCTCCAGGTGAAAGCAGAAAGGTTTCTTTATTAGAATCTCACAAGAAGCAGGCGGTCCACAGCACTGGAACAGCAGAGGGAGGAGGCCGCCCTACAGCAGCAGAAGCTGGGCTAAATAGCCAAAAACCACAAAACCCCTCCTAAACCCCCTCCCCAGTAACTACACCTTCCTTCCCATTGGTGGGAAGAGGTGTCCTTACAATCCTTTTATCCAATACAAAATTATTTATCAGAAGTTAACTTATGGCAGATTACATATTTTTCTCTTGTTTTCCAAAAAGCAAACAATTTACAGAAACACCTGGCAAACATATTACTTGTTGCAAAAAGTGGGCAATTTATGTATCACTTGTTGCTTTTCTTGTTTACCAAAGACAGGGAGCTGGCAAACACATTATAGAAGAACAAAATTTGGGCCTATCAAGGGCCCAGCTCAAGTTTGGTGACTGTCTCCTTTACTTTATGGGAATATTTTCATTTGTTCCTCTCGGTCTCAACTAATTCCCTGATAATGGGTGTGTGGTGACAGGATAGTCACCACAGCAGATAGTCTGTTTGAGAAAACACATTCTGTCCCACACATTACTAAGGTGGCCACATAATCCTGAACAAAACATATTTTGTTCAGGCTTGGGGTTTGTGGGTGCTCAAGACTCCAAAATACACACTGAGTCCTTCCTGCTGAATGAATTCAGCTCAAGCCTTCTCTCAACCAAAGTAAAACAGCTTTTATTAAAGATTTGCCATAATGTGTAGACTCTTAAGGAGCTTAAGTATTTGTGATGCTTGTATTGACAAGTGGGCCAGAACAATCTAACATAGACCTAGTCTGAGCTAGATTGCATCTGAGCACTTTCATGGAGGCAAGATGAATCTTATATATGGAAAGACTGTGGAAGGGGTCCAAGGGGTGGTTTAGAGGAGGGTTTTGGGGAAGATTTTGAGAAGGAGTCTAAGGAGGATCTTCATGGGACTGAGGTCAGACTCCAGGAATGGGATTAAGGGTGAGAAATAGCTGAAGGATACCTGGAGATGACAGACAATGGAGGGATAGGCTGGTTTAAGGGTAACAGATTTGGGTATAGATATTTAAAAAAAAATTTCAGTGCATATATTTTATTTTTCCAATTTGTTTCTTTATTTTTAGTTTTCAACATTAATTTCCACAAGATTTTGAGTTACAAATTTTCTCCCCATCTTTCTCCTACCCTGTACCCCAAAGATAGTGAACCTACTGAATACCCCTTCCGCCAATTGGTTCTCTCTTAGATCCTCCCTGCATTCCCCCCAACTTTCTAGTAGGGCAAGATGGATTTCTATACACCCAGTGCCTGTTTATCTTATTTCCCAGTTGCGTGTAAAAAATTTTTTTTAACGTTTGTTTTTAAAAGTTTGATTTCTAGATTCTTTCCCTTTTCTCCTCACCCACCCCCACTGGGAAGACAAGTGTTTGAAATAGGTTGTAAATGTGTAGTTACACAAAACATTTCCTTAGTAGTTATGTTGTAAAAGACTTTACTATATTTCTCTCCATCCTATCCCATGTCCCACTTATTCTATTTTCTCCTTTGACCCTGTCCCTTTTCAAAAGTGTTTGCTTCTGACTGCCCTCTCCCCCAATCTGTCCTCCCTTCTATCATTCCCCCTCTTATCCCCTTCCCCCCTACTTTCCTATAGAGTACGAAGTGTATATGTTATTCCCTCCTTAAGCCAAATCCAATGAGAATAAGGTGGACCAATGAGTCAACCCTTTCACCTTCCTGCTCTTCTCTCCATTGTAACAGTTTTCTCTTGCTTCTTTTATGAGATAATTTACCCTATTCCATCTTTCCCTTTCTCCTTCTCCAAATATATTCCTCTCTTACCTCTTAATTTTACTTTTTAGATATTATCCCTTTATATTCAACTTATCCTGTGCCCTCTGTCTATGTATACATGTACACACACTCACATTTATATACACATACACCCTCCTATACATACATACATATATATATATATACACATACACATATACGCACATATATCTAATATCTCTATCTCTATATACAAAGACACACACACATACACACACATATTAATAAAAATTCTCTCTCCTGGATCTATTTTCCAGGTCCGTGGTTTTTCCAATGAAATATTTCACATTGCCTTCTATTTTTTCATTTATTTGGATCTTTTTAATAGTATCTTGACTTCTCATAAAGTCATTAGCTTCCATTTGCTCCAATCTAGCTCTGAAGGAATTATTTCCTTCAGTGAGTTTTTGAAATTTCTTTTCCATCTGGCAAATTTGGCTTTTTAAGGCATTCTTCTCCTCATTGGCTTTTTGGGCCTCTTTTACCATTCGAGTTAGTCTATTTTTTAAGGTGTTATTTTCTTCAGTCAGGCTGTTGACTTGCTTTTCATTATTTTCTTGCATCATTCTCATTTCACTTCCCAGTTTTTCCTCCACTTCTCTTACTTGATTTTCAGAATCCTTCTTGAGCTCCCCCATGGCCTGTGACCAGTTCTTATTTTTCTTGGAAGCTTTTGATGCAGGAGTTTTGACTTTGTTTTCTTCTGGTTCCATGTTTTGATCCTTTTTGTCCCCCCAAAAAAGATTCTGTGATCTGATTGTACTTCCTCTGTTTGCTCATCTTGCCATCCAATTACTTGACTTTTGAGCTCTTTGCCACAGTAGAACTCTGCTTCTGGAGTGGAGAGAGCTGTGTTCCAAATTGCTGGGCTTTTTGCAGTTGTTGTCAGAGCTGTGAGGAGGCCATCATCTCTACATCCTCCACAAGCTCTGGCATGCTAGTGTTCCTCACCCGAGGACCACCACCCAAGACTGCGACCCAGATCCAAACAGATCAAAGTAAGAGTGATTACCCTGTGAATGGTTATTTGGTCCCCCTATGATCTGTAGGCCAGGAGCTCTGGAGGCAGGTATGTGGCAGTGGATACAGCTGCTGCACCTCTGCTACCCTAGGGGCAGGGGCTGGACCGCAGTCTTCTCTCACCCAGTTTATTTTTTATTTATTTTTTTAATTGAGTTTTTATTTGTTTTCTTGTTTACATTATTCATTTTCATTACATTTTTTGAATTACACATTTTCTCCCTGTCTTGCTCCTGCCCCAACCCCATAATAGCAATCCCACTGTAAAGCCCCTCCCTGCTCTTCTCTCTGGTAGGGCAGGAGGGGTCTCCCTATCCCAGCCCCTGTATATCCTAATTCCTAGTTGCAGGTATTGCAGAACTTTAAATTCTAGATTCTGTCTATTCCTCCCTTGTCACC
>CM053595.1:307719353-307733321 GCA_028646575.1 Pseudocheirus occidentalis
AATTGTTTTCTTCAGTCACGTTGTTGACTGTCTTTTCATGACTTTCTCGCATCATTCTCATTTCTCTTTCCAATTTTTCCTCCACTTCTCTTATTTGGTTTTCAAAGTCCTTTTTCAGTTGATGTATAGCTTCTAGGCATTCTTCAATTGTCTTGGAAGCATTTGACCCTTTTTATCCATAAAAAACGATTCTAGAGTTTTATTGGTGTTTTTGTTTTGCTTCCTCTTTCGCATGTTGGCCGGTCAATTAATTGGTTGGTTTTTTTAGGTCTGTGAAACTCTGCTTCCAAGGGGGGAAGCTCTGTTCCAAATCGCTGGGGTTTTCCCAACTGCCGGAACTATTAGGGGGGTGTTGCAAGTCCCCCCAGCTTTGGCTTGCTGAAAGTGCACCCCAGGACCACCACCTAAGACCATGATCTGGATCCAGGCCACTCAGCACAAGAGCACTTAGCCCCGATCAATCGATTCAGCCCCCCTGCGGAGTGCGCAGGCCAGGGGCTCTGAAGCAGCCTGATGGGGGCCACTGCTGCTGGGTCCAGTAGTTCCCCTTCCCCACTGCTTCCTTGCCCCAGGGGTAGAATGGCCGAAGTGCTTTACTCCCCAATTAAGTTTCAAAGTTTAAGCTTTCACTAACCGTCTCTGACCGAAGCTCCCCTCAGGCTGGTGCTTTAGATTTTCTTTGAAGTAGACTGAAGCTGTGGCTTGGGAGGTTCCGCTGCTCCTGGTGGCCGCCCTGGGGTCTTGCCTGGCTGTGGCTGCGGTTTTGGTCTGGCTGGGTCTCTGCTCCACTGCGGTGTGAGCTGCCTCTCTCCCGTCCTGCTCCTCATGCCTTGGCAGATGTGGGGGTGCTGGAGGCTGTAGAACCTTGGCAGGCTGGCTGTGGGGCTTGGCTCAGCTCCTTCCACCGTCCCAGGCCTGGCCGCGGTCTCGGCTTCCGGCTGTTCCAGCCTCCACTCTGGCAGCCGCGCTGAGCCCCTGCTGCCGAGCTGCCTTCAGCTAGAGGTGTGTTCTCTGTATTTTTGTGAGTCTGAGAGTCCTAGACATTCCTAGACTTTGTCTGGGCTCGTATTTTATGGGTGTTTAGGGTGGCGGTGTGGGAGCTACGGGACCTCGCTGCTTCTACGCCGCCATCTTGGCTCCGCCTCCCCTCTCACCCAGTTGAAACAGAGTTCCCTACTGACCTTTTACTTTCTCTTTGGAGTTTATGGGTTGAGAAATTTGGAAACCACCACAGCTGCTGGTGATTCACTCTCCTGAAGTGTGCCCTGGCCGGGCTGGGCTGCAAGTCTGGGCTGGTGCAGCTCACGTGGGACTGTGCTTGGCTCCCAGTCTGGTGTAGTAGCCCCTTCTTTTTGGCCTGCCAGGCTGCCTTCAGGAGGAGATTTGTTTCTGTCTGTCACTTTGTGGGTTCTGTAGGTCTAACATTTGTTTAGAGTCATTTTATTTTTACAGGTATTGGAAGTGGTTGGAGTGGGTGCTCTAGCAAGTCCCTGCTTTTACTCCACCATTTTGGCTCCACCCCTAGGAATGCCCATTATAGATATTTTGATAGGATCAAGGGTGGGAAGTAGTAACAGGGCAGCGGAGGGCTAGGCTAGGTTAAGAGTTAACAGATTTTGACCTAGCAATAATGAAAGGCTTGTTGACCTCAGGTGAAGGCCAGATCCAGTGGGAAGTTTCAAGGAATTCAAAGAGGGATGTGTCAGAGACTATATCCCATCAACTCTGCATTTCTTATAGTTATCTTTAAGGGGTAGCAGAAAATAGAAACCCCATCCATCTCTAGATCACAGTAAGTTATAATGTCCTCAGACAGTACAGAGTATCCAAGTAAAGTTCTCTTTCATCTTGATTAGAGACTGGCTTCCAGTCATCCTTAAACCAATCAACCTTAAGAGGCAGCAGAAAGTACAAATACCATCCACTCCTAGGTCACAATAAGTTGCAAATCTCACAGAGTATCCATCATAAAAGTCCTCTTTTATCTTGACTCAAGGCTGACTTCCAAACCCTAGGGCTCCTTCTTCATGGGCTGACCTGCTCCCATCTGTTGCCTGGATTCACATCATTTAGCTTTCCATTCCTGTTGCATCTCTCAGCTCACAGGGGCTGCTCCACTCTAAGCTCTTCATAATTTGTATTTCTAGGAAAATAAAGCTTAACAGGGCTACAACAATATTTATACACATTACCAACATTATCATCTCAATTAACTTTCTGTCTGAGGAACCAGTACAGGAAAACAAACAGGGCTTCTGTCTGAGGAATCAGCAGATAGAGTGTCAGTGTTGCAAACATTCTCCTTCCCAGTTCTGCCTGTTCCCAGCTAGGCTTGTGGTCTTTCTTCCAGAGTATAGAGATCCAGTTTGTCTTTTTTCTTGTTTCATGGGCTGCCAAAATAGAAAGATTTGTCCTACAGGTGTCAGTTTATTATAGATGAGCCTCTTTGTACCTGATTAGGGTGGTACTTGCTGAGTAGGTTCCGTTTTGTTCCTGGGACCACATTAACACCGTTGGACTCTGCTAGAAATTGCTGACTTTCTGTGCTGGTGATGCCTTGGAGAATCCAACATCTCTTCCGTGCCACCGTAATGAGACATCACAGATGACTTTTGTGTTTCACTGTAAGAGAAGTAAAGTGAGTAACTGAAGTGGGAAAGGTGTAGAAAGCTTTTCTCTGTAGTATATTAAATCAGATTTCTTCTTAGAATATTCCAAGTCATGGTTTGGGCTGACCCAGGAGTATATCTTGGACTTCATTGACCTTAAAAATAGTTTTGCCTTTTACATACTTCACAGGAGGGAGAAATGTTATTTTCATGCTTTTGAGGTTACGTGTGTGTGTGTCTCTGTGTGTATTGTTAATGTATTTTTGCTTAATGGGAACATCTTTCCCATCCATTAACGTGACTTGCTTGAATCATAGGGAAGCCTGAGTCACATAAGTCTGTGGTGGGAGGAGTTTGCTGAATGGGTGGAGCAGGAAGAGTGGAGGGGAGCCCATGGGAGCTTGGTCATAGTAGTTAGAGCTGAGGAAGGAGACAGCAAGCTGTGAATGTTTGTGGGAAGACCCTAGCAGTGTGTAGTGGTAATGGGAATCGGAAAACCTCCCCTGCTTTGAAAATAAACTACCACCTAATAGGCTGAATGTAATCACATGGAGCCTGTGGTGGGAGGGGTTTGCTGAAAGGGGGAGCAGAGCCCACAGGAAGCTGGGAGTCAGAGCAGCTAGACAGTGGGAGGAGAGAGGATGGCAGGCAAGGAGACAGCCTTGTGAGTAAATGTCGCTTTGTGGGAAGGCAAAAGGATGCTCTGACCCTCTCTGCTGTTAACTTATTAACTGTGGAATTGGCTTGCTGGTTTTGGGATTCAGTTTTCTGGTGTCTGGATAAATGTTTTGCTTCTGTTTTCTATGTGGAGAGTCTCTTAGAGTTTGTGATAGAGCACTATGCAGGTGTATTTATTGTGACTGTGGACATTGTGAATATTGCATTGGTGGCACACAAGGGGAAGGCTTGGGGGATCGTGGTGCCCACTGCAGTGCTATTCCTGTATAGATTTCTTTGTTGTTTCAAGGGATTTGGCTTTCTGGTGTTTGAATAAATGTTTAGGTTCTGTCTTCCATGTGGAGCGTCTATTTTATTTTTCAATTCAGAATTGCACATTCATAGCTGCAGTAGGTGCTGTGAATATCACATCAACCCGGCACTGTAGGACTGACTGGGAAAAGCCAGGTATTTTGGAAGATTGATTTTATTGTCTTAAGTATTTGGGAGGGATTATTTATAAGACTGCTGTCAATCAGAAACCCTAAGTTGCGAAGCATTTTTCTGGAAGAACTTTGTCAAATAATTTGAGACTTTTATGACCAATTACATAATTTCCTATTATGTATTGAATATGATAACCCATAGGGAAGATGTAGAGAGATGAAACATTTATTAAACACTGACTATGTGCCAGGCTCTGGACTAAGTGCTGGGGATTCAGATACAGCTAAAAAAGCCAATGCTGTGCGCAGGCAGCTTACATTTTAATGGCAAAGATGACTCAGATAGTGGAGCTAGAAGTATGGAGAGGAGTAAGGCTTCTGGCGAGAAGAGCAGTGCTAGGCATGCTGGGAGCTAGCGGTTGAGTTCAGGTACACACTCCTCCCCCCCAGTCAGGATCGAGCCTCAGCATGGAGAGGACTCCAGGAGGAGGCCGAAGAGCCAGAGTGGAGTATTTCTATGGATGAATGAGGATTTATTAAGCCCTTGCTGTATGCAAAGCCGTGTTTTACAAGCATAGACGGAGGAAAGCCAGACTGGCCTTGGTCTCATGTTCTGAGGAAGGAGGTTTTAGTCAGAAGTCAAGATGGAAAGAAGAGAAGAATCTTCTTCCATGTTATTTCTGTGATGAAACTATGTCCATGACCACTTTGGTGGTGAGAACTTTCTCTTCTGGGTCTTTATTAGCTGTGCCTGCTAAGGATGCTGGGCCAGCAGCATGAGTAAAAAAGCATTTGTCAGGTTGCCCCTGCACAGATGCTGACTTTCCTGGATGATGGATGAAGGGGATGGCCTGGGGCTCTTGGACTCAGTAACTGGGACTGTCGGCAGTGAGGCTGGGGGCGGGGTCGGGGAGGGGGCGCTCAGGCTCAGACTCTGCTGCCCTTGCCACCGCTTTTTGTCTCTGCCTCAGGGGCTGCTTTATTTGTTGAATATGGTCAATCTCAAAGACGTTGAAAACTATTGGAGTGCAGACATTCAGCTGTTCTGACAGAAACGCTAACAATGGTCTCTGTGAAATGAGTATAATAAAACATTCTGTATTTAGCATCATTATAGTCTTAGACAGATTGAGACTAGTCACCACTTTCTTCCTGTTCCAGCGTCCAAAGTGGGATTGATGTTTGTCCCCGTCTGAAGTTAAAGAAGGGCCAGAAGGGCCGCGGGCTTTGAAGTCATAGTAATTGTCTTTCCTTCCTCATGTCCCACCCGTTTAGGTGCATCGGCGCCCTTGTTCCATTGACTCTCATTCATTTGTTCCTTCAATACCATCTGTTCCAGTGCCAGTCGTAGAACCTCAAGTACTGTGTCCTAATTCAGATGGTAAGTAGAAAAGGTGACTTCAGTCTTTTTGGAGTACTAGAAAACAATACACTTTGCTTCCCTTCTTCCTTTCTCCCCCCCGCCCCCCCCCCCATTAACTTATTTAAAAAATAAAAACTCTTGGTGTATTTAAGCAGTTTTCTCTGATTTGAATAAGATTTTGTAATTTGGATCATTCTTCCTAAAAGTTGCTTGATTTACAGATAAACGGATATTTGCCTTCCCGTCATCTGTACACTGTATTGTACGTGGCAGCCTCCATTTAGGGGCAGGATTGTAGTGAAGCTGACTGACATTTTTGGCAGCTCATTTGTGTCAGCTGTTCAGTCAGCTCCCATGAGACGTGACCTATTGATTTGACTGTGTTTGGCTATAAGATTTTGTTCTTTGTTTCAAAATAGCAATGTGGAAACCCAGAGCCTCATTAAAGTTTTAAGAGCCCATTGACCTGCAGTCAGTTCTCTAAGCTCCAGATGTTAAGTATCTGGTGTGTTAGGCTCTGGGCTGGGTGACAGTGTGGAAAAGTCCCTGCTCTCAAAGAGCTTCCACTCTATGGGAGATACAGTGTGTGTATAGAGATATAGACAAAATAGATACATGGACATAGGGAAATTAGGAAAGCCTCCATTTAAAGACGACATTGGAGCCATGCTTTGAAGTAAACTAGAGATTTCCCAAAGTGGAGATAAAAGAAAGAGTGCATTGTAGGCATGTGGGGCAGCTTCCGCAAAGATAGAGATGGGAGATGGTGAGTCACTTCTGGGGATCTTTAAGGAGTTAAAATTGGTTGCTCCTTAGTGTGCATGAAGGGGAGTAATAGAGAATATGGTTGGAAAGATATGTTCTTCCATATGTGGTGGTGGTGGTGGTAGAGGCCGGCGTCGCCACAGAAAGGTATCAGTGAAAACATGGGACTCATTTTGATGCTTATTGTGTTGGTGTGGGGGCAGCTCCCTTGTCCTCAGGGAGAAGGGAGCCCACTTGAGAGTGGGATAATTCAATTTGCTCTGTCCTCTACACACAAGTTCCTTGTTTCCTTGGCCTGTTGTTGATCGTGCCTTGTCAAAGCCTGACCTTGGATTACTTTGATCCCCTTCAGAAGCTGCTGAAAATCAGCATTGGAGAAAGTCATGAAACCGTCGTGACTGGTCTGCTCTTAATTTATGTCACTGTTCTTATCTGGGCTTTCACTGCAGTGAGGTACTTCTCTCATACCTCCTGTGTGTCCCAGGGGTTGTTCCAGACCTCTTTATCCCTTCTCTAACCTCCCGTGGCACCCTCTTCTTAGTACCTCTGTGAGGAAAGTAGCAGTGCATACTTGGCTAAAAAAATTGGAGCCATTTGACCAGACTTTCTCTTCTCTCTTTCTTCACTTATCACTTAGATGCCTGCCCCATATGTCTCCTCCTTCACCCAGTTTCTCCTTCCTTCAAAGCCTCCCTTCTTTATATATCCTTGATCTCATCCCTTCTTGTCTTGTATAGGAAATTCCCTCCCCATTTTTTCTCTAGAGAAAATATTTTCAGAGGAAGAAATCGTATAAACCATAAATGAATTTCTAAAGAGTAAAAAAAACCCTTTAGGCCCAGATGGATTTACCAGTGGATTCTGTCAATGTTCAAAGAACAATAAATTCAGAGCACAGTATCATGTTCTTGATCTCTTGAACCTTCCTCATCTGCTGGTCTCGGGTCCACTTTTATCGTCTTAGTTCCTAACTTTCTATTTATTCTGTCACTGCTTATATGTTTGTGTTCTTCAAGCTTCAAAGTTATTGAAAAAGGTAATGTAGGAATTAGTGGAGTATAATTACCTAATTTATATGGTACTGACAGTATGTACTCTGGGAAATTAGAGGCAGAAGGATCAATATTGATTGGAGTTATTGGGGTAAATTTCCATGGAGGAGGTGATGTTTGTGCTCTTGGATCAGTAGCGTTTGGGAAGGAAGAGAGCATACTTGTCACGATGAATGGAAAGGGGAGGGTGGGGTTTGCATGTTAGGAGAATGGTGGGACTTATGATAAATAGGTTAATTAGGACCAGATTAGTGTGTCAGTGTTTTAGAAGAGGAGAAGCTGAAGTTAGGGAGCTCAATCTGGAAGACTCATTGTAGTCCCTTCGAGCCGAAGACAAGCTTTTGAGCAATGAAGATCTAAGGTTGTAGGTTTTCAGGCCAGGCTGGCGTAGGGCTTCTCAGGTATACTTTAAAGAAGTGTCTTGTTTAGGTGTGGGTTGGGTTTGAGGCCCCTCATGTCCCTTAGATTCTGTAATCACAAGGAGTGACAGAGACCACTGTCTTTATCTCCCGTCCCATTCATCCTACAAGTTTGCTGAGGCCTTTTCTGGAGTTCTGTTGATGGCCTGAGTATTACTCCTGGAGCCAAGTGGGCCGTCCTTTAGTATTCCGTTGCTCTCACTATAAGTGGTCTTTTTTAAAAAAATTAAAATATTTTAATAAAGTTATTCCAATGAAGAAAAGTGTTAATTCATGAATGAATGATTAGGAAGTTCCATGTGAATATTATTGTGCTAAGTGCTGACTTTTTTTTTCTCCCCAACTGCTACCCTCGTACAAGGAGATTTCAACTTACACATACACACACGTCTATATGTATATGCACATATATGTACACACACATACATACATGTAAAACATTATTATTACTAATTTTTAATTTTCAGCATTCACTTTTATAAGATTTTGAGTTCCAGATATTTTTCTCCCTCCCTCCTGGTCTGTCTTTTTTTTTTTTTAATTGAAATATTTTAATAAAAAAGTTATTCCAGGGAAGAAAAAAAAAGTGTTAATTCATGACTGAATGATTAGAAAAGCATTGATTAAGCCCTATGTGAATATTGTGCCAAGTGCTAACAGTTTTTTCCTTTCAAACTCCTGCTATCATACAAGGAGACTTCAACATATGTATGTGTGTGTTTGTATATATGCATGTATATACATATATGTGTGTATATATACAGGGACAGAGAGAGAGAACACAATATTACTTAGTTTTCAGCATTCACTTTTCCAGGTTTTTTCTCTCTCTCTCCTGGTGTTTTTTTAGATGGTGAGATTCTTTATGATGCTTCTTCAACATAATTCTTGGTGATGTGTTGAGTTTACTCATGCCTGCTTGTCTGAAGTCTCTGTTATCCTTTCTTGGGTAGTGTGATGTAGCAGCTCAAAAGGCCGTGATGGTCAGTCCTTCCTGAGGAGAGCCCTGAGGTCCCGGAGGAGTGGGCTCAAGGGTTCTGTTCTGCTCTGTCTGCGGGGTTGTGTTACCTTTTGGGCGTCACATTGGAGGAAGGGCGTAAAGCAGCTGGGAGCAGAGACTGGTTTTGGGATGAACGATTGTGCTTTCAGCTCTGAAGTGGCTGCATGTTCTCTAAGTGACTTTGTCTTGTTGGCAGTTTGGGATTCAGGTGAGGTGGGAGGTCAGAGCAGGAGTTGTCCGCTTGGGAGCTGTTCATGTGGAAGTGAGGATTAGTGACCTCCAAGCTGATGCGTGTTCTGTGGGCAAGAGCAGGTCGGGAGAGGAGATGAGACGACCAAGAGCCGAACCTTTGGACACGAGGTAGTTTTAGGGGATGAGTCTGACAAAAAAGGAGCGTGCTCTTTGATCGGCTGTTGGGCTCGTCCTGTTTCATTCTTCCACTTTCTGGGCTGAGCTCTCTCTTCCTCATGCTCTGATTCTAGGCAGTAGCTGCTAACATAGATGATATTTTCTTGGAGAGAATAACAGCCAGCATTTAACATTTATGTGACGTTGCATTATTGTCTCATTTTGTTCTCCTAACAACCCTTGTAAACTGATGCTTAGTCTTATTTTGTAGATGAGGACATAAAGGCAAAGAGAGATTAAATGGCTTGTCCAGGGTAAGTGTCTGAGTCTGAATTTGAATTCAGGACTCCCCAAGTGTGTCATCGAACTGCTTCTAAGACCATGAATTTAGTAAGAAATGCTGATTCAACGCCTCCCTGCCTGCATGTTCTTCTGGTGTCTACCAGAAGGAGAAGAGTCGTTTTCTTTCACTTCTTTCTCATTTTTTCCCTTAATATTTTCCTTTCCATCCTCCCTTTTCTTTTCTGTCAAAACTTAGAAAACAGAAACCACACCCTGGCCGAGTTTGTTTTACTTTACTCTGTGACCTCTGAAGGCATTAGTATTTTGAAAGGAAATTTTGTGTCTTCTCTCCATGTTAGAATGTAAACATCGTTGTTTACCTACTTCCAGTTGTTTAAATGTATTTACTAAATGTTTTTCTTTTGATTCTTGTGTTTATCTTTCAGATTTTCTACTCAGGTCTGAACTTTTCACCAGAAATTCTTATGTCTGCCGTTTTATTTTGTTTTTGTTTTTTGGGGTTAAGTGACTTGCTCAAGCTCACATGGCTAGGTTTTCTCTGTTAAGTGTGGGAGACTAAATTTGAACTCAGGCCCTCCTGACTCCAGGGCCAGTGCTCTATTCACTGTGCCACCTACCTGCCCCTGCCGTTTTATTAAAGGACCATTTTCCCCTCTGTGGGATTATATTTGGTTTTGCTGGATGGGTTATTCTTGGTTTAAGTTCATATTATGTGGGTGTAAAGACCCTACCCCAAATCGACTACTCAGAGATTTCTCCAGATGAAAGCAGAAATATTCTTTATTAGAATCTCTTGAGAAGCGGGTGGTCCACACCACTGGAACAGCAGAGGGAGGAGACTGCCATATAGGAGGCAGAAGCTGGGTTAAGTAGCCAAAAACCACAAAACCCATCCTAAAATCCCCTCTCCAGTAACTGGACCTTCCTTCCCATTGGTGGGAAAGGGTATCCTTATAATCCTTCTACCCAGTACAAAATTATTTATCAGAAGTTAGCTTATCACAGATTACATATTTTTCTTCTTGTTTACCAGAAAGCAGACAATTTATAGAAACACCTGGCAGACATCATTTATTGGAAAAGTAAGCAATTTATAGCTTACTTGTTGCTTTTCTTGTTTACCAAAGATAGGCACCTGGAAGACACGTTATTGAAAAATAAAATTTGGGCCTCTCAAGACTAAAGCCCAGCTCAAAGTCTCCTTTACTTTATGGGAATATTTTCACTTGTAGTCTTCCCTCCCTCCCTCCATTCCTCCCTTCTTTTCCTCCCTTCTCCTTTCTTCTGTCTCTCTCTCCCATAACTAGCATCCCCTTTGATCTGGGAATCTTGTCTTGGTTATTTCTTCGCAAGGTAGGCAAGATGCTTCAGCTGAGATCCTGCTCAGCTCCTGGGGTCTGAGCCCCACTGTTGTTAATGACTTTGGAATTTCCTTTTTTCTTGAATGCCACACAGGGCCTTCCTACTCAAGAATGACATCGTTGTGTGCAGGTCTCCTTCCCATTCTACCCTGCATTTATGACCCAGATCTGGGGATAGTGGATGGGTCCTGGACCTCCTTTTGCCCCAGGGCATTGCCTCTCCCTGAGTTTGTGGTCCTGCCCTGACTCCATCTCCGGTATCCACAGACCTCCATGTATAGGTCCTAGCCCAGCTGGGCTGGACAAATTTTCTGTATGTTGTCATCAGAATTGATTCTGGTGCATTTTGTAGATGTTTTTGGAGAAGTTTTGTGGACGGGGACTCTCGCCATTGTCATCTCCCTCCATCTCTGTGGATGACTGTTACTGGATCCTACACTTTGTGTCCTTTCTTGGCTTCTAGGTTAATTTCCTAATGGCTATGAAATTTCCCAAGAACATGTATGAGCACATGCTGATCTCAGGACTGCTGCATAGCGGTGTTTCTCTATGTTTAATGTGTAAATCCTGAAGTTTGGAGTATAATACAGTGGTCAATATCCTAAGAGAAAACAAACACACACGCACACACACTTTAATTTTAATATCCAGTACTTAAAAAAGTTTTTTTTCCCTTTTAGTATGTTCCGACTTTAATTCTGGCATCTGTCATGTCAACTGGTCCATCCCTGTGGGGTCACGTTCACACCGAGATTTACCAATGCCTACTGGGACATCACAGCATCCAGATTCCCAAGAGAAAACCAGCAGTCAGGTTGAGAATAGCTCTCAGCAACAGGAGGAGCAGACCTCGGAGAGTACCTCGAGGACTTTCTGTAAGTCAGAGCAAGCTGAGGAGAAATCAGTAGCACCAGCACTTCCCTCTGCTGCTTCCTATTATAAAGAGGATTTCAAAATCATCTCTGAACGTGTTCAAAGGCTAATAGATTGTTGGGATTTGCATCTCCTTGAGGACCATGCCCATGCTGTGCCTTTACATACATCTGTATCTGTGTCTGTAGATAAAGGTGTTAAAAAAAGCAAATCGACACTTTCTGACGTTAGGGGGACACCTGTGTCTGTGGATAAAGATGGGAAGAAAAGCAAACCCACAGTTTCAGACATTAAGGAGATGTCTGAAAGTAAATCAAAAACAGATAAACAGCTCCACATGCTGCTGGTGGAGGCAGAGAATATTGCGCGGAAGCGGGTTAGCAATTCCCCATCTCTTTACCCTGACTTTGTATCTCCTTGGCTCGGCAGACCGGACGACAGCAGGGAGGCCCCTCTGACTAGGGTCTCCATGGGGCTTTCCCAGAGGTTAATGTGGGATGAAAACGTGACCCCTGTTACGAAGGTAGAGACTAACACAGTCAGTTATTTCACTTCCCAGAGAGATACTGGGAAAACTTGTGTTCATGAAATGGAGAAGAAGGCCAGAGTGGCCTTGAAGGAGACACTCAAACAATATGAAACAATCCGGTCAGCGTCGAGATGTGAGCATGGCCGAAGCAGTGCCTTCACTAGGGATGAAATTTCAGTGCCTCTGTTACCTTTTACGAGCAGCAGTTCAAGCAGTGACTCCAGTGATGTGAGAGTTTCTTACATTTGGGATCCTGTTTCTGATTGCTTTTTTGGGTACCTGCCCAGTATCCCAACCCATGTGTACACAGGAGACATCCGAGAGAGAGAGGTTGTTTCTGATAGCGATGATGGCTGCAGCAGTGATGATTCTTTGGCTGCCCATGTGCGGCATCTCCTGACGTGTGACAGCCCGGGGAGGTTGGCCACACAGATGCTGCGGAATGCAGAGGAAGAGGAGTGCAGGGTACGAGCACGGGGTAAGAGCTCACCGGCCCTGTCACCTCCTGACATGGGCATTTTCTGGAATTCAGAGGTACTTAGATTTTAAAGGAATATTTGGTAACCCAAATAAATGTCTGTTTGGTGGAGTTTCAGGCCCCACACGTGTCATCATGTTAGAAACATTTTTAGTTGGTGGACTGAACATTTTTTTGGCCAGTTAGCAACTAATAGAGTGGGTCAGCTCTGTGTCTATATCTGTAGCTGTGTCTAAATGCTTCAGTTCAGTTTATTTGCTTTAATGATAACTTTTGTTTTTTAACCATAGAGCATAGTCATTTCCTGATCCCCTCCCCTCCCTAGTGGTGAAGGAACACCAATGTGCAGGACCTTTACAGAGCTGGCCAGTGTTCTCTCTAGTCCCTCACCTTTTTCTCCAGGACCAAGACTGATCATCAGTCATCGCAGTTGTCTATCACTTCAGTTAATTTCCAATTGTGTTCTCGGAGCATACGCTTCTTGGTTGGGGAAACATCCACGGTACTCTAGTGAGGAGAGAATCTGTCCTTGTGTCAGGAAGGTCTGCGTTCAGATTCTGCTTAGGACACAGTAGTGAATGAGTGAATGGGTTAAACTGTCTCAGACACACAGGGTTTAAATTGTGGAGCAGTGACCAATTTGTCTGTCTCCTTACTGATAGTTTGCTCCTCAATTGCAGTGCTTGTCTCTCCAAAACAACGGGTCCTGTGGGAGGTAGGTCTTCATGACTGAAAATGGGAACCACTAATTTTTTCGTCCAAGTAAAAAGAAAATGAAACCCTGACAGTCTAGTTGGATTCCTGTATTTCTTATCTCCAATGTTGTATGCTTTCTTCCCAGCCTGGAATCTAAAGTTTAATCTGGCTACTGAATG
This sequence comes from Pseudocheirus occidentalis, assembly GCA_028646575.1. Classification (NCBI taxonomy): domain Eukaryota; kingdom Metazoa; phylum Chordata; class Mammalia; order Diprotodontia; family Pseudocheiridae; genus Pseudocheirus; species Pseudocheirus occidentalis. The sequence continues at coordinate 307,732,432 of CM053595.1, forward strand.
TGGGGATTTAATGACAGAGTTGGATGAAGCCGACATGAGGAAGGTAGAAGAGATCAAGGCCGGCTACTTTGGATGTGGGAGGCCACTAGACTTATTCCAGGTACGCAGGAGACCTCAGGTTGGGTGAGTGTGCCCTTCAGTTAATTAGACCTTCCAAGGATTTAGAAAGTGACCACTCTAATTGCCAGGCACTTTTCCAGGTGCTGAAGTTAAAAGAGGGGAAAGCCATTCTTGATGGTAGCGAGCTGGCATTTTGTTGGAGTTGGGGCCAAGCATGTAGACACAAAATATACAAAATAAATAGAGTATAAGTGGGGTGGGAGAGGCAGTAGTAGCTGTGGAATTCTTGAAGGGCATTTTGAAGGCAGTGACATTTGAATGGAGCTCTGGATTGGCATCCATCACTAGCTGGTACTCTAGATGGAGTGCTGGACTTGAAATCAGGAAAATCTGAGCTCAGATCCAACTTCATGCATTTGTTAGTTGTGGGATCCAGGGCAAGGTACTTCACCTCTGTTTGCCTCAGTTTCTTCACCTGTAAAATGGGGATAACTAGCACCTACCTCACAGGTTTGTTGTGGTTAAAATAAGATGAGATGATATTTGTAAAGTCCTTAGCATTGTGTCTGGCACATAGTACCTACTGTTTCAATGCTAGTTATCATCATCATCATCATCCCCAGATTCTCTGTTTTGGAGAAGAGCCCAGAGACTTTCCATTCCTCAGTCCATGAGCCCTACCAGCAAGCACCCTAGCATGCCCAGGGCAGCTGCTATCACAGGTTCTTAGATCTGCTTTTCTAAAGGAAAGCAACTCAAAATGGGTTAACAGTCTCATTTTAATCAATCAAACACATATCATTTACCTAGTTCAGGGGAAAAAGTCAGCA
>CM053595.1:307733421-307744537 GCA_028646575.1 Pseudocheirus occidentalis
ATATGTAGCCTTCTCCTGGATTGGAGAATGTCACAGCCTTCTTGACCCACTGTCCAATTACAAAGTAACAAGGCATGGACATTTCCAAAAAAGAAACCTCCCTCCACAGGCTCCACATGACTACATTCATCCTATTACGGGGCAGAATATACTTTCAAATCAGAGAAGGTTCTTAGAGCCACTTAAGCCTGTCAAAGGGGCCGGGGCAGGGAAGATCTTCAGATTCCCATTACACCATGTTACTTGTCTCAGTTCTCTTCTCCCTCTATACCTACTGGCCCCTTCTTCCATTGCTGAGTTGTTTCCAGAACCTCCATTTCGGGGAAGGGCACATATAGTAATCCCTCAATATCTGGACTTTGCTACCACCCTTGTGTGAGGGTACTGCCTTTGTCTTCCAACTTTTCAGCTCCCCCTTTATGTGTTCCCTCCCACCATTAGAATGTAAGCTTTTTGAAAGCAGGGACTGTGGTGAGATCCCCAGTGTTTAGTACGGTGGGTGGCACAGAGTAAATACTTCATAATGCTTGTGACTGACTGGGTAACTGAGCTTTGGTGTATGCTAGAAATTTGAAGAGGCAGAGATGAGAATCAGTTCTAGGCATTAAGGGGCAGGCTGTTCCCAGAAAGGGGAGGGGAGAGTGGTATACTATGTGTGAAGCCCAGTGAGAGGGGCCTTCTCATGGAATTAGGGAAGGGAACCCATGCTGGAGAGAGTTTTCAACTGAGCCAGTCAAAGAAGTTGGTCTTGGCTACTAGATGTAGTAAGGGAACCACTGGAGCATATGGAGCTGGACTGACGGTCAGTATTGGATTTCAGGCAATTATTAATTTGTCTGATACTAATTGGTGTTTTATAATTTTTGATGAATTTAGATTGCATTTGTTTGACTTTTGGTACAGTTGATGTTTGGTAGCCAGTCATTAAGCTCAGAGGTTATATATATAATTCCCCTCTATCCCCTTTGCACACCCCCCTACCCAGGGTATTTTTTACCCTCAAGGATATTACATTCTTATGGCAGAAGACAACATACAAAAGGGAGCTGGAAAGTGGAGGGTGGGGAAGGTCTGGTGGTGAAGTCTGGAAAGTGTAAGATGACTGTGTGAAGAACCACTCTGTGGCTGGAGGGGCACACAGTATTTATTTTTGAAACCTTGCCTTTTCATAGTTTTTACTTTCTTTTAAAAAAATTATTTATTTTGTAAAACATTCATCTCCCTCCCCCAGTTTCTTGCTTTCCTTGTAATTTTATTTGTGCAAAAACTTTTAAAATTACATTCATGTAATCATGTGATCCATTTTACTTACTGTGGTCTTTTCTGTCTTGTGTTTGGTCATAAACTCTTTCCATATCCATAGATGTAACAAGTACATTTTTCCATATTCCCCTACTTTGTTTATAATCAAACTCTGTGTCTAAATCATATACCTATTTTGAGCTTATGGTGGTATATGGTGAGAGATACTGGTCTTTGCCTAGTTTCTGCCAAACTACTGTCCATCAGTTTTGGTCAGATGTTGAAATCTTGCCACAAAGTTTGGGATTTATCCAACTTTAGATTACCTTGGTCATTCACTACTGTGTATTGTGTACCTAATCTGTCCCACTGAGCCACCATTTTTTCTTAGCCAGTAACAGATTCATTTTGATGATTACTCTGTGTAATATAGTTTGATATCTGGTACTGTAAGACTGTCTTCCTTCACACTTTTTTCATTGATTTCCTTGATAATTTTCGACCTTCTGTTCTCCAGATGAATTTTGTTATTTTTTTTCTAGCTTTTTAAAATAATTCTTGGTATGGCACTGAACAATCAAATTAATTTAGGTAGAATTGACACTTATTATTATTGGCTCTGCCTACTCATGATTAATTAACAGTTCTCCAATTGTTTAGATCTACCTTTGTGTGAAAAATGTTTTGTACTTTTGTTCATAGAGTTCCTGGGTATGTTTTGGCAGGTATTTTGTAATGTCTGCAGTTTTTAAAAAATGAAATTTCTCTTTCTATCTCCTCCTGCTGGGTTTGGTTAATCAATATATAGAAATGCCAGTGATTTTTGTGTGTTTAATACCCTACAACTTTTCTAAAGTTACCAATTGTTTTAACTTCTTTGTTAGTTGATTCTCTAAGCTTCTCATACCATCATACGGTTTGTAAAGAGTGGTAATTTTGTTTCCATTTTGTCTGTTCTTATTCCTTCAGTTTCTTTTTCTTGTTTTATTTCTATAGCTAGCATTTTTGGTACAGTATTGTCTGATAATGGTAATAATGGATATCCTTCCTTCACCTCTCATCTTATTAGGAAGGTTTCTAGTTTATCTCCATTACAGATCATATTTGTTCTTGCTTTTACATAGATACTACTTATCATTTTAAGAAAAACTCCATTTGTTCTGAATGAGAAAAGTGAAAGCATTTTCATAAAATAAAAGAGACAGTCACCAAAGTTGACTAGGTCCTAGATCTCTTTAGACCTAATTTTCATGTTCCTGTAAATCATCTGATTTCGGGGAAATCAGATGGTGTACCCCTACTCCCCCTCCCTTTTTCCTGTAAGGGGCTTTTGGTAATGGCCCCCTTTTGCTACATATGTATAATCATAGCTATATGTCTTTGTATTAGGTAAGAGGGGCTTTCCAGGATCCTGCGTAGACTGTGAGGTCATGTCACCCCACCAGTGGTGTAATGATTCAGCATTAGGCGATTTTTGGTGGGAGGGGGCTTGGGGTTTATCTGGAAATTTTGGGATTTTTCATAGAATTGTTTGTACAAGGGTATATAACTGCTTGCTTGCCTCTTGTTGAGGGCCTCCGTATACCAGGCCTGTCTGGGATGGGTGACGCCCAATTCTCGCAAGACTTGTCTTTAGAATAAAGAGCTTATGTTTCTACCTGAAGAAACCTCTGAGTTTATTTGGGTAAGGGTCTTTGCGGTCTTTAGCCCATACAGTTTTAATGGTGCCCAACATGGGGCTTCTCTTTGATTGAGGAGGGGGTCTTTCTTTCCAAAGGCACCAAGCGTGTGCCAGGGATTTCCTGGAGGTCTCGGGCTTTGAGGGAGAACCGCTGCCTAGTCATAGAGAAAGACCTCAACAAAGGTTACTCAGTAAGAACAGAAAGCTCACTGGGGCTCCAACAGTAGGAAGGAAAAAGAAACTGAAAAGTCCAGCTGGCCAGTGGATGTGAGCAGTCTGAGAAGTGTGTGCACACAGCCTGTCAGTAAGCGCTTATGGGTCTGGGAGTAATTAGTGTAAAGGTGAGCTCTTAGGGAGATTCCCTAACTGATACTCCAGTGGATGGATGCCGTTGAGCAAGACTTCACAGGTGACTGAGGAGAAGGGGTGACCCTTCTTAGATAATTTGGCTAAGTCTCTTTGACTTGGGAAGTTCGGTGACGCCTCCCGTAAATTCATTAAGGATGGGAAAGGGACCATCTAAATGTTTGCAGTTGGAGCCCATATGTCAGGTACCAGTCAGTTTAGCTCTTTGTGACCTTTTGATTATGTCTCTGTGGTTTTTTGTCTAATTTTTTTCTAACAGCCTTCTGTGAGTCTGTGGTTAAAATTGAATCTCCTGTTTCTCTCCCCCTTCTCAGGAGGGGGGAGTGAGGGAAAGAAAAAGAAAAGAAAAAAGTTTTACTGTTTAAAATTAATACTGTAGAATATCTTCTCCCTTTCTGTGTCCTGGGTCCTGGCCAGATTTGAGGCTTGGAAAAAGAGGAAAGGAGAAAGGAAAAGAGGGAATTTCTCCTATCCTTCCCCCCCCCCCCAATCAAAAATGGGCTGAGACTGACTAACATTTCCTGCCTCACCCAAAAGTGAAACCATGAAGGGTAGCTAGACAGATTAGGCAGTTTATAATCACTATTAGAGGAGAAAATGAGGGGGTCTGAGATTAAGATCTCTCAGAGTACCTGAGTAGATTCTGCTGAAAAACCATTGATGAAGAGGGAGGTAAGGAAAACCTCTAAATCAAGAGAATCTGAGATGTATTGAGGGTTGGTTTCTAATGGGAAAAGTGGGAGCAAAAGTGAAAATTTGAAAGACAGAGAAATGCTTGAAGCATAAAGTTTGAGATGGTACCTAAACTCTGTAGTTTGATACTTTTTGTAACCTTCTCAGGAAAGGAGGGGCAGAGAAGGGAGAGAGAGACGTGGTTCTCTCTTGGTAAAATTTGTTAGGCATTAATTCCCTGTAGTTCTAAGGTGCATAAAAGCAGCACGAAACTTGGGATATGATTATTAGGAATGTAAACGAATGTAGGCAGTCTGAGTAATGGGTTTTGAAAGATTGGGAAAGGGAAAATAATGGCTTGAGTGAAAATATGAAAGTTGGGAAAAGTCTCTGTTTGGGAATAGAGAGGAGTGAGCAGGAGAGTATTCCCCCCCTCCCTCCCCCCGCCCCAGGGCATCCTTGTGTTAGCATCAGATGGTTAAACATGTTAAGATGGTTTGAGGAAGTTTTGGGTTTTGTTTTTTTTATAGAGAGGCTGAAATTGGGTGATTATTGTTATTGAATTTGCGAATGGCACCAGTTATGGTAGAAAATATAGATGAATGCAATTTGCTAGAATTATAAGAAAGGAGGTAGAGTTTTAGCCCTGTATATTTTAAATTGACCAGATTATAGTAAGGGAAAGCAAATTTCTTGTAAACTTCCTTAGGAAGATATGAATGTGAATGGGAAATTAAAAATAATAAGAATATATTTGTGGCATTTGAAGGGCTAAGAGTATTAGGATCTAGAAATGTATGGTAATATGATTAATTATTAATTATTAATATCATTAAAAAGAGGTCTGTTTTATTATTTGGTATTAAGGAATGAATTCATTGTATGAAACACACCCCCACCCACACCCCTCTCTTTAGAATGATTTTGTAAGGACTGTGGTAGAATCCACATTCTAGGAATTTGTTTAGGATTAATATAATTGTAAAAGTGTTTTTGGCTTTGGCTTGCACAGGATTCACACAGACCACAATTATTAAACCAGTGCGTGTCTGGATTAGAACTGGGAGGCTAAAGGCATTATGTTGGTAATTTTATGTGAAATTTTCTTTTGGGTATGATGGTTATGAGATGAAGTTTTTTTTTCTGTGTAAAAGTAATTTGGAAATAATTAAGGTTATCAAATTGCAGCTATTTGATTTGGGGGTTTGAAGTTTAATTTTAGATACTGAATACATGTTTGTAATCTTCCTGGGATTTCTTGTGAAATTTGGTAAATAGTTGTATTATTAGTGTTGTTAGGAGAAGCAGTTTCTCTTATAGTATAGATGCTGCTATATTCTGAATGCTGCTAGATTAAGGATTATATTACCAAAGGAACAAGAAAATGATGAATAGGACATTCTGACTATGTGTATTGTAATTTGAAAAATTATAAATTTTAAGTTTGTCTTTGTTTCAAAAATGTTAATTGAGATGGTTCTATGAAATAATGAAATTACCAGTCAAGTTATTTTGAAGCTATTTTATAGATCAAATGTTTATAAAAATATGCTTGTGAAAAGTAATTATTGGTAACTGTGTGGAGAAATGACTCTGTGAATCTTTTTGTAACTTTTGTAAAATCTCAAATTGTTTATGTGTATGAAAAAGGGGCAAGGTCATCAAGCCCCAGGGAAAGGGAACTCATTTCATTATGAAGCTCCTAAATAACAAATCTGATTTGATGGGAAGCAGCAAATCTGTGTACAAAAAGATTTAAAAAAATAATTTCTAGCAACTGGTTTCTATGCCAGGTCAAGGTTAATATCTGTAAAAGTGAAGATGTTAAAAGGGGAATCCCCTTAGATATGGGAGTCCTCACAAAATCCTTGAAGTAGAATATAGTGGAATAAGATTAAATTGATGTTGAGGTAAAAAGATTTTGGGGCAGTACTCCATGTTAATGATCTGTCCAGTCAGGTCTCTACTGATGACAAAAAGAAGTTCATGAATGGAGAATATTTCACCCTCCACGTCCAGGGTTGCCATTGCTATGAGCTGTTCCGGGAAACTAAATGAAGCCTTTTAGAGTTAAAAGAGCCTCATAGTGAGAAAGGTCCTGTCCCCACCACAGCCAGCTGAAGTCTAAGAAAGGAGATTCTATCCCCTGTCAGGGCAAAAGACTTCTGGTGAAGAGAAAAATTAAGGGAAATGTTTGAAATGTTGCTATCCTAAGGATATTCTTTCTGAAAGTTATGAGAATAATTAGATATATATTTCATCAGTTTGTAAGATTAGACCATGGACCTCTGCAAACACTCCACCCTCTTTGCAGAGTCTAAGTATAAAATAATATACATATATATGTATACACACACACACATACACACATATAATATTGATGTTAATAGAATGGGGAAGATGGATAAAAAAAGATTTGAAAAGAAAAGAGGAGCGTCTTCAGTTGGTTGGAACACCCTAAGTGTGAGGAAGTGTTTTAAGAAGATAGATATTAATTAATAAGTCAAATAAAGATAAGGAAATACAATGATGAAACATTATTCCATAAATTAAGGCGGGGATTTTAAAGCGACAGTAGTAAGGTATATTTGTGTGTGTAGAATAGAGTCATTGGGAATTTCAAAGTGATGAAAGAGCAGTTGGGTATTAACTGAATTAATTGTTGGGCTTAAATCAGAGATATTTTTAGTTGAAAGGAAGCAGGTCTTAGTGTGAGTTCAGATTGAGCATAGTCATAAAAGGGTAAAGAGAACTTTTGGAAAGTAAATATAAACCTGTTAGAGCAAGATTTGCTTCCTTCATAAATAGGGATAAATATAAAGATGAAAACAGGTTATATAAGACTTGTTTTAAGGATGTTCCTCAACCAGTGCAAGATTATAATCATGTTTTAGGTTGATTATTGGAGATTATTACCTAAGTTTTTGATGGGACTGTTAATTGGCTATTCCTCTGAGTCCAGCTCCAGTTGTGAATATTAAGAAAAGCTATCCTAGCAACCAGAGCCACCGACCCATGGTTCTGGAAGACACAGGTATGAGGTACAAGGAGGTCGGGAGAACGACTATCCCTCATGAGTTGAGGTAGGATTCTCCTGATTCGTATTACTCTCAAACACCTAGTAGACTTGAAGCTGGGCTTAATGAGATTTATATGCATTCTGCCTGGACTTAACATCTTTAAATTAGGGAATTGTGGTTCCCATGTTATAATTTTGTCCTCATTCTTGGTGACAAGCTTCAGTAATCACAATGTGATAGTTAATCTATTAAACAGTTGAGTCTGGAGCATCTTAAGTTAATAAGAGATTAATGCTGTTAAGCTTAAGATTTAGTATATAAATTCTTGCTTAAGTAAAGACTCTTTAGTTTGTGGGGATATCAGTTGTTATCTAGCTTTGGCTTTGTCCTAATTAGCTAATACTCATAGTAGAATATTTTGTGCCAGTGCATGAACAGAAGGAAAGTCAGAAATTATGTGAATCCTTTTATAAAATGTAAACATGTGGGAGGCCATCAGACCAGACATTCTTTTTGAAACAAGGGGCAATCGCTTTGCAGATGAGGAAGCAAAAAGAGCTGGGATGGTAGAATCAAGAACCTTCTGAAAAATTGTTGTTCTTGGTGTCTCTCTCTCCCCCCCGCCCCCCCAGTCTCCCTTCCCCTTCCTTTACTGAGAAAGAAAAGCAGAGATTACTGGCCTTGGGAATGTAAAAGCAGGGTGGGCAGTGGTTCCTCTCAGATGGGAGAGAGGTGTTGGCCAAGGCAGGTATGAGACAGATCCTTCAGCACTTATATCAGGGCAGTTATTGGGATGTCCAGAACCTGTGTGCAGTCCTGGCTTGGTATGTAACGCCTGGCCTGGTGCGGTAGTTGGTGGACAGGTGCCTTGTGTGTCTAAGGACAAACAAGTCAGCATTGCGCTGAACTCCGGTTGGACGTAGGCCTTTGGGCCTCAGGCCTTTCGAGAACATACAGGTGGACTTCACCAAATTACCTCCCATAGGATGCCTCAAGTACTTGCTGGTGATAGTGGACCACCTGACTTCCTGGGTCGAGGCCTTTCCTCTGCCCTGTACAACAACTCCAGTTGCTGGTAAAATTCTGCTAGAACAAATTATCCCAAGGTATGGGGTGGTGGAACAGATTGACTCAGACAAAGGGGCTCATTTTACGGCCAAGATCCTACAGTCCCTAGCCCAGGCCCTAGACGTTTCTTGGAAGTTTCACGCTCCCTGGCACCCCTGCTCCCTCCCTTCCTCCCCCCCCCACCCCCTCCAATCTGGCAAAGTTGAAAGAATGAATCAAGAAATTAAGAGGCAGCTCACTAAATCGGCTTTGGAAACCCAGCTGCCCTGGACCAAGTGCCTACCCTTGACCCTCTTTAGAATTAGGACCAAACCTAGAAGAGATATAGGGCCCTCCCCCTATGAGGTCCTCTTTGTACACCCCTACCTTGGCAAGGGTGGAAAGAGCCTAGATCCATTGTTTGAACAGAAGGACAAATTTTTAAGGAAATATGTAGCTTCCCTGGCAAGGAACCTACAAAAGGGCTGATTGCTCAAACTCCTCCCTTGAGATTCACAGTTCACAGGTACCAACCGGGAGACTGGGTCCTGATCAGAACCTGGAAGGAAGAGAAGCACAATCCAGCCTGGGAAGGTCCGTTCCAGACACTACTGATTTCTGATACTTTGGGCTGGACAAAGGAAAAAGATTGGACTCATCACACTCATGTGAAGGGACCTGTTGAACCCCTCCTACTTCTTGGATTGTCGAAAGAGCCCAACCAGAGAATCTGAAGCTCTTCCTATGGCACAGATATCCAGAGTGAGCAATCAAGACTCTGGACTTCTCTCCCTGTGTATGTTTGTTGATGAGAGGAGAAGGGGAAATCATTTGCATGCTCCTCTTTCTCTGCATTAGCTTAATTATAATTACATAGTACTTTTTATCAAGTAATTGTCTACTCTCCCCTGCTTGGAATCATTTTCTTTGCCCTGAGAATGCTACTAATATTCTCTTTATATCCAAAACAGATAAGAGAGTTGAGGGAGCTTACCAGAATTGGTGCGAGAAGCTTTCATGAATAAAGAAAAGAGGGGGGACTTAATGAAATAAGTGAAAGCATTCTCATAAAAGGAAAGAGACAATCACCAAACTTGTGCTAGGTCCTAGATCTCTTTAGACCTAAGTTTCATGTTCCTGTAAATCACCTGATTTCAGGGAAATCAGATGGTGTGCCCCTACTCCCCCCTCCCTTTTTCCTGTAAGGGGCTTTTTGTAATGGCCCCTTTTTGCTACATATGTATAATCATAGCTGTATGTCTTTGTATTGGGTAAGAGGGGCTTTCCAGGGTCCTGTATAGATTGTGAGGTCATGTCACCCCACCAATAGTGTAATGATCCAGCATTAGGGGATTTTTGGTGGGACGGGGTTTGGGGTTTATCTGGAAATTTTGGGCTTTTCCATAGAATTGTTTGTACAAGGGTATATAACTGCTTGCTTGCCTCTTATTGGGTGCCTCCCTGTACCAGGCCTATCTGGGATGGGTGATGCTCAGTTCTCGCGAGACTTGTCTTTAGAATAAAGAGCTTCTGTTTCTACCTGGAGAAACCTCTTAGTTTATTTGGGTAAGGGTCTTTGGGGTCTTTATCCCATACAATTCCTATTTCTGCTGTTTTCTAGTGTTTTTATAAATGATGTGTTTTGTCAAAAGTTTTTTCCCAAATTGTTGACATATTTGAATAGTTTTTGTTGTTTTTGTTACTGATACGGTCAATTATATTTATAGTTTTTCTTATATTGAGCCAGTCCTTTATTCTTGCTTTATAAGGCCCACCTGATCAGAGTGTTTGATCTTTGTGATCTTTGTGTTGGCTCCTTAGTAGCACTTTATTTAAAATTTTTGCATTAATATTCATTAGGAAAACCAGCCTACAATTTTCTGTTTTTACTCTCTTTGGTTTGGGTATCAAGACCATATTTGTGTCATAAAAGTAATTTGGTCGAACTCCTTTTTTTATCTATTTTTTTCCAAATAGTTTATATAATATTAGAATTAAATATGTGGAAGAACTCAATTGTAAATCATCTGGTCCTGGGGACTTTTTCTTAGGGAGCTCATTTATGGCTTGTTCACTTTATTTTTCAAAGGTAGGAAAATTTAAGTATTCTATTTCCCCCTCTAATCTGGGCAAGTTATATTTTTTGTAAGTATTCATTTATATTACAATTAATTTATATTACTTAAGTTATCAGCTTATTGGCAGATAGTTGGGCAAAGTAGCTCATAACACTTGCTTTAATTTGATCTTTATTGGTGGTACATTCATCCTTTTCATTTTTGCTACTGTTTTGATTTCTTTTTTTTCCCCACATCAGATTAACCAAAGATTTGTCTATTTTATTGTTTTTTTTTATAAATTCAGCTTTTTTTATTCTTTAGTTCAATTTTTTGAACTTTAAATTTTGCTAATCTCTTTTTTGATTTTCAGTATTTCCGTTTTGGTGTTTAATTGGGAATATTTACTATGTTCTTTTTCTAGTTTTTTTGAGTTGCATATCCCATTCGTTGATCTTATTTTCTTTTTATTGATGTTAGCATTTAAAGATATTTTCCCATAAGTACTACTTTCTTGCCTCCCATAAATTTTGGTATGATGTCTCATTGTTTTTGTTGTCTTTAGTGGAAATACTGATTATTTCTTTGATTTGTTCTTTGACCTCCTCATTCTTCAGGAGTAGATTTTTTTTTTGTTTCCAATGAATTTTTAATCCATACTTCCAAGTCCCTATATTAAATGTAGTTTTTATTATGTCTTGGTTTGAAAAGAGTATGTTTAATATTTCTGTTTTTCTGCATTTATTTGCGAGGTTTTTAACATTCTAATAGACATTGAATTTTTGTGCAAGTACCATGTGCAACTGAAAAAAAATATACTCTTTTCTATTCCCATTCAGTTTTCTCCAGAGGTCTATCATATGTAACTTTTCTAAAATTCTATTCATTTCCTTAAGTTCTTATTTTTTTTGTTCAGATTTATCTAGCTCTCAGAGGAATAAATTGAGGTCTACCACTGGTATAGTTTTAATGTCTTTTCCCTCTGTAGCTCATTTAACTTTTTCTTTAATATTTCAATACTATGCCATTTG
>CM053595.1:307744637-307758140 GCA_028646575.1 Pseudocheirus occidentalis
CACTTGAGTTTCTTATTTTCTCCCCTTCCTTCTCTTCTTCCCTCCCCATGGTGGCATACAATCATGTATAGGATCTGCAAACACTTTCACACTGGACATTAGTCTGGTTGTATAGAAGTGTTGTAACCAATGGAGTGAACAATGGGAAAAAAGAAACAAAACCAAACATAGAAAAGAATGATAGCATGTATTGCTTCAGTCTCCATTTAAACTCTGGTCTTTCTAGATCTTTCTCTGAATGTAGACATCTTCCATTCGGAGACTTGTAGAGTTGTCTTTTAACTGTGCGTTGCTGAGAAGAGTCCAGTTCATCAAGGTTGGTCGTCATACATATGATGTATCTGTGACTGTGTACAAATTTTTCCTGTTTCTGCTCTTTTCACTTAGCCTCAGTTGGTATAAGCCTCTCCAGGTAATTATGAAGTCCATCTCCTTCCCATTTCTTATAGTACAATAGTATTCCATTATATTCACATACCGTAACTTGTTCAGCCTTTCCCCAGTTGATGGGCATCCCTTAAATGTCCCAAGTTTTTTGCCACCACAAAGAGAGCTGCAATAAATATTTTTTGTACTTATGAGTCCTTTTCCCGCTTCTATGATCTCTTTGGGATACATCCCCAAAAGTGGTATTACTAGGTCAAAGACTTTGCAATTATTTATAGCCCTTTGGGCATAGTTCCAGATTGCCCCCCAGAATGGTTGTATCAGTTCACAGCTCCACCAACAATGCATTAGAATTCCAATTTTTCCACATTTTCTCTCCAGCACTTGTCATTTTCCTGTTTTGTCATCTTAGCCAATCTGACTGGTGAGATGTGGTACCTCAAAGTTGTTTTGATTTGCATTTCTTCAATCAATAGTGATTTAGAGCAATTTTCCATGTGCTTAAAGGTATCTTTAATTTCTACCTCTGAAAATTGCCTGTTCATATCCTTTGACCATTTATTAATTGGGGAATGACTTGTATTATAAATTTTACTTAATTCCCAGTATATTTTAGAAATGAGGCCTTTTTCAGAGACCCTGGTTGTAAATATTCTTTCCTAATTTCCCCCTTCCCTCTTAATCTTGGTTACATTGGCTATGTTTGTACAGAAACTTTTCAATTTAATGTAATTAAGATTATCCATTTTGCATTTTATAATGTTCTCCAACTCTTCTTTGGTCATAAAGTCTTCCCTGCTCCATAAATCTGACAAGTAAACTATTTCTTGCTTCCCCAGGTTATTTATAGTATCAGCCTTCATACCTAGATCGTGCACCCATTTAAGCTTGACTTTGGTTTATGGCATTAGATGATGGCCTATGCTCAGTTCTGCCATACTATATTCCAATTTTCCCAGCATTTTTTGTCAGATAGTGAATTCTTAACCCAGAAACTGGGGTCTTTGGGCTTATCAAACAGTACATTACTGTAGTCATTGACTACTGAGTCTTTTGTACCCAATCTATTCCATTGATCCACTACTCTGTTCCTTAGCCAGTACCAGGCAGTTTTGAGGACTGCTGCTTTGTAATAGAGATTAAAATCTGGTATGGCTAGGCCACCTTCCCTAGCATTTCTTTTCATTAATTGCCTTGATATTCTGGACTGTTTGTCCTTCTAAATTGCATATATTTTAGAACTGATTTAGGATTAGAATAGATTTAGAATTAGATTTAGATTTTAGAACTAGATTTAGATTTAGATCTAAAATCAATTTAGAATTGATTTTACTTCATTGGTTGTGGTTCCTTTCAGCAAAATGTGATTCTCTGATTATCTCTTTTTAATTAGATCTGTTTTTGCTTTTTCTTTGAGGTCATTCTTGCTAGCCCTCCCTTTTTTTTTTTTTTAATTCAGGTGAAACATAATGCATTCTCCTGCAACCCTTTACTTCTAACTCGGTGTGTTTTCTGTTTTAAATGTGTTTCTTGTAAACAATATATTGTTGGATCCTGATTTCTCATCCATTCTGTTACCTACTTCCATTTTATGGGTGAGTTCATCCCGTTTGTGTTCACAGTTAGGATTACTAACTGTATTTTCCCTCCATCTTTTTTTCTTCTGGTTAGCCTTCTGTCTTCTTTTACACTATCCTTCTTCAAAAGTCTGTTTTACTTCAGACCACTGCCTTTTATTCTACTTTCTTTCTTATAACTTCTCCTCCTAATGGGGTAGGATATATTTCTGTGCTCAACTGAGTGTGTATATGTAGTCTCCCCTCTTTGAACCAGTTCAAATCAAAGGTGGTTCAAGCATCTCCCTCTTTCTCCCTTTTACTATAAACTCTTTGCATACCTCTTTTGTGTGAAATGATTTCTCCCATTGTTTCTTTTTTTTTTCCTCTTCTCTGAGTGCATCCCTTTTTCTCACCATTTCGGTTTTTTGGTCCTCCCAACACAATTGATTCACTTCTGTGCACGCTTGCTCTCTCTCTCTCTCTCTCTCTCTCTCTCTCTCTCTCTCTCTCTCTCTCTCCCTCTCTGTCTCTCTCTCTCTGCATAAACTTCTTCTACTTGTCCTAATAATGATAAAGTTCTTTAGAGTTACATGTATCATCTTCCCACATAGGAATATAAATAGTTTAACCTTATTGGGTCCCTTTCATATCACTGCTTTTCTGGTCTGTGTTCTAGTACTTCCCTAGGAAGTGCCCCTGCAAGCACCAGCACTTTTCTTTCTTCTGGAACTGCAACTCAGGACTGGGTAATGGGTGGTGGACTTGCTAAAGAGCTCCTAGTCCTGTGTTCATTGCTTGCCCAGGTGTCTACTGTAATCTCTGTCTCTGAACCTTGAGAGTTCTTGAAACTGCCACTGCCACCTCCAAGGCCCACAGCTTGTGTGGCCACCACATGTGCTTTGGCCCAGCCCAGATCCCAGTGTCACAGACCTCTCTTTCTAAGTTCTGAATTGCTTCGGGTTGGAAAAATGTGTCATCCCAACCTTTTGTTGTCTGTGTTGCTCCAGAATTCATTTTGATGCCTTAAAATTGTTTGGAGGGAAATGTTGAGAGAGTTCAACTGGCATGCTCCCTCTGCTCTGGCTTGGCTCTACCCTTTCTCAGCTCTTTCTGATTGGCTTTATGGCATTTTGCTGATGATGATGAAGGTCATTTCCAAGTCTTCCTTTCCCACATTGCCTAGATTTTCATCACTAGGTGGTCGTGTTTGGTCCAGTTCTTGATTGTTTTCTGTAGGCCGAAGAGTAAGATATAGTCAGGTATTTTTTCTTGTAAAATTCTAGATCTAGCACAGAGATTCACTCTGTGAGCCTGTGGACCCTTCTCAGAAGAATAATTTTATTTAAAAAATTTTTTTAAAAATTGATTTGTTTTATTTACTTTTAGTTTACAAGGTTCAGTTCTATAATCACTTGAGTTTCAAAGTTTCTCTCTCTCCTTCCCCCCGCCCCCCCGCCCCCATGGCAGCTTGCAATCAAGTTTAGGATCTGCAAATACTTTCACATTGGACATTAGTCTGGTTATATAGAAGTTGTAACCAATGGAATGAACAATGGGAAAGAGGAAAAAAACCAAACATGAAAAAGAAAGAGAGCATATAGTTTACTTCAGTCTCCATTTAAACTCTGGTCTTTCTAGATCTTTCTCTGAATGTCTTTCCATCCTGAGACTTGTTGAGTTGTCTTATAACCTTGCATTGCTGAGAGGAGTCCAGTTTATTAAAGTTGGTTGTCACACACAGGAGGTGTCTGTGATTGTGTATGAAGACCGTCTCCTCCCCATTTCTTATAGCACAATAGTATCCTGTTACATTCATATATCACAACTTGTTTAGCTATTCCCCAATTGATGGGCATCCCCTTAATTTCCAGTTTTTTGCCACCACAAAGAGAGCTGCAATGAATATTTTTGTACATATGGGTCTTCCTCCCACTTTATAGCTCTTTGGGCATAGTTCCAGATTGCTCTCCAGAATGGTTGTATCAGTTCACAGCTCCACCAGCAATGCATCCAGTTTTCCACATCCTCTCCAGCATTTGTCATTTTCCTGTTTTGTCATCTTAGTCAATCTGACTGGTGAGATGTGGTACCTCAAAGTTGTTTTGATTTGCATTTCTCGAATCAATAGTGATTTAGAGCATTTTTTTTTGTATGCTTATAGATATCTTTAATTTCTACCTCTGAAAATTGCCTGTTCATATCCTTTGTTATCAATTGGGGAATTACTTGTATTCTTATAGATTTTACTTAATTCCCTATTTATTTTAGAAATGAGGCCTTTATCAGAGACCCTGGTTGTCAAAATTTTTTCCCAGTTTCTCAAGAAGAATAAATTTAAAAACACCAAAAAGAAAGAGCACATAGAATTACAGAAGAAGCTGATTCAATTGAAATAGTTACCAAATATAGAGAAAGAAAAGTTCATGGACTCCAGTTTAAGAACTCTTGACTTTAGCAAAAGGAAGCCTTCACCAACCCTCTTACTACTGATTATTTCCAGTTTATCTTGTTGTGGCTTGTTTGTACAAAACTGTTTGCATTTACTTTCCCCCTTTGTGAGGGCTGGGGTTGTTCTTTTGCTTTCTTTGTTGAGCAGGGGCCTTGGCCCATAGTAAGTGCTTAATCCATGCTTATTACTTACTGATTGTCAATATCATGGCAGTGAGAAAAGCGTGACTAAGAAGGGAGTATATGTTGAATGACTTTATTTCAGCCCTAGGAAGACCCAAGACTGAAATTTTGAGGTCATATTTTAAGGCATATAATATAGATATTAATGAATCAAGAAAGGTCTTTCTCTTTAATACATATAACAGTTGATGTACCTATGCTTATATCCTTAACTTAATACACTTCAGTACACATCTGTTTAGCCTTACTGTGTGGAAGATCTACAGTGTAGATCTGGTTTTATGTAAGGACAGTAGTCTCAGATTCTTTTACTACTACAGAGCCTGTAAGCTATGCCTTTGAGGAAAATTACCCTTTATTTTTCTCTTTCCTTGGCTCTTAATCAATTTGCTTATAATTAGTTCACCTGGTATATAGTGAGTCCTTAATAAATGCTTTATCTCTCTATCTCTTCACCTGTCTGTCCATCTTCTCTGTCTTCTCTGTCAGTCTGGTTATTCATCCCTCTATCTTTCCATCATCTCTAACTACCATCTCTATTATCCATCCGTCTGACTAGCTACTCTCTCCTGTCTGCCCATCCATCCATCTGTATCTTTTTTGGATCTGTCTATGTATGTATGTATGTATGTATGTATGTATGCATGTATGTATGTGTTTCCCTCTTTCTTTCTCTCTCATCTGCCTTTTTTTAAGCAGTGGGAGAATCTCAGAGCTAGAAGGGAGATTGGAGGCTGCCTAGCCCACCTCATACCTGAGATAAAATGTCCTCCATAACACACCCAACACACAGTTGTTCCTAAAATCTTTGCTTGAGGACCTGCAGTGAGAGCAGTTTCCCAAGGCAGGCCATTTTACTTTTGGAAAACTAATTTTGGGGAAATATTTTTCTGATTTGAGGTCAGATTTTGGCTCTGCAACTTTTGCCTTTTGTTTCCAAGTCAGCCATATAGTGGAAAGAACTCTGGTTTGGGAGGGAGATGAGTAGATTAGCTGAGTTGGAACCTTGGATGTTCTCCTTCCTACCAATGTGATTTTGACGAGGCCCTGTGACCTGGTGGGCCCTTCATTTCTTCTTTCTGTAAAATTGTGGTTTTTGAATGAGATGAGCTCTAAGGCCCTTCCACCTTTAATTCTATAATCCTTTCATCTTTTCTAATGTTAGGAGGAGAAATTGGTTTTTCAAAGCTCATATGCTGTTATATTTGTGGTCTGTCTTTTCTCACCTTTTTTGTAGTGAGGGGAAATGTTCATTACCATTCCACAGTCATGCCACATCTTAGAGATTAAGTTGCTTTTCACATAGTAGTTTTGAACTACTTTAACAAAGCTTTTGTATTTTCTTAGGGTTTACCTTGTCCAGTGGGGATAAGAAATATCTCAGAAACATGTGATCATCTTTTTATTGAGGCTCATGAGAAAGGCTGCTTCAGAACTATGGCTAATGAACAATTTGGGGGCCCTTTTCAAGATTTTAGATCTAATGAGTCTCCAGAGATGAGTGAAAGACAGTCAACAGCATCTTGGACCACACCATGTGGCAGTCATGCAAAGTCAACTATCCAAACATCTCAGTCAAAAACACGGAGCTTTACTAGGCTGGGAAGTCACCAGCCATTTCCAAGTTCCACATCTGAGTCTCATTATGTTAACAGGGAGACTCCAAGGCCATTTCATGAAGAGATGGAGACACAGCTGGGGACATCAGTGGTACTTACCACTGTATCCTCTCAAGAACCTATTAGTCTTCCATCTTGTCCACCCTCTGGCTTCTGCTCTGAGGCCCTCAAACATTCCCAAAGCTTCTCTAATGCTCCAGTGGTCCAAGCTGACCAGGAACAAAGCCCTCCCATTGTCGCACAGGAATCTTCCATGCCGGTATCCACAAACCCTCCCCCGACTTCAAAAAGGACACTGGTGAGCGGCCTAAGGAAAGATCCAATGGTCACAGGAAATCACCATGATCAGGTATCCATTGATTTGTCTGCTGCCACAAAAAGTTTTCTAGAGAAGGAACCCTCAACAACACCAACTATTAAAACTACCGCCAAGCCTCAGTCCAGTATTAAGAAAAGTCAGCCTTCCTCCAACCAAGACCTTGCCAGAGGATTGAGTCCCAAGTCTCTTGGAGTAAATGAGAAAGATGTAAATATTATTGCAGGATTCCCTTCTGGCGTTTCCCCTGAGGAGCAAGCAAAACAACATCAACCTAGAAATGTCCCACCTACGGATTACAAGGTGGCTTCTGGACACTCCCCACAGACTCCTCTTTCTCAACATCAGGGTAGTACAGTGGGAAAGGAGGAGCAGCTGAAGCAAAAAATGTGTTCTAATGTGGCTGATGTTGAAGTAGAGTCGGATGTCACAGTCCGACCAAACTCCCCAGCTTCAGGAGGAGAAACATCACCAGCCCCTTCTTTATCTTCATCTCCAAAACAAAGAGCAATCTCTTATCTTCGTATAACTCTCTCCCCCAAGGCTTCTAATGCCAAGCTGAATGGTGAGACCTTAAGGAAAGGACAGCTTGCACTTGACAGTGGTGCTAGAACAAGACTTGATGATTCATTGAGTGTTAACATTTCTGCCTCAAAGTCAAGATCACTTATGCCTTTGGAACCAGCCCCTCAAGAATTGATTATTATGCCATTACCAGATAAAAAAGAATTTTTAAACTGTCTACATTACAAGACTAGCCAGCCCTCAAAATCCTTTTCAAGGCAGACCCAGGTTAATATTTCAGATTTGGATGCTTATTCACATTCTAAAGGAGTCCAGAACACTCAAGACTGGTAAGTCCCAGGCAAGCTGATTAAAGTTATTTTCAAGAATGTTAGAGTGGATCTAACTTAATGTGAAAGAAGTTAAAATAATTTATTTTTTCAGGAATTAGAGTGTGTTATGTGGTGTAGCAGCAAGCGCCATAGCACAACCAGGATGGCTGCTAGCACAGTTTCTTAGATCTGCTTTTCTAAAGGAAAGCAACTCAAAATGGGTTAACAATCTTACTTTAATCAAACATAGATATTATTCAGTTAGTTCAGGGGAAGAAGTCAGCACCCTGTGATTCAGAGAATACAACAGAAATTACAAGCAGACAAAAAATACAGACAGAAAATAACACTATTCAGCAGACAGGACTTCCAGCTGTGTGACCATCACATACATACAGTTAGTGACCAGTTAGAAAAGTATCAACAATTGGGTTTTCAAAGGGGGGGGCCCTCAATGTTTACCCAGAGTCTTATATAGCCAAACAAGCCTCTCTCAAGCAAGCCTCTCCTGTGGGCTCTGTTCCACCCTTCAGCAAACTCTTCCTACTACAGGCTCCATGTGACCACATTCAGCTTATTAGCGAGGCAGAGTATGTTTTCATATCAGGGAAGCTCCTTGAATTCACCTACGCTTATTAAGGGGCAGGAAAGATCTTAAAATTCCCATAGCCATTACAGCTGGTAAAATAAGTTTGTAGAGAGGGAACAGTTGATGGTTATATTTTATCCATGAGGTTGGTCACTACTGTCTTTTTAAAAAAATGGAATCTCTTTGTAAGGGGGTAGAATCATGTTCTTGACAGCAAAAAATAAAGAATACTGATAAACGGGAAGTTCTTTGGTTGAAAAAGTTGAAACAGTAGGTTCCTTTAGGGAATGTTTTTTTATAAATTATATGGACCAGGAATTACATAGTGAAAGATGGCAGTGCACTTCTGGTTGGTGAGATCCCTCCTGTAGATGCTGCTATGGTGACACTTCACCAAACTTTCTTCTTGGTTAGAAAAAAATGACCAAGACCAAATGAAAACAGTGAATACACATGTTGACAAATCATCCAAACAATACTTAGAAAATGTTGACCTTGGAGTTCTTAATTCTTACCTAGGGAACAGGTCTAGTCTTTTTTAGCAGCTATACTGAAGATGTTGGTATATTGTACTTTTATGACCTTTATAGTACAAATTCTTGGCATCTTCTGGAACAGATAACAGAATTGGATCTGGTATCCTTTTCTCATATAATTTTTTGCTGCCACAAATGTAGAATAAGAAAAAGGGATATTTTTCTATTCAAGATTATTCCTTTGAGTTCTGTCCTGCTGTGTTTCCTTGCCCCAGATTCCTGTTTTTTTACAGTGGAATCCCTATTACACATTTGTTTCAACAAGTCACAACAACCATTTATCACCCCATGAATAACTTTTAAGATATATTTACACAGTTGGAAGTAACTATAGACATAGTTCATCTAATCAGACCCTCTTTTTTATAGATAGAAACTGAAGCCCACCAGTTTGTCCAAAGTCACTCTGCCGAGTCCATGACAGAATTGGAATTCACTTCTTAGTCCCCTCATTAAATACTGTACTCTTTGTACTGTACCTTGCTTCCAACTGGATCAAAGATTGGAAAATATTTTAACAATATCAGTTAAATATTTGGAAGTAAAACGAGTCACTTGTGGAGAAAAATTATGTATAGAATAAAAAAGTTGTTAAATTTTTTAAAGTCCAGAATTGATGGACTTGATTATATGAAAACAATAGGGTTTTTCACAAGAAAAACAAACTATTCATTATAAAAAGAAAAGAACTTTTATGGTAAATGTAGAAATGTTAGTATGTGATTGAGTAGTTAATGTTCATTCTCTAATGGATAGCATACATAAACGGATAATTTCCAAAAGAGTAAACACACTTTAAAATCACTCAAAACATTGCTAAAGCTCTAATAATCAATGAAATGTAAAGGAAAACAACTTCACATCAAACATTTTACAAAGAAAGTAAAAAACCCTGACAAAATTCTGTGTCATTGTAGTTGATTATTTTCTTTTTATAGAAGAAGAAACAGCTGAAAGGGTTAAGTAACTTAGTAATAAATGATTTGACTAATATGTGTTGAGGCTGGATTTGAATCCCAGTCTTACATTTCCCTACATTATGTAAAGTAGGTGGTTGGGCCCTTTGATTGAGTGGTGGTCCTTCTGTGAGGTGTGTAGCTTTGTGGTGTTATTCTAAAGAAAAAAAAGTAAAAACCTTGAAACAACCAATATGTCCCAAGCAACAAACTCAGAAAGAAACAGGGGCCATCAAACCTTATGTAAGGATCCTTGCGTCATCAGATTGACTTAATTTTAAAATGCGGTATTATTGTTGCTTTAGTGTCTTTTTATTTATTTTGTTAAATATTTCCCAGTTACATTTTAATCTGGTTCAGGGCACCCTTGGGACTGTTATTCAGAGAGTGAATCATGTGTTTGACACCTCAGGCCTAAAACTTCTTTGAGAAATGACCGGACAAATTGAAGGGCGTCACTGATTATGAAATTCTGTTGTCCCATTAAAAAAGGTAGAGATGAGGAATACAAAGACATTTTAAAACATACAAAATGATATTGAGGGGAAAAAAGCATAGTTAGAAGAAAATTAATTTTCATTACACCTGTTTAAAAGTAAACAACAAAAATCTGTGAATGCACAGATGTATGAGGTTAGAAGGAAATAGTAAACAAATAATTGTGTTGTTCATTCTGTCATTTGTGTCCAACTCTTTATGACCCAGTGGACCAGCTAGCTGTCCATGGGATTTTCTTTGTAAAGATACTGGAGTGTTTTGGCATTTCCATCTTTGGATCCTTCTGTCAGACAATCTAAGGTTAAGTTTTTTCCCGGGGTCACATAGCTAGGAAGTATATGAGGCTGGATTTTAACTCAGTTCTTCAACAACAATTTTCCAGGCCCAGTGCTGTATCTACTGAACCAGTAGCCGCCTCAGTAATAATAATATGTATGACTATACGTATTAGTATTGCTGTTATTTTCCAGCCATACATGTCATTGATATCTTGTACTCATTCTTGCGTACAATTCAGATTTTTTGTGGAGGTTTTGAATGAGTAATTGTTTTTTATTCTGTAGTCAGGGCTCTAGAGCAAGGTGAATAATGTTGAAAATCACATTTTAGATGACTATAGAGGAAGTGGGCAGGAAGGTCTGTTTGGACACTTCTGCTTGTTGTCAAAGGCTTTAGAGCTGAAAGGGACCATAGAGGTTCACCAGTTGGTGGTGACGTGGTATTCTGAGTCTCTGAGAGGTGGCATGAATTTGCCAATATAAATACACAAAATCTTCCAGCAAAGCTAGATTTTGAGCTGTTTCTCTAACTCTGAATCCAACACCTTTTCCACTGTGCCGGTATGGCATCTAGGCCAGAGAAGAGGAGGATACTGCTGATAACATGAAGTAACATTTTTATAGCATGTTTGATTAAGTTCTCACCAAGAGTTTTGGCAAAACTGAGATTGGAAGAAGAGACAGACTATGAGACATTGGGGAATGAATGAATGAATGAATGAATGAATGAATGAATGAATGAATGAAAATGCAAGGCTTTTGATGTTTCAAGCTTGAGCTACTATGAGATTGGTGGTACCATTAACGGGAATAAGAAAGTCAAGAGTAGAGGAAAGGATAATTTACTCTAATAACATGGCACTTGAAAGTAAATAGTAGTTTCCCAATGGCTAAATTTACTGTTGTTGTTTTTTAACCTAGTCCTTATCTTTCTTACCTTTGTGTTATTGTAGTTCCTCATCTTCTCCTATGATTTCTCCTTTCTATCGTCTATAATTGTGACTATTCCTTAAATTTCTGTCAAGGGTGGCCTTTTTTCTCTCTCTTAATGTACTTATTCATTTCCATGGCTTCAACTGGCATCTCAGAGGCCAGATGATTCTTTACTCTTTGTCTATTTTCAACATTTTTCCTGAGCTCTGATTTTACCTTTATACCCACCTATAAGATATTGCCACTTAAATGGTCCTGTTAGTATCTCAAGCTTGACTTGTCTGAAACCAAACTCATCATCTTCTACTAAAAGTTACCTGCTTTCTTGGACATATTTTTTCAAATTTAGTTTTATTTTCATTTATCAGTCCTTTTTCCTCCCCTTTCCCTGAGTTGCCTTTGAGAAGGCAAAAACCAAACCAAACCAAAACAAAAAACCCAATTCAAGTATGTATAGTCATACAAAACCAAAGTTCCACATGAGCCATATTCCCCTTTTTTCTACCTCTTCCCCAAAGAAAAAAAAAGAAAAGAAACTATGCTTCAGTCTACACTAAGACCATCAACTTTATCTGAAGGTGAGTAGCATGTTTCATAATGAATTCTTTGAAACTATGCTTGGTCATTGTGTTGTTGAGAGTCTTTCATAACTGATTATCTTTATAATTTTTAAAAAATTTTAAAATTGTTCCTTGTGGTTTTGTTCTTCACTTTTACCAGTTTATTCAGTCTCCTCAAGTCTTTCTGAAACCATCCACTTTGCCATTTCTGAGAGTACAGTACTCTTCCAATATTCATATATCATCACTTGTTCGACTTTGCCCCAATAGATGGGCATCCCCATAGTTTACAGTTCTTTGCTACCACAAAAAGATGTATTACGGATGTTTTTGTAGAGATGAATCCTTTTTTTCTTTCTTCTTAGATCTCTTTGGAATGTAGAACTAGTAGTAATTTTGCTGAATCAAAGAGTATGTACAATTTAATAGGTTTTGGGGCATAGTTCACAGCTCCACCAACAGTTCATTAAAGTTTGTTTTCCCATAGCTCCTGCAACATTTGATATTTTCTTTTTTTTTTTTCTCCAACTTAGCCAGCCTGATGCATTAGAGTTCTTTTAATTTCCATTTTTCTAATTGTTATTGATTTGGAATGATTTTTTTTGCATAATAATTGATAGCTTATATTTCTTCCTTTGAAAAACTGCCTGGATGGACAGGGGGCGGAGCCAAGATGGCAGTGTAGAAGCAACAGGGTTCTGCAGCTCCCACATAGCCACCTCAGATACCCATAAAATATGACTCTAAACAAATTTTAGGGCTCCAAAACTCAGAAAAATGGAGAAAAACACATCTCCTGCTG
Organism: Pseudocheirus occidentalis; assembly: GCA_028646575.1. NCBI lineage: Eukaryota > Metazoa > Chordata > Mammalia > Diprotodontia > Pseudocheiridae > Pseudocheirus > Pseudocheirus occidentalis. The sequence goes on from CM053595.1 coordinate 307,757,138, forward strand.
AAGGCAGCTTGGCAGGAAGGGCTCATCATAACATGCTGGGAACCAAAACCAGCTCAGCCTGAAACTGTGGCTTGGCCCTGGGGTGGCCAGGATGAGCTGCAGCTGGAGCCTTCAGGAGAATGGATCAGAGGTAGCTGTGGCAGTTTCCAGAATTATCAAGCAATAAGAAACAAGGACTAAGTGAAAGGTCAATGGAACTCAGCTAAAGTTGGGGGAGAAAAGCGGTCTGGCTGAACTGCCTCCAGGGCAAAGAGGGGGCCCAGAAGTGGTGGCCCTGCAGCAGCTTCTCAAGTGGCTGCTTCAGAGCTCCTGGATCTGGATCATGGTCTCTGGTGGTGGTCCTGGGTTGTGTTTTCAGTCAGCCAAAGCTGGTGGGGGCTGCAAAAAAACAGCTGCCTCCCACTAGCTCTGGCAGCTGCAAAAACCCCAGCAATTTGGGACAGAGCTTTCCCCTCTGGAAGCAGAGTTCCACAGAGCTAAAAAATCAAGTAATTAATTGACTGGCAACATGAGCAGGCAAAGGAGGCAAAGTAAGAACAGCAACATAACTTTAGATTCCTCCTTTGGGGACAAAAAGGATCAAAGCATGGAACGGGAGGAAGACAACACAGTCAGAACTCCCACACCAAAAGATTCCAAGAAACATGAAGACTGCTTAGAAGCCATAGAGCAGTTTAAGAAGGATTTTGAAAACCAAATAAGAGAAGTGGAAGAAAAATTGGGAAGAGAAATGAGAATGATGCAGGAAAATCACGAAAAGAGAGTCAACAACCTGACTGAAGAAAATAACACCTTAAAAAAACAGATTAACCTAAATGGCAAAAGAGGCCCAAAAAGCCAATGAGGAGAAGAATGCCTTAAAAAGTCGAATTTGCAAGATGAAAAAAAAAAACTCAAAAGCTTTCTGAAGAGATTAATTCCTTCATAATTAGAGTGGAGCAAATGGAAGCAAATGACTTTATGAGAAATCAAGATAATATTAAACAGATCCAAACAAATGAAA
>CM053595.1:307758640-307793100 GCA_028646575.1 Pseudocheirus occidentalis
TGAGGATAGGTGAAGGGAATACAAATGTATATATAAGTATACATACACATATGTCTATATAGGAGGGTTTATATATGCATATGAACACATCTGAGTATGTGTATATATGAGTACATAGAGGGCACAGGATCAATTGAATAGGAAGGGATGATAGTCTAAAAGGTGAAATTCTGACTCCCAGCTTCCTGCTCTACCCTTAAGCAAATTCCTCCCACCACAGTCTCCATGTGATTACATTTAGCCTGTTTGGGGTAGGGAAGAGCTTTAAATTCCTTAACCATTATATTTTTCCAACAGTTTTTGTGGATACTGAGTTCTTGCCCTAGTAGTGAGGATTTCTATTTATCAAGCATTAGGTTACTGTGCTCCCTTGATTTTGTGTATTGTGAACCTAATCTGTTTTATTGATCAGTGTCTCTTATCCAGTACCAGATTGTTTGAGCGATTGATTACAGTTTTGTAGTATTGAGATCTGGTACTGCTAAGTCACCTTTGTTCCTGGTTTTGTTTTTTTTTCCCATTGATTCCTTTGATATTCTTGACCTTTTAGTCTTCCTAATGAATTTTGTTATTATTTTTTCTAGTGCTATAAATTAATTCTTAGGTAATTTGATTGGTATGCCACAGAATAAGTAAATTAATTTAGGTAGAATTGTCCTTTTTTATGTTGATTCAGGTTACCCATGAGCTGGTAATATTTCTCCAATTCTTTGAATTTGCCTATATTTGTATAGTAGAGTATTTTGTAATTGCTTTCATATAATTCCTGTGTATGTCTTGGCAGGTAAACTTTCCAAGTATTTTATACTATCTGTTGTTATTTTACACGAAATTTTCCTTTCTCCTGTAATTTGTTGTAACATATTGAAATCCTGATGATTTGTATATATTTTATTTTATAATTCTCCAATTTTGCTGCATTTGTTTTTTTTTTTTAGTTGACTCTCTAGGATTCTCTAAGCAAACCATCATATTATCTGCAAAAAGTAATACAATGTGATTTATATCCTCATTTCCTTTGCTTATTCCTTAATATCTTTTTTTGTTTTTGTTGTTATAGTTAGAATTTTCAGTACAATATTGAATAGTCACCGTGATATATGGTCATTTTTGGTTTGCTCTTGATCTTATTGGAAACACTTCTAACTAATCATCAATGTGTATGATGCTCTTGGTTTTAGAGAGAATACTACTTACCATTTTAAGCAAAGTTCTGTTTATTCCTATGCCTTCTAAGTTATTTCTAAATGCTTTAATTTGTTAACAAGAATGGGTGTTGTATTTCATGAAAAGCTTTTTCAACATCTGTTAAATAATAATGGTTTTTGTTATTATTAAATTGGTTATATTTAATGTTTTCCTTATATTGAACCAGTCCTTCATTCCTGGCATAATTCAGCCTGTTCATAGTGTGTGATCTTGATGATCTATTGCTATAGTGTTTATGTTTGTATTTTATTTAAAAAATTTTCATTTTTATTCATTAGAGAAGTTGGTTTATTTTTTTTTTCTCTTTTGACTTTACCTTGTGTAGGTATTGACCATAATTTGTATTATGGAAGGAATTTTGTAGTAAACTTTCTTTGCTGATTTTTTTTTCAAACATTTTATGTGGTATTGAATTTAACTATCCGTTAAGTGTTTGGTAAAGTTTGCATGTAAATCCATAAGGTCTTCTTGTCTCTTCCCCCCCCCCCCTTGGGAATTAATATATAGCCTGCCCAATTTATTTTTCTTAAATTCTGTTTCTTGTTCTGTTATTCTGAACATTGCATTTTTTTTTGGGAAACATTCATCCATTTTATTTAGATTGCCAGTTTTGTTGGCATATGAGTCAGTGAAATAGCACATGATAATTGTTTTTATTTCTTAATTGTGAATTCATCTTTTTAATTTTGGATATTGATAATTTGATTTTCTTTAAAATATTTTTTTAAAATGGCTTACCTATTTTATTGATAAAAAAGTTTTGAGGGTTTATTAATTTTTTAAGCTTTGTTTTATTCATTTCTTGATTTTCAGGCTTTCTCTTTTGTTCTTAAATTGTGCATTAAACATTTTTTTCTAAGTTTTAAAATTTTTACACATGCAACTTGTTCATCTGCTCTTTCTCACTTTATTGATGAAAACATTTATAGAGATGTAAATGTACTCCTAAGTGCTGCTTTTGGCATCCCATGATTTTAATATGTTGTCTCATTGTTCCCTTTATGTTTAATGAAATTATTGTCTCTGTGATTTATTCTTTGACCCTCTCATTCTTTAGGATTGTTATTTGCTTTCCAATTTTAATATTTGCTTCAAAGGCCCTTTATTGAATGTAATGTTTATTGCATTATTATTGGTAAAAGATGCATTTAACCTTTATTTTTATGCATTTGTTTTTGAGATATTTAAACCCTAATACTTGGTCAGTTTTTGTGAAACTTCCATGCACAGCCGGAAAATAGGTGAATTCCTTTGTCTTTTCAATCTGTATTCTCCAGAAATCTGTCATATCTAACTAACATTCTGTTAATCTCCTTAATTTCTTTATTTTTTGTTAGATTGGGTAAATTATAGCCCCACACTATTGTAGTTTTTACTATTGATTTCCTCCTTTTAACTTTTCCTTTATGATTTTAAATGCTATGCCACTTTAATGCAAATATGTTTAAAGTGGATATGAATTCATTTTCTATGGGGTGTTTCATCAAAATATAATGCATGTATTTTTGCTTTTGCTTTGTCTGGGGTTATGATTGCTACCCTTGGCTTTTTTACTTGAGCTGAAGCATATTTGATTCTTCCCCAGAATTTTATTTTACTTGGTGTATATCTTTCTGTTTCATATGTGTTGCTGGTAAACAATATATTATTGGATTTTGGTTTCTGCTCTGTTCTGCTATCCTTTTGTTTTATGGGTGAGTTCATCCCATTCACATTCATATTGTGATCGCTCATTGGGTGTATTCTTTTCTTCTGTTCTTTTTTATGTTTTTCCTTTACTTTTCTCCCCTTGCCCCCTCTTTAAGAGGCTGTTCTGTTTCTAATCAAATGGCCCCTTTAATCTGTCCTCTGTCTTATCTAGACCCTATTCCTGAAGCCCTTTTTCTCTTTTCCTGTTGAGTAAGATGTGTTTCTGTACCCAGCTGTATAAATATATATAGTCTCTTTGCCTTCAGTCCAGATTAGAGTGACGTTCAGGTGTTGCTCACTTCCCTCTGGTACCTACCTCTTCTTATTGTATAAAGTCCTCTTTGTGCACACCGTTTCTGTGAGATAATTTCCCCCATTTTTCTTCTTTCTTTCCCTTTCTCTTAATGCATTCATCTTTTCTACTCTTTCCATTCTTTGGAGATCAAAGGATCACATTCCTTGGAGACAGGATCACGTTCAAATTCTCTATCTAATTAGACTTGTGGTAATGTTAAAAGGACTAAATGTATCATCTCCCTTTATTCTTGACTAGTCTCATGATTTTTTCACTCATCTAGCTTTTTATGTTTCTCTTGTCCCTTGTGTCTACTCCACTCTGGTTTTTTCATCAGGAGTCCTTGGATGTCCTCATGTAGGAGGACTATGCTGAACCTTTCATAGGAACGTCATTTTTCATTGTAAGCCTAGATCCTTTGCCTTCTGGGAATATCATATTCCATGCTCTCAGTTTCTTTTCAGCGGTGGCTGCTGAATCTTGTGTGGTTTTGACTATGGCTCTTTGGTTCTTGAATTCTTTTTGGCTTGTGGAATTTCCTCTCCGTTCTTGACTTTGGATCTCAGGATTTGAGTTATAACATTCCTGGGAGTTTTCATTTTCTTTATTTTTTCCCTCCAAGAAGTGACTAGTGCATTCTTTTAGTTTCTACTTTGCTCTCTTGTTCTAAGATATCCTGACAGTTTTCTTTTATATCTAGGCCTATTTTTTGGTTCCTGGCTTTCAGGTAGTCCAGTGATTTTTAAAATGAACTTTCTTAGTTCTGTTTTCCAAGTCACTTGTTTTTCCTGTGAAGTATTTCACATTTTCTCCTGTTTTTCAGACTTTTGACTTTGGTTTATTATTTCTTGCTGTTTATGGAATAGTTTCTCTTTGACCAATTCTAATTTTTAAGGAATTATTTCATCACTAAGTTTTCTTTTCATATCTTTCTTCCTTAATTCAATTCTCTTCCCCTGCTCCTTATTTTTTCCCTCAATGCTGTTCTCATTTGCTTTTTCAAATAATTTTTAGCTCTTTGACTTTTGCTCTCTTATAGAAAAATCTTGTTGGACTTTGCTTTTGGGCTTTGCTTATTGCTATTTTTGAGGCATTTTCTTCTGTGTTTGTCTTGAACTTCCTTGTCACCATAACTCTTAATGGTGGCATTTTTTCCCCTTGCACATTCTTCCAACCTACTTCTTGATTTCTGACCTTATGTAAGTGCTAGTCTCTGTCTGGAGGGGATATTTGGCCAGAACTTTCTGTTTTTGTTTTTGTTTTGTTTTAGTATGTACTCATACTGCTTTTGTGGTTTGGTCTGGGGGCCTGCAGACTTTCAGTGCTCTCTGAGTTGTGTGATCAGTGGATAGGTCTGTTCACTGTCTTTATGGTCTGAGCTCTGTAAGTTCTTGACCCAGTTTTGGGGCTGTCTTTGGTTGGGAGTTTCTATAGATTGTTACTGGACTCAGTCACTGTTAGTTTGCTGGGAGGCTCTGCAGCTTTGGAGAGACTGAAATGCTGGCTCTCTTATTTTCAAACTACTTCCTGGCTATTCTGTTGTAGGATTATATATGCTGGATTGAAGGCTAGAACTGAGTCACAGCCCTGCTTCTGGGATTAGAGCTCATACAGTCACATTTCTGCAACTTGTACACAGCTGGAATCAACACATTTGAGAATTCTCTTTACCCTGGGTCTGTGAGGTGATGTATCCAGAGTTAGTTCAGGGGTCTCCTGGGATCTCTTTCTGCTCTGCTGTTTCTTGCTGTGATGTGATTTCTCAGCTCTCTGTATCTTTGATCACTGAAATTCTCCATCCTGCCTCATGGTCTCCTGGTCTCCCTGTGGTACCTTGGGCTGGAAAAATGACTTACTTCTTGAGTTTTCTGATCAGAATTTGGTGTAGTACATTTCCTAGATCTATTGTCTCATTCTGCTGTCTTGACATACCCGGCTCATTCTTATTTTAATTATACGATTTAGTTACCCAGGCTCAAAACTTAAGTCTTCCTCGTTTTTTGCTCCTTCCTGTTTCCATACAACTAGTCTGTCACCATGTTCTGCCCATCCTCCTCTTTCATCCTACAACTAGGGGCAGGTTGATTTTCATAAAATATAGCACTGATGATGCCACTCTTGAATGCACTTAGAAATTTAAAATAAATTTACATGACTAATCTCCTAATAGAAAAATTTCATAGTCCAGCACTTGCCATGGTTTGGTTCCAGCCTTCTTTTCAAACTTCAGTTCCTATTTCTTCTCAGCCCATAGTATCTGCTTTAGCTAGATTATTTCTTGTCTCTAAAATACTTCACATTCATGCATATCTCTACAGTTTTGCATGTGTCGTTTTCACTGCTTAAAAATATTCCTCTGACTACCTAATCTCTTCTGTTGAAATCTAAATGTAATTTTATCCTTAGAGTCTGTCCTGGGCCCTATTACCTTTTCTTATTTTACTCTTATTTGGTGATTTCAAAAGCTTCCATGGGTTTAGGGGGTGATCTCTATGCAGATCATTATCAGATCTATTTATCCAGGTCTGGCCTCCATTTTTTACATATCCAATTGCCTAGTGGACATCTTTACTCCACTTGTCCAAAACTGAACTCATCTTTCCTTACCAAACCCTTCCCTCTTGAATTCTCCACTGCTCTTTGGGGCACTAGCATTCCCAGAGTCATCAAGGTGGCTGCTTAGGGGTTCTCCTTCATCCTTGTTCTCAGTTCCTGTATGCATTCAGTTTACCGAGAATGTTGATGTCTTGTACATGCCACCTTCTCTCCTCTGTCATTGCCACCGCCCTGCTCCAGGCCTTTATTACCTATTGTGGCATGCCTTTGCTCGGTCTCCCATTTCAGGTCTCTTTGCGTTCTGGTCCATCCTGCCCTCAGGTGTCAAACACGGCTCTGTTCAGGTCAGCCATTGTATTGAGTCAGCTCTAGTGACTCCCCAGTCATCTCCAGGGTCAAATATTAAAAATCATCTATTTGCCTTTTATAGCCTTTCAGAACCTGGCCTCCTCCTACCTTTCCAGTCTTTTTACACTGTACTTTCCTCTACTGACTTTGTGATCCAGTGACCCAGTGGTGAGTGAAATCTTAAGTAACAGGAAACAAAGGTTTGAGCATATTCATTTATGCAACAGTGCATGCCAAGTGCCCAACAAGTCAGAACCAGGCCCCTTTCTCAGTTTGGCACTGGCCCCCAAATACAGTGGAAGCAGATTTTTATACATTAAGAGATGACAGTTAACAGGATATAAACCAGGATATGAGATTAGGTAATCTGATTCTAATTCTAGGAGAGATTAAGGACTTTCTGAATTGGTAGGGGGATAAGTGAATTTCCAGACCTGAGAGGGGAGAGAATAAACAGGTATAATGACCTGAAATCAGAAAAAGAGGTGTTTCCCCCCCCTCCCTTCCTAGTGCCTGCATTCAATTAAAGGAATAGGAAACTGTAACTGATTGACCAGTAGAGGGCCAGTTTTCAGATAAGACGCATGGATTGCTTAAGATGTATAATTCTGTCTTTGGATCTGATTGGGTTTCTGGTCAGCATGACCTTGGTTCTTAGTTAAGGGTCTCTAAGCAACGTAGAGGTAGTCCAGGGCAAGGTTCAGACAACGCAATAAATGTTTCTTAAAATTCTTCTCATTGTTTTCTCAAAAGACAGAAATTGGATTGGAGCCATAATTGAAAGGAAAGGGAGCAGAGCCAGATCCAGAATTGAGTCACAAGATGGAGTCAGTGGAGTTTACTAGATTTCCACAATTCCCACAATACTTGACCTTCTTGTTTGTTGTACCTCAACCAAGAAGCCTCATTTCTAAAATCCTTGTATTTTCACTAGTTCTTCCTTATACCTGCAATTTTCTTCTTTATTATCTGTTTCCTGGCTTCTCAGGCTTCCTTTAGGTATTATCATAAATCTTACCTTCTTCAAGAAGTCTTTCTTGGTTCCCCCAGGATTATCTTCAATGTATCCTGTTTCTAAAGTTTGTGGATAGTTATTTGAAAATTATGTCCCCCATTAGACTGCAGATTCCCTGAGAGCAGGGACTGTGTTGGTTTTTTGGGGAAGTGATGGGCAAGGGTATTTATTTCCCCAGTATACTGCACAGTGCCCAAAACTTCATTGGTTCTTATTAAAATGCTTGTTGCTTGCTTGCTACACTGGCTTCCAGTAAGACTCCAGGTCTGGTACTACATTCTGAAGGAAGCTATTTCTTTCTAGGTTTCCCCCACCTGATAGTACTTTTCTTTGTAAGTTTCCTTAAATGGTCTATTCAGTTATCTTGAAAGTACCTATTTACAAATGTTATCTCAACCCCTCCCCTATTCCAATTTGATTGCAAGCTTCTTGTGGAAAAGAATAGCACTTAGCACAGTGCTGAGTGCCTGAAGTCCTCAATAAATGTTTGATAACTAAGATTGAAATCATGCCTATATCCTTGAAATCCTAGCTCAGATGCCATCTCCTTAATGAAAAATAATAACTCACATTTATTTAGCTTTTAAAAATTTACAGAGAACTTTCTCCTAAACACTCCAGTAGTAAGTAAATGTTTACCTCCAATGTGCTTTTATAACATTTTGTTGTTTATATCTTATGATAGAGAACTGGAGATGCAGGAACATTTTGTTCCAGAATATTTTCAACCTTTTGTCCATCCTGGTGCTTTGATCATCTGCAATTCCTTTTCTAAGAAAAGATCATTTCAGTTTACATTGAAAGTTTTCTTTTTATGAAGAGCAAATACATTTGCAACTTATTGTCCCAAGGGACAAATCTAAGCTTAAAGGCTAAATGGGATCTAGAAGGGTTTGGATTAATAGTGGAGGAAGAGATGTTATAATAGAGGACTGTAGGAAGGGGGACATAAAACCTTTTGATGCTGATGTGATCAAATTTGACCTTGACTTTTTTATGAAAGACTTTTCCAAAGACACAAACTGGTTTTATACAGGCTGTTGTATCTCACCTCATGTGGCATTTCTTGTGTTTAGTGGAACATCAGATAACTTCAGGAATGCAGATTCTGCCACTTCTCTCAAGTTGTCATCGGATGCCATCACTCAAATAACAACTGAGGGCTCAGAAAAGACCACATTTTCTTCAGAGATTATTATTAATTCTCAGGCTCACAACATCCTTAACAAGCCATATCATCGCCCAACTGGTAAGAAAGCTTGATTTTATGATGTGCATGCATTTAAATGTGAAGTCTGTTTGTATACATATATAATTAGTAGACCAACTGTTATACTTTTGAATCATCCTAGAGATTTGTGATGACCAGGACAAGAGAAACGTTGAAGTTTATCTTCTTGTTTTTGTGGCTTTTTAAAGTTGGCAATAAAATCAGGTTTCAAGAATAGTAGGATGTAGGGGCGGCTAGGTGGTGCAGTGAATAGAGCACCGGCCCTGGAGTCAGGAGGACCTGAGTTCAAATCAGACCATAGACACTTAACACAAAAACTAGCCATGTGACCTTAGGCAAGTCACTTAACCCCAACTGCCCTCCCCCCCCAAAATAGTAGGATCTATTGTGCTTTTTTTGAATATTAAGTTTTTTACATTATTAAGAGAATATGATTTATTCATTCTATTAGCGCTCATCATCCTTCAACATGAGATCACAGATCACTTAATACCAGGATTAGTGATGATGTTGTATTTAAACAGTTTATGAGTCATTTGTATGTTTGGCCTTTAAGTGATTCATTTCACTTCAATTTGACAAACATTTATTAAGTTCCTGCTAGGTATAGCACTGTGCTAGGGATAGAAGGATGAAAAATTCAAACTTTTTGTATCCTACAGGAACTTATATTACTGGGGATACAATTTGTGCAGAAATAAATAGGAATTTCAAGAGAGTGCTTTTGACTTCTTGCCTATAAGTTATCATTAGAACAATGCCGTGGTCTCCTTTCACATACTGCACCCCTCCATTGCCCTTTGCACCCCCAGTACTTCTCCTTTTCTAGAGATTGTAGTGGGAACATGTTGTTTCTGTTGGGGGAGCATCTTGTGACTTGTTGAAAGTCCCAAGCCGCTTTCCAGATTCCATCCTGCTGTTCTTTTTCTCTTTTTCATTGAGTCTTGCTTCCTTGTCTATTAATGAATTCTCTGTCAGTGGATTTAGAGTTTCTTGATTGCCTCAGAGTCATTGTGAATATGGCAAGAGATTCACCCTGGTGTATACCAGGTGTCTGTACTTAACCCACCCCATTGAACATTCTTGTCCATGACTTGGATTAGGGCATGCTCATCCAATTGACAAAGTGTGAAGAAGTTGTCAGAGAGCTGTGGGCTAAAGGAAGGAAAATGTATATGTAGCAGGGATACATGTGAAATATTATACCAGAGTCCCCCAAAATCAGCTTTACAATTTGTCACCTGGAGTTGGCTTGGTTTGGAAGCAGAAGAAAATCTGAAGAAAATCAAGGGGTTTGTTTTAGTAAGTTGCAGGATCCTCTTGCCCCAGCTGTGTGATGGGGAAACCTAAAAAGCTAAGGACTCTTTAGGCTACATAAAAGGCATGATTGCTAAGAGGTGGTGATAGTCCTTGTCAGATCCATTGAGAGAGAAACTGGAGAATGTCCAGAGGAGGGCAGGCAGGATAGTGAAGATAACGTCCTACAAGGATTAGTTGGAGGAATTAGGGATGTTTAGACTGCAGAGAGGAGACGACTTGGAGGAGGGGCTGCATCTTGCCTATAAGAATTATAGTTGGAGGGGCTGCTAGGTGGTGCAGTGAATAGAGCACTAGCCCTGGAGTCAGAAGGACCTGAGTCCAAATCTGGCCTCAAACACTTAACATTTAGTAGCTGTGTGACCTTGGGCAAGTCCCTTAACCCCAATTGCCCTGCCTTCTCCCCTTCAAAAGAGACTAAAAAATAAAGAATTATAGTTGGAAGGCGTCTCAGAGAGCCTCCAGACCATGTCCCCTCCTCTGCAAACTCCATAAGTGAAGTGATGACCATCGTCACCCACATGGGCAGTGGCGGAGTTGGGAGTCAAATCCAAGGCATAGCACTCCAGATTGGTTTATTGGCTTCCTTAGATAGTAATCCTCAGATTGCAAGATATTTTGGCGCAGTATGGTGGAGGATTGTGACAAGTATTCACCTCAAAAAGAGAGGGAGGCTAGAAGGAAAGCATTTGAGGATATGTTTTATCCTCATATCATGGGAGAGAGAAGAATAGTTTATGCAGAAAGGCTGTGAGACTGTAAGGACCTTAGCTTATGCACAAACATAAAACTCTTAGACTAGCAAACATGGAGATGACAAATACAAGAAATGATTTGTCCTTATTGCCCAGGTTAGGAAGTCGAGGCCAGAAATGACACAAATTCAGAAGAATTTAAATACCAGGTGCAGGGTCCTTTATCCCTATATCCTTAGCATAGTACGATTAATGATGCCAGGTACCTGTAACACTATAAAACATTTGTTGTTCTCTTGGCACATCTGAGAGCTTTGCTGTAAAAAGAAGATGTTGGAATTGATTGTAACAGTATTAAAGATTGTTGATAAGCCTAAAGGCATAGACTGATCTATTGTAGGCATAACAAGACAAAATGCTGTGTTTGATTTCGGGTAAAAGTCCTAATTACCTTTTGAAATAGCTAATTGTGCCGTAGAGTTCCACATTAGTCAAAAAGCCTCACAGCCAGGCTCATGATCTACCAGGTGGGAATCTTTTGTCTTTAGAAAGGAAATTGCACACTTAGTAGCTGTGTGCACACTTAGAAAACTGAGTCGAGGCCTTACATTAGCTCTGTAAAACTGACTTCTCAGTCTTCCCGGCCAGCTCCACCCGTCTAGTGCATTTTTAGACGGCAAGCAGCTGTTGGGGTTTTCTCTTCAGTTGTGGAGTACTGGTTTAACAATAATTCAGGGTTATACCTGGAATAACTGTTAAGAACGGGTGCAGTTGTTTCTCAAAATCAGTAAATTCATGATAAATTATAATTAGTAAAAACATTTATCCTGAGTGTATGTATGTACCAGGCTCTTCTAAAAGCTTTCATTGCCACGGCCCCACTGTGGCACTGCCCTCCCCACCCCCACTCCCTTCCAGTTTACTACATCCCGGTACGTAAGGAAATCATCAGAAATTAAGAAAATAATCACACTTTGGGAATTTTTCACATGATGTGAATGCATGATGATTCACTCAGAAACCAGAAGGGCATTACCTGCTGTTAGTCTGGACATTTTACTTTCCAATCAATCTCTAGGGGGGAAAGAAAACAAAAACAGAACCAATTCTTATAACCTGTGAAGATGCATAGTTTGTGCAGAGACATAATTCTAACATATGAAATTGATGTACAGTCTATCCAGTTAGTTTTCATAGTTTTCATAATGAGTAGTCAGATAATTCATCATATAAATCGTTGCTGTAAGCAAACTTTCAGTCAGTTGGTAGTGCCGTAGTGCACAAAGTGCTGGACCTGGAGTCAGGAAGGCCTCTGTGGCCCTAGGTAGGTCACTTGGCCCTTGATTGCCTTAGTCTTCTCAACTGTAAAATGGGGACAAGAATAGCATCTACATTATACCTATACAATAACAGCATCTAGGGTGGTTGTGAGGACCAACCGAAATAATTTCTGTAGAAGTGCCTAGCACTGTGCTTGGCATATCATAAGTACTTAATAAATTCCCTTCCTTCCCCTCCTGCAAGCCGCCACTCCCTATCACCCCACATCTGTCTGGCTGCCCCCCCTTTTTTTTTTTGCTACAGGTTAATGTGTACTGGGGGGTGAGAGGAACCTTAGTTCCACTATAAACCAAATTAGTATTTTAGAGTTTACAAGGCTGTCATTATTCACATATATTCTTTTTTTCAAAAGTTAATTAAATTGGTTTGTTTACTTTTAGTTTACAGTATTCAGTTCCAGTGCCTTGAGTTTCAGAGTTTCTTTCCTGCCCTTCCCCCCCTCAGATACAGGATCTACCAATATCTTCCCATTAATCATTAGCCAGGTTGTGAAGAAGGATTATAACTGATGGAATGATCAGTAGGAAAGAGAAACAGAACAAAACAAGAAAAAGAAACATAGCAAGTAGTTTGTTTCAATCTGCACCGAGACTCTGCATCTCCTTCTCTGGATGTGGACATCTTCAATCATGAGTCTTTTGGAGTTGTCCTATAATCTTGCATTGCTGAGAGGAGTCCAGTCTCTTGAAGTTAGTCATCACACATGCGTTGTGTCTGTGATTGTGTACAGATTTCTCCTGGTTCTGCTCTCCTCACTCAGCATCAGTTTATATAAGTCTCTCCAGGTTATTATGAAGTCTGTCTGCTCCTCATTTCTTATAGCACAATAATATTCTATTAGATTCATATACCACAACTTGTTCAGCCATTCCCCAATGGATGGGCATCATCTTGTTTTCCAGTTTTTTGCTACTACAAAAAGAGCTGCTATAAATATTTTTGTACATATGGGTCCTCTTCTGTGGGACTGATTTTAAATATTACAAAGGAGAATAATAATGATTTCCCTCATCTAGATTTCAGAGTTCTTTTTGAGCTCATCTGAATGCTTTCTGTGCCTGAGACCTGTTCATAATCTCTGTTAAGACTTCAGCTGTGGTTGTCAGAGTCAATACTGTCTCCATCTGAATTAGGTTCCTCCTTCTAACAGTAATAGGATTCCAGAGTCTTTGTCTTTGTAGCCTGCTTTCTTCCCATTTTGAGGCAGGACCTTAGCCATGCCCTTTCTCTGGGGTTCCTAAACCTTTTCTGCTTAAAATTTTTCTCTGGGGCAATACTTACTGTGTTTTCAGGGTCAGGATTTTCAGGGTTGGAGCTGCAGAGGTTCACTTTGCCATCCTGGTCCCTGGATGTTCAGGTAGGGGCTCTTTAAATTTCCAGGCTGTGGATGGGTAGTCCCAGGAGTAGCTGCTGCCCCTGCCCTGCCTTTGTCTCTTATCCAGCTATGTCTGATCCCCGCCCTCTTGTGATATGCCTGGGAATGGCTCTTGTGGTTGGTGGATCAGCAGGCCTGGTCCAGTGGCCTTTTGGTATGTGCCACATCGTCTGGGCTCTTCACATGTGTTCTTGCAGCTTTTTTCACAGAACTGATAAAATTTGCCAAGGTTGAAAATACAGATGACCTGGTAGGTTCTCACAGAACCTCACAGTTGTTAATGAGACTTTTTAGTGGCTTTTGTAATTCTTCAAATACCAAACAAATGTCATTGTTAATTTTTAAAAATTTATTTATTTTTAGTCTTCCTTTATTTTCAGGAGATTTTGAGTTTCAGATTTTCTCCCCATCTTTCCCCTCCTCCCCACCCCAAGATTGGCATGCATTCTGATTAACCCTTCCCCCAGTCTGCCCTCCCTTCTGTCATGCTCCCCTACCTCCATCCTTTTCCTTCTTATTTTTTTTTTTAGGGCAAGATAGATGTTTCTACCCCATTGCCTATCTATCTTATTTCCCAGTTGCATGTAAAAGCATTTTTTTACATGTGTTTTTAAAACTTTGAGTTACAAATTCTCTCCCTATTTCCCTCTCCACTTACCCTTGAGAAGGCAAGCAATTCAATATAATTCATGCACGTGTAATTATGTAGAACACTTCCATAATAGTCATGTTGTGAAAGACTAACTATATTTTCCTCCATTCTGTCCTGCTCCCCATTTATTCCTTTTCTTCTTTGACCCTGTCTCTTTTCAAAAGTTATTGTTTCTAGAAGATGAATAAACAGCATCTCCCCCAGTCTGTTCTACCTTCTATCATCCCTCCCTCTTATCCCCTTCCCCCTACTTTCCTGTAGGGTAAGATACCCATTTGAGAGTGTGTTATTCCCTCCTTAAGCCAGATCCAGGGAGAGTAAGGTTTACTCATTCCCTCTTACCTCTCCCCTCTTCTCCATTGTGAAACCTTTTTCTTGCCTCTTTTATGTGAGATAATTTATTCCATTCTAACTCTCCTTTTCTCTTTCTCTCAATATATTCCTCTCTCACCCCTCAGTTTTATTTTTTAGATATCATCCCTTCATATTCAACTCACTCTGTGCCTTCTATCTGTCTCTCTGTCTATCTATCTACCTGTCTCCTCATCTCCTCTAACTACCCTAATACTGAGAAAGGTCTCAGGAGTTACAAATATCATCTTTCCATGTAGGAGTGTAAATAGTTCAAGTTTAGTAAGTTCCTTATGATTTCTCTTTCCTGTTTACCTTTTCATGCTTCTCTTGAGTCTTGTATTTGAAAGTCAGATTGTCTATTCAGCTCTAGTCTTTTCAGCAAGAATGGTTGAAAATCCTCTATTTCATTGAAAGTTCATTTTTTCCCCCTAAAGTTTTATACTCAGTTTGCTGGATGGGTGAGATTCTTGGTTTTTTATCCTAGTTCCTTTGACCTCTGGAATATTGTATACCAAACCCTTTCGATCTCTTAATATAAAAGCGGCTAGGTCTTGCGTTATCCTGATTGTATTTCCATAATATTCTAATTGTTTTTTTCTGGCTGCTTTCAATATTTTCTTCTTTACCTGGGAACTCTGAAATTTGGTTATAATATTCCTAGGAGTTTCCATTTTGAGATCTCTTTCAAGAGGCAATCAGTGGATTCATATAATTTCTATTTTACCCTCTGGTTCTAGAATATTGGGGCAGTTTTCTTTGATAATTTCTTGAAATGTGATGTCTAGGCTCTTTTTTTTAATCATGGTTTTCAGGTAGTTCAGTAATTTTTAAATAGTCTCTCTTGGATCTGTTTTCCAGGTCACTGGTTTTTCAATGAGATGTTTCACATTGTCTTCTTTTTTTTTTCCCATTATTTTGGTTCTGTTTTATAATTCCTTGATGTCTCATAAAGTCAGCAATTTTCATTTGCTCCATTCTAATTTTGAAGGAAATATTTTCTTTATTGAGCTTTTGGACTTCCATTTCCATTTGACCAATTCTTTTTAAGGCATTTTTTTCCTCATTGGTCTTTTGAACTCCTTTTGCCATTTGGGTTAGTGTGTTGTTTAAGATGTTATTTTATTCAGGATTTTTTTTTTTGGGGGGTCTATTTTAGCAAGCTATTGACTCCTTTTTCATGATTTTCTTGTATCACTCTCATTTCTCTTCCCAGTTTTTCCTCTACTTCTCTCACTTTCTCTTTTTTTTTTTTTTTTTTTTTTTTGGCGTTTTGGAGGGCAATTGGGGTTAAGTAACTTGCCCAAAGTCACAGAGCTAGTAAGTGTGTTAAGTGTCTGAGGTCAGATTAGAACTCAAGTCCTTCTGACTGTAGGGCTGGTGCTCTATTCACCGTGCTACCTAGCTGCCTCTCCTTTACTTCTAATCCTTTTTGAGCTCTTCCATGTCCTGGAGGCTTTTGATGTAGGAGCTTCACTTTTTTGTCTTTTGGTTGTATATTTTGATCTTCTTTGTCACCAAAGTGAGTCTATAGTCTGACTTTTTTTATGCTGTTTAGTCATCTTCCCAGACAAATACTTGACTTTCCCTGGCTTCAAGGATTTTGTATTAGCTGCTGGTTCCCCCACTACCTGTGGGCCCAGAATTCAGGAAGCAGCTACTGCCACCACCTCTGCTGCTCTGGGGCTGGGGCCATACCACATACTTCTCTTTCATCCAGATCCTGCAGAGTTCCTCCACTGACTTTCCATGCTGTTTTTGGTGTTTATGGGTTGAATTTTTGAAATTGCCACAGCTGCCCTTGATTCAGTCCCCTGAGGCCTGCTCTGGTCCCATCTGCCCCTGGCACAGCCCCTGGTGAACTGTGCTTTGCTTCCTGCCCAATGTTCCTTTCCTATTGGCCTTTGAGGCTGTCTTGAGCTGGAGATGTGTTTCATTCTTTCATTTTTTGGGTTCTGTAGCTCTAGAATTTGTTTGGAGTAACTTTTTACAGATATTTGGAGGGGCTTGGGGGCAAGCTCAAGCAAATCCCTGCTTAAAAGCATCTTGCCATCTTGGCTGGGCCTCTATTGTTATTTTAAAAAAGAAGCCAAAGTATGCCCCTTTGAATACTTAAGACAGTCTTTAGAAGCGTACTGTCTTATAGACAAAGATCTCTAACAAACAATAACTCAGATTCATAATTCAGCATTTTCATTTGATTCTAGTATTCAGATCAGGAGGAGCAGCTAACCTCCTAACGTTATAAAAACTTTACTTTGTAGGTATTATTCCACAAATGTACAGCACTCCTATGTAGTGGTTTCCCAAAATCACAATCTAAGAAATTATAAGCATTATGTTAGCTTAAAAGAATAACATAGATTTAAGACGTAATCACAAAACTTATTTCCCATTTAGTAACATTGATTCATTTGAATCTCTCTCTTCAATCTTACACAGAAATATCATTAAATTTGTCTGCCAGTTTGGGCCTTCTATACTAGTTCAATTCAGATATCAGTGTAAGATAGCAGTTACCATTCAGAAAACTGATCACTTCTGCTTGAATAATGATTTTTTCCAATTAGTTTATCAAATCCTGTATAAATCCAGATTTTAAGTTGCTTAATTTTAAGTCTTGCTACGTGATTCCGACTACTTTTTCATATCCATAAGAATATAAAAATCTGTGAAATAAAGCTTAGAAATAATGAGGAATCTCAAAAAAAACCTTGAAGTTCCTGAGGAACACAAACATTTCTCCAAGTAGAGTTCAAAACTTTACAGGCATGGAAATCTTCCAGTTTTCCCCTTCTTCGTGAGGCTTAAGATTTCCTTGAACATTTTGAAATTCCTATGCTGGATGTTTTGATAGCTAGCAAAAATGAAAACCACCTGTTGTCTCACCTTGGGTGAAGAAACACCACTAGTTCTGTATTCCTGCTTTAGGTATCAAAACTTGCCTATTTCTGTGAACATCTTTATTTACTTTTCTTTGTTTTCTAATTGTTTCCCAGCCACAGTGTCATTGCACATGGTCCACAGCTTCTTCCAGTATTTTTTCTCCTGCAGATTCTGAAGCCTTGGTCATCACAGGTGCTTCCAGATCCCATTTTCTATCTTTTGAACTAGCTTTAGGATTGTTTGGCTTTTGGAAATCCATTGGATCAGTCCCCTGAAAATTTTGCACACTTTGCTTATCATTGCAGACCTTTCCTTTTCCCTTCCTAGAATGGAAACTTCAAGGTTTTAGATAGTTTCTTATTTTGCCAAGTCTAGTTATTGCATTTTGGTTTCTTAAGAGTTTGCCAGTGCATGGCTTATTTTGATTCCTTTTAGGTAACTTTGCATCTACTTTACCAAGGCAGTTAAAATTCTGCTAAATCATTCACTGAAGATTTGACTAGAATGAAATTTTTTGCTTCTTCCCAAATAATTTTTTTCTTAGCTTAAAAAGCATCTTTTTTTCCCCTCATGATGTAGAGAAGAGCTTATCAGTGCACTAGGCAGTTCTCAAGCATCAGTTAAGTCATCAAAACATTCAAAACTGCTGTCTTTTTTCTCTGTTCTTGTAGTCATTTGAAACGAACTTTTTTAAGGGCTAACTATTTTCTAGTTTGTGAAATCACCTTCTCTTTTCCTATACTGAAATAATAAATCATTCACTTTCCATGAAAGGGAGAAAGTAAGAGAGGTGTCTGGGTGGTGTTTGTGCACACACGCGCGCGCGCACACGCACGTAGAAATGTAGACATTCAAACCACACTCATAATAATTTAGAAATACACTTTAATTCATAAATTTCCTTTATAAATTTAGTCTCCAGTTAGTTTGTGATGGCATAAATTTACACAAAAGAGGCAAGGATCTCCCTTTCTCTTCTTTTTCCGCATTCCTAGCTTGGCTCGACTATTATATCCTTGTAACGTTTTGAAACTTCGAGCAGAGAAATCCTTGTTATTTCCACCCTTTTTACTTTGACCCATCAGACTTTCAGATAAAAGTAAGCTAGATTTCCAGGTGTAAAGCCAATCATGTCCAGCTCTCCTGAGGACTGCTTCAGTCAGTAACACTAAGGGTCTAATTGCATAGTATAATGAACTCTCTATTTATTCAGCAGTAAACTAAAGCATAACATTCACAGCAACATCACAGCTTATGACTAAGGTAGCCCCATAGTCTTAAACAAAACATATCATTCATTGTATCTTACAGTCATCTTTAAGGAGTAACTGAAAATACAAAGCCCATCTACCCCTAGGTCAGAGTAAAGTCTTCTTTTCATTTTGACTAGCGGCTGGCTCCCAGTCATCCTTAAGGAGTAGCAGAAAGTACAAACACCATCCACCCCTAGGTTTGCAGTAAGTTAGAAATCTCATCAGTCAATACAGAGTATCCATAGTAAAGTCCTCTTTTATCTTGACTCAAGGTTGACTTCCAGACCCTAGGGCTCCGGTTCATGGGCTGACCTGCTCCCAACTCTTGCCTGGATTACTATGTAGGTAGCTTTCCACTCCTGTTTAATATCTTAGCTCACAGGAACTGCTCTACTCCAAGCTCGTCACAATTTCTGTTTCTAGGAAATTAAAGCTTAACAGGGCTACAACAATATTTACACACATTGCAACATTATTCTCCAGGATAGGACAATCATAGAGAGGTTGCATGGAAAGGTGATGAGGACCTCCATTTGGTAGATGGCATCAAAGCTGGGAGCATCACAGTTTCCTAAACAAGCATCATGATCACTCAGAAAGTGAAAACCAAATGAGAGGAAAGCACTTATTGTTTAGGCTGTAATGTTTTTGGTAAATAATATCATCTAAACTTGTCCATTAAGAGAAAACTGAATGAATTGAATGAAGGCCATTGAATTAGGTTGTAAGGTCAGTATTGAACAGGAGATAATGCCTTAACTTGATTATCTTTGGGAAATTGTACATTAGCTTTAGTGGTGATGTGTCCTTGAAAGAAAAATCTATCTTATTTTCTTTAATGCCTCTTAATTTTTTCCTGTCACTCCCATTTTCTGAATAACTCCTGTCCCCGGTCAAACCAGCCTTTGTAATAAAGGACAGTTTCACAAAATAGGCACATTGACCGTCTTACTGCATGTGCTTCATTTCTCTCCTCTAGTTCTTTATTTCTCTGCTGGGAAAAAAAGGTCAAGACTTATCTTCTAAAACTGTTATTATTTGGGTGGTGTTGTATGGTTTTCAGTTCTTATAAATATTCCAAAAAATTAAAGTTGAGGTTCAGTGAGAGGGTTAATGGTAGGTATAAGTATGCTGCAACAATGTTTCCCTTCTCCATATAAATCCCCTGTCTTGTTTATAAAGGATATCATCAGAGAAATGTATGATTGGTTAGTCAGATGGTGGGAGTGACAGATAAATGGAAAACCATCTGCATCTTTAATACCCATGTGATTTTAAGTTGATTTAGAGGGACTTCTGTCCCAACGTGTTGGGTTGACCCTGACCATCTGACTGACGCCTATGGAGAAGAGTCACAGTGGCTAGAGAGGCATGACCGTACTGCATTTCCCCGTGTTAAGGGAGTATACCTGTCTTATGTAGAAAACAGATTGCTATGTTGACGTACGTTCTTTTTAAATTCCTAATTTTTTTTTAAATTTTGAGAGTTTTTCCTGGGGAACTTTATATCAGTGGTTTATCAGTTTGTTTAATTTTTTGAAAGAATTAGCAATTTTTACCTTTTCTCTATTCACTTTGTTTTTTATTTTTTCTCTTTTCTGTACTTTTAAAGATTCATTTATTGGATCAAAAAGTCCTGTGCTATCCACAGTTGGTGTAGATATTTGTCCCCTTTTGTTATTGAGTTTTTTTTTTAAAACAAGTTTAAATTTCTCGTTTGAGTGAGAGATTATCCTGGGATTGCTAGTGCATAATATAGGTCCAAGAGTTTTTCTTTTTTCCCCCACTGTCCCACCCTCAATTTACAATCAATTTTTCCTAGTATGTCTGATAAGTACTGAATCCTTTTCAGCTTTTCTTTCGTAAAAGTTTCTCAAATTAGTCTTTTGTATGGATTTGGTTAGATGTCTAATCTTTATGACGTGTTTCCTTTTTTCTTTTTTTGCCCAATATAAGCTATATTTGTTGATAACTTATTGTCTTTGTGATCTTCAACATGTTATTAAAGCTTCAGTTTTTTTATCTGGAAAATGGGGATGATAATTAGCCACCTAATATGAAGATAAAGGAGGTGACACTTTTGGAGGGAATGGTTGTTATTGTTGGTTTTTAGAAACAAAGCTGGACAAATACAGACAGAAGCACTTTTTAAAAGTAGTATTTCCCCTCATTTCTCCTTCCCCAAAGTACACACTTGACAAACATATCTATGCTTTTAGAAAATAAAATATTCTTTAGATGGACATAAAGTGGAAGAATTTATCAACAAATTTCTTCAGTGGAAGAGATCAGAGGATCATACATTTAGAGCAGGAAGGCATATGACAATATCTATGACAATGTTTATATTTATAGAGGAAGGAGACTGAAGTCCACAGAGAAGTGATTGTCTTGAGTTGATGGGCAGTGAATTCTTGGGGCTGGCTGTGGCTTGAAATAAGGCCCCCTAATTCTAAGCTTAGTGATCTTTCTACTGTAATTAGTTCATAAATAAATCCAAACTGACCAGATGAGAAGTACTTAAGAAGAACAGGAGCATATTTTATCTATTACTAATTACAATGAAAACTTAATGGCATGGGTACATACATTTATATATGTATGTTTATGTACCCTGCATATTCAAGTGAATGTAAAAATGGGAAATTATTTTTAACTATGATAGAAACAATTAAGTTTCATTTAAAATGTATTATTATCAGTAACAAAATGGTAAATTAAAAGGAAAATGCATTTAGATACCTTCAAAATTGTTAATAGGCTAACAGATGAGAAACAGTACATTAAAAACATAGGAAGAAAAGGGAAAGAATTGGAAGTTCCAAAGGGAAGATTTCTCAAATATATTTTTCATTGAATATTTTAATAGTTGAAAAATATATGGAAGATTAAGAATATTCACTTCCTCTAGCTAACTTTACTGATAATCAAAGGAAAATTTTAGTAGGCATATCACATATGCCAAGAGTAAATGGGCTGAATTTTCCCATTCTAAGAATAAGAATTGTAGAATAGTTCAGATAGCAAAAATTATTATTATTTTGCTTATAGGAAAGGCATTTAATGTAAAAATATGTACCTAGGTCTAAATTAGCAGATTGGGTTCCAGTATGCGATGCTAGTACATTTTCAAGAAAAACAGAAATGGGCAGTATTAGTATTTGATAAAGTAAAATTCAAATTGGAAAACAGCGATGGAAATAGACAAGGCTTTCACTTAATAGTGGGAATAGAAAGGAATAGCCAGTTGTTAATAGTTCTCAGTTTCCATGTCCTAGATAGCTTCGCAGTTAAATTTATTGAAAAAAAGGTTAACAATACAAGAAGCAGACCAAAGCATATTATAGTAGGGGACTTCAACGTTCCATTAATGGAATATGACAAAACAACTACAAGGATTGATACTAATTAAATCATAGATATGCACTGCTGAATTAATATGTTGTTATTAGTATACACATATATACACACTGGAGAGAAAGGGTGTGAGAAGAGAAACAGCAAATGCACATTTTAATCGAGTACACATGGAACTTTCACAGAAATAGAGAATCTCTCTGTAAATTCAACGGCAGAAATCACACGAGCTATCTTTTTAACACTTTTTATCAGTGCTTTAGGTAGAGAATGTATTACATTTCTTTTTCTTTCTTACTGGTGAAACTTAAAGTGATTACATTTTCATTTATGTACAACTTTGTCACATTCTGTAAATTTCATTATATCATATATATAACTTTCTTTATACACATTCTGTTGTTACATTAACCTGAATGTAAGGAGAGGAATTTTAATTTCCATGTTTTAGTATGCCAACTTAAGTTATAAAGTCCTGATCTGAACTTTTAAAATGTTCTTTGTTGGTTCACTTATTTACTGATGGACCTTCTCTCTTCCCCCCGTCCCCCTCTAAATATGGGCTCTAATATTTAGTGGTCTTAGTGGTATAGACATACCTGAAACATTCATTTGAAGAGTCCCATCACTTAATGACATGGGATGGGAAAATGCTGAAAATCTGAAATGCCAAAAAAAGAAATTAACTCAACTTTGCAAATGACAAGTGGTGGGAATAGAGTAATCTGGTTGGTTATTTAAGTATTTGAATTAATAGAAAGTTATATACCATATAGATATTGTAAATGATCAGTGAATTAGTTTAAATGATATGTACAATATAATTTAAATGCTAAGTGCACATCATATTGTTTAATGACTAAGGAAACATCCAGAATCTTTTGTTTCTTCATGGCCATTATTATTAACACGAGTAGCAATTATCATGGTATTGGAGATTGAGTACATGGGAGAATTAAAGTGTTTCACAATAACAGGATAATCATATCTTCAGAATAGTACATGAGAACTGCAGTCACTCATCACCAAGGAATAGCTTCTCTTGGACTGAACGCTACTTGTAGAAGGTTCATAGAAGAAATATTTACTTTTAGAATGCTGTAAAATGGGACTTATTAATGCTTCACCTTGTTTAGCATTATTAATGATTTGGAAATGCTTTTCTGGAGATGGCATTTTTGTCAAATTTATAAGTGGTGTAAAACTGGAAGAGATAACCAACATTTTGGGTGACAGAATCTTTAAAAAAAATAAAAACAAACCACACACACACAAAAACATTGTGCAGGGCTAAAACATGGGACTAGCTTAATAAAAAGAAATAACATCAATAATACTTCATTTATGCTAAAAAAAAATGTGTTCCCAAGTCATTGACCATGTGAGGTGTTTAGTTTTTTGCTAATGTAAATATTGCTTTACTGAATTTTTAAAGCTATCTTTGTCATATTGATGTGTCTAAGTAATTTTCTTTTACGTATTTCTAATTATTTGAAAAAAATTCATCTGGTTAAGTTAGCAATTTTCATTTTTTCTTTTGAGTACCACCTCTTTGGAAAATGAATTGTATTGCTCAAATTCGTTTTAATTCCCAGATCTTGACAGTTGGACCTTTTATCGACAACATTTTTGGCAAAGATATTTCCTTTTTACTTGTGATTCCTTTTATTGTGTAAATGTGCTTGAGTTTTGTATAATCATGTTTGTCTATTTTGTCTGCTATGATTTATCTGTTTAAGAGTAAAAGTTTTCCACCTCTCCATAATTGCCATGGATAGACCATTTAATTATTTCCTAATTTACAAATGAGTTACAAATAATTGTGTCATTTCCTCTGTTTTCCCCGGTTCTTTTCTCTTTAATGCCGGTGTCCTCCTGGCATATAGCTGTGAATCATAGAACAATTCCCAAAGAACTGAAAATGGAAATCCTACGGAGCGCAGAGGAGAGGCATATGGGGTGGGTGTGAGTGGCCCTGGCATCTGAGGCCCTTCAGAGAGAAATGAAAATGAAGGATGATATTGGCGCAGGGTATAATAGAAAAAGAAGAGAGAGTAGGCATTTGTCTAGGGGGAGAGACGAGAGGTGACTCCCCCGAGGTGCCCCTCTTGTATTCTTCCAGAGTCTGAAGAAAGCAGGGAAGGCCTCTTGGATGTTGAGCAGCTTTCCTGGGATGGCTTCAGAAGGACATTGGAAAAGAATCAGGGTGGATGGATGGGTTGGAATCTGCATTATTGGGAAGGAGTGTCCAAACTGATGACGTCGCAGTTGCATTTTAGTATTTTAGATCAGTAATCCCTTTGGAATGTATTGTGGGAAGTGATGCAAAGTGTAAATCCATTCCCATTTTTCATCTCTTTGCTCTTCAGTTTTTCCAATAGCTTTTATTGAATAATTAATGCCTTCTCTGTTTTGTTATGTTGGATATGTAAATCACTAGTTTATTATGTATCTTTGCTTCTAGTTCTGAATTATCAGATATATTCTATTAACCCATTTTATTTTTTAGCTAGTAGGATAGTTTGGCTATGGGTGATTTAATAAGAGTCTTTTATAATTATAGTAACACTAATTTGTGTAGCAGTGTATGGTTTACAAAATTCTTTTTTCTAACAACTGTTTGAGCCACAGAGTCCCCATGTTATTATCCTCTATTTTGAGAGATGAGGAAATGAATCTTTAGAGAGTGTAATCGCGCCAGCACTTCTTATAGCCTGTGTATGCAAGAAGAACGTGAGGCTATGGACACCTTGTGATCAGAACAGAGCTCCTCTCCATGTCCTTCCCAAGCTCCTACTTCATATTTCATTTCATTTTCATTTTTTGGGCTTATTTATTTATTGTTTTGAGGCATTTGGGGTTAAGTCACTTGCCCAGGGTCACATAGGTAGTAAGTGTCTACTAAGGTCACATTTGAACTTAGGTCCTCCTGACTGCAGGGCTGGTGTTCTCTCCCCTGAGCTGTCTAGCTGCCCCATTTTATATTTTATTTTTCATTGATTGTACCGTGATGCTTTCCATCCCTGCAGCACAGCTGTCACTATTGCCCTACAAGCCTTCTGGAAGTGCTGAAATGTACTATGTTCCCAACTTGGCAGAGCCACCACAGTATCCTGTTGCCAAATCTGAGACCACTCTCGAGAGCACCCACTCAGGTACACGCTGGGTAAATCTTTGATTCATGAAAATGGGATTGGTGTTAGCCCCCTGTGATAAAGTATGAAAATGGAAGTACACTGTTCTTTGTGGGAACTCACTTGGAAAAAAAAAACAAACAAAACTTCAGATAACTGAATAATCTAACAGCTGTTAGTGGGTCATTTCAGCCTTGGGGTTCTATCTAGGGAAGGTTGTTTTGTTTGCTCTTCTCATTCTTGTGGTTCTGCTTTGGTTTTAGATAAGCCTTTAGAAGTTCAGATCTTGTTTTTAATAGACATTTAAATACCTCTGTTGACTGGATTCTGTCTACTGAGTAATCTCCCTCTTGTATTGTGGACATGCCACTAGACTTCTGCCCCATGTCACACTTACCTGTGTGCTGCATGTATGTACATAAATAAGTATGGGCAGACTAACTGCAGAGTGATCTTCTGGAGGACGGTGGGCTGAGGCAGCAGCAGCTAGTGGGGCAGAAAGCCCTGCCGCCACACAGAGCAGCCTGTCTACTCAGGATGGTGCAGATGAGTCAGGCAGTCAGCAGGCAGCGTAGTACGTGTACTGAGGCACCAAGAAGGCAAAGCTCTGGGCACAGATAGAGCACACACAGTACCTGTGTGTCTTAGTGGCAGAGGCAGTAGAGTCCACAAGAGCTGTGCAGAGCAGACTGCCTGAGGGAAGGCCCAGGGCCCTGGAGACGTAGACAGGCTATCTGCCAGAGGTGCATGGTGGAAGAGCAGGGGCTCAGCGGTGTTCAGAAGCATACCGCAGTTATGATGAGTGGGTGGGAGGATTCTCAGGAGGCAGTCTTTGCTCAGTTTTCCTCTCCATGCTGCCCTGACTGTGGTTCTTTGCTTTATTTCCTTTTTGTTCTTCTGAGGTTTTCTCCCCTCCATACTGGCCTCCATCTGCAGACTTGGGGCTCTCCCTCCTCACTTCTATCTCCTGGCTTCCCTGGCTCCCTTCCTGAAGACTCAGTTTAGCTCAGCTCAGATTCCCCAGTTGCTAATGCTTTCTCTTTGAAACTTCCATCCATTTACTCTGTGTAGTTGTAGACACATAGCTGTTGGCATGTTGCCTCCCCCATTATGATGTAGGCTACTTGAGGGCAGGGATTGTTTTTTTCTTTCCTTTCCCAGCACTTAGCGTGATTTCTACTATATAGCAAAACACTTAATAAGTATTTGTTGCTGATGGACCCTCCTGTAATTCACTCCAGTTCAGCTCTGTGTCCTCTCGGCCATATTGTCAGACTCTTGATTACCCAGCACTACTCTGTCGGCACAATTCTCAACTCCACAATTTGACTTTACAACAGTAACCTCTTATCTTTTGTGTCTTGCCTGCCCTCACGGTATACCTACTCTTTGAACTCCTGTGCTTGGCCCTTTCCTTTTCTTCACATCCTTCTTTCTGCTCAGTTTTGTACTATAGTTTGATTAGATGCTTTGATGGTTTTTTGCCCTTTTACTTTCTTGATTGGCTTGCCATGAGCGCTGGCTAGCCCACAGTCTCTCCTTTCTCTGCTCCCTAGGCTAATGATATGCCTGTATGTGGTGACCAGCGATTTCCTTGGTGCCAGTATTTCCTCCATTTATACAAGTCACAGTTCCTTTTAATTTACCCATATCTGTTGCTTTGTTTGTCAGATGAATAAAGAAATAATTAGAGAGTGGTGTTCTGAATGAGATGGTCACCTCACCCAAGTGTACTGAAGAGCTGGTGGATGTGATTGGAGGGAGAGGGGTGAGAATTTGGAGCCTGGAAATTGTCCCAATTTTTCCAAGGGGAAAAGAAAAGAATATAGTTTGCGTGCCAGTGTGCTTGATTTCAGTTCCTGACACATGTATAGAACCTGTCAGTTAAGGAACAGTTGGGTAGTGAATGTTGAGACAGGGAGGCAGCAATTAGAAAGGGCTGCCATGGCTGGCTTCATCTAGTTGAGGTCCTGTGAGACCAGCTATTTCCTTGTTTGGCATGAATGTTGAATGATTAGATTTGAGGAATGTTCAAGATAAAGTTTATGTGGATTTAGCAAAGTATTAGATAAAAGTGTCTTAGGGTATATTCAGGGGAGACCTCTGGTGTGAGGCTGTTTTCCACCTTTGGTGTCCACCTGGTCCACCTAACTCTTACATGTGGCTCCAAGAAGTTGTAGCATGTGCAGTGGCCACACCCTGGTAAACCATCTCAGCAGACAGACTAAGCCAGGTTGAGGGTGACCAAAAGGTCTCAGAGCCATTGGTGAGTTTGGGGGGGTGTCTTCCCCAAGCATGTGAAAACTTCCCCTGGTGGAATGCGCAGATGAGAACAGTTTGTCCCAGTGGCCATGAAGGTGACTGCAGCAGGTGCTATGGAGTGCTTAGAGCTTGGTCAGACACCAGAGACACCAAGATCATCTGCAGTATCTTCAGCCATCACCACTTGTCTTCTTGACTTCATCTTGTTTTACTGAATTGTAAGGATTCTGGAAGAGAGAGGGAGGCTGATAACTTCACCCAACTCCACCTCATTTAATCCAGTTTATGTGTTATTCAAAAGGTATCATCCACACCATTTTACCTTTTTTAAACCTACTTCAGAGCCCTGTGGCAACAGGCAAATGATGAAGTAGCAGGTGTGGATACACTGGGAGCTGTAGTCATGACCCTGCACACAGGCAGCCCAGGCAATAGGGTTGTCTTCTCACTGGAAGCAGCAGTGACATTCAGTGATGTATCTGAGCAGGCTTTTAAAGACCACACTGCTCACCTCCTGCTGTGAGGAAGGGGCTAGAAAAGTGTCCTAAAAATCGTCTTCTTACTTAACTCTGGCCTGATTACTGCAGCAGGCAGGGATCCCATCCTGTGATTGAAACACAAAAAAAGGTACAAAAACTTGCGCAAAGATGATTCCACTTGCCGTCGGTACATGGAATGTGTACACACTTACAAAAACCATAGAATCCAGTAGACCTGAAAGACCAACAGCTCTTGTTGTGAGAGTACTCAGCAGGTATCACGTCCAAATAGCAGACCTGTGTCAAACAAGGCCAGCAAATGAAGGCCAGCTCACTGAAGTTGGAACTGGATATGCATTTTTCTGGAGTGTCCTCAGTGAAGGGGAACACCTTGATGCTGATGTAGATTTTGCAATCAGAATTAATCTAGTCAACAAGCTTTTATGCCTGCTGAAAGGTGTGAATGACAGGCCCATGACAATGCAAATGCCATTTGCAGGAAAGCATCACACCACTATGATTATTGCCTGTGCTCCCCCCGTGACGAACCTTGATGAGGTCAAAGAAAAATTTTATGAAGTCCTGGAGACCCTTATCATCAGTGTGCCAGAAGAGCTTTTTCTTATACAGTAAGCACAGACTACTGACTTGTGCTTCTCACGATCTCATCACCAACCCTGTCTTCCATATACCTAAATGCAACAAAACTTTGTGGATGCACCCTTGCAGCAAACATTGGCGTTTAATAGATGGTGTCATTATAAGGACAAGAGAAGGACAGGATGTGATAGTGACAAAGGGGTGGAGCAGAATGCTGGACTGGTCATAGACTTATCCTTTCCAAGCTAAATATTCACATTTAACAAAAGCAGTGATTCCAAGGCAAAATGACCACCAGAAGACTTCTTGGAAGAAGAGCAGCAGATGAGAGCACTTTTCTGAGAGTGAACAGTTTTCCTGCTAATTTGGAGGGAAAGCTGAGCTGACACACAGCTGGCAGTCGTGGAGCAGAAGAGGAGGGGGCAGCTTTTAGAGGTTTGGTGTGCAGTGCTGCATTTACTCATCTGGGTCAGAACAGTTGCAAATATCAAGACTGGTTTGATGAAAGTGATGGGGGAAATTTAGAAACCGCTACACAAAAAACGAGAGCTCCACAGGGGTTTGTCAGTGGCATAGTTCATCTCTCTCCAAGAAAGCAACATTTAACTCTATCAAAAGTAAACTGAAAGTGAAGCTTAGAGAGATGCAGGGTTCTTGGCTCAGTAAGAAGACAAATGACATTTAGTTTTAGTGACAATCCAAAGTGCATTTTATGATGCCCTGAAGGCTATTGATAGGCCAAAGACCTATGGTGCATCTCAGCTACTCAGTGCTGATGGAGCCACATTGATTAGTGATAAAGACATGATCCTAGAGAGATCTCAGGCTGAACACTTCTATAGTGTTTTCAGCAGATCATCATCAGTCAATACTGACGCCACTGACCATTTACTTCAGATAGAAGTCAACCCCTCTAGCTGAATTTCCAGCTGAAGAAGTTTTGAATGCCATTAAGCTCTTGTGCTGTGGCAAAGTGCCTGGTGCTGGTTCTGCTCTAACTAAGATTTTAAAAGGCAGAGGTCTACTGCTCATTCAAAAGCTGACTGGAATTTTTTGCATTTTGTAGCAAGGGGTTATAAGTTCAAGGATGCTTCCATCATCCATCTCTATAAAAGTAAAGAAAATAAATTGTCCTGTGACAATCATGGGGAGGTCTTTCTCTTAGTCATTGCTGGCAGGATTCTTGCTGGAGGTCTCTTAAATAAGCTGATCCTTCACCTGGAAGATGAATATCTGCCTGAGAGCCAGTGTGGCTTCAGAAAGCGCAGAAGAATGGTTGATATGGTGTTTGCTGCTCAACAGCTCCAGGAGAACTGTCAGGAGCAGAACAGAGGTCTGTACACAACATTTATAGATCTGACCAAGGCCTTTGATGTTATCAGTTGTGAGGCTTTGAAGAAAATTATGCCGAAATGTGGTTGCCCAGAGAAGTTCATCCGCATTGTATGTCAGCTTCATGATGGCTTGTTTGCCTGGGTTCTGGGTAATGGACAATGCACTCGTGCCTTCCCATTCACCAGTG
The DNA here is from genome assembly GCA_028646575.1 of Pseudocheirus occidentalis. NCBI lineage: Eukaryota > Metazoa > Chordata > Mammalia > Diprotodontia > Pseudocheiridae > Pseudocheirus > Pseudocheirus occidentalis. The sequence continues at coordinate 307,788,208 of CM053595.1, forward strand.
GAGTGAAGAAAGGCTGTGTGCTTACTTCCATGCTTTTTGGCATGATGTTTTCAACAGTGTTGTCAAAGGCCTTCAATGAGAGCAAGTACAGCATCAAGGCCAGCTATTGCATTGGTGCAGTAACTTACATTGCTAATATGATGTAACTTAAAAAGGCTACAGGCCAAGACTAAAGTAAAGGGGAGAGCTGGTGCGTGATTGTTTTGTTCAGAGATAATTGTGCTCTCAGTGTAGCCTCTGAAGCTGAGAAGCAGCAAAGTATTGATTGGTTCTCTGCTGCTTGTGTTAATTCTGACCTTACAGTTAACACCAAGAAAACAGAGGTGCCACACCATCCATGTGTGAAACTGTTGGCTACAGCAGTGAAGAAGTTTTGAATACTTGTATGTGTATATCTCTGGAAAGTGTCCTGCCAGGGTAAATGAATAGCAGCAAAACTATTAAATAAAGAATTATTTTAGATAAAGAGACACTCCAAAACTCATCCCAGAATAAAAAATAACTTTATCAACTGTGAGCAGACTGAAAGGAAAAAAGGACTATCTGACTACGTAGAAGAAATAAGCAAGAGAAAAAAACAGAATCATAATTCTCAAGGAATGTATTGGAAATAGAATGGCTAGCTTAGAACAGAAGGTGGGAAGCCTTACCCAAGTAAGGGACTCCCTGTAAACTAGAATAATTTAAATAAATCAATGACTTGGAGATAACGTTCTTTCAGACCCTCATGTCCTCAAAGACTGTTGAGGGAATTAAGTAAGAAAATTGGAGAACTGAGTGTGAATTGGTTTTATTTTGAGGGTTTTAAGAGGAGAAAGAAAATGGAGGGTAAAAAGAATAGTGTGGGAAGGTAAACTTTTCTCATAATTGGTGCCTGTGAGGACAGTTTACCAACATGGAAGAGTGGGGGAAGCATCTAATGAACCTCTTTCTCCTCTGACAGCCACCAGGGAGACAAGTGGGCATCAAGGAGGGAGTGCTGAAGGGGGACGATGCTGCTGTGCAGACTTCCTGGTCCTTAAGTGAGGAAGACGAGATAAAAAGAAAAGGAACAGGGCGGTTAGGTGGTGCAGTGAATAGAGCACCGGCCCTGGAGTCAGGAGGACCAGAGTTCAAATCTGGCCTCAGACACTTAACACTTACTAGCCATGTGACCTTGGGCAAGTCACTTAACCCCAATTGTCCTGCCCTCCCCCCTCCAAAAAGAAAAGGAAAGACCTGGAAGCCCCTGGATACTTGTCATTTGGGAAATGGCTGACTGCATTGCGGTCTGTGAATAGCGTGGAAGAGGAGGATGCTTTCAGAAATAAGGGGAAGAGAGATTTTGAGAGAGTCCTAGAAAGTGGGGACTGATGAGCCAGAGAGCAGAATCCGGAGGACAAGGACAGCTGCATGACCGTGAAGATGGCAGCGTGCTGCCCACTGTGTCTGGAAGGAGAAGGACATGCTTGGTTTGGGGTGTGGCCTCAGTGGATTGGCTCTGCTTATTTGTTGGTGGTTTCTTTCTTCTAACTGGTAGTTGGGTTGGAAGAAGTCAAAAGTGAGGTAAAATATGATGGTAGAAGAGAGAGGAGAGCCATCAAGGCATTTTAAAAGTGCCAAAAAGAATCCAGAAGAAGTCTGGGGGAGCAGAACCAGTTTCAAGAAATGGATTGGATTTATGTGCTTTAAAAGAAAAATCCAGTGGTATTGAATCAAAGCATCATAGTTTCATATACTATATTTTTGTGTGTGTTCTTTTTTGTATCTAGAATGCTCGTATTTTCTCTTTTTCCTCTTTTTTATTTTGTTCATTAAATTCAGGATAATTTTTTTTAAAACAAGGTAGGACTGGAAAAGGCCCAGTGACAAAACTTTAGAAGGAATTGTTGGGTCAGCCATCTCACATGGGCTGTGAGGGTGTGAGACCTTACCTCAAAGCTTTTTTTACATTTTGTTTCATCCTTTTTTGCTGTCATTTTAATGACTGTTTATCTGGTTCCTTTCTTGTTGTTGAGATGGTAGGTTCTCAGATTGTGCAGGGAGTCACTTCCTCATTTTGCTCATATTTTATTTGCTCACCTTCCCCCTCTTTCTTATCGATCTTGAGGATTCTGTTGATTAGAAATGTTGGAGTATAGAACTACATTTTAGAAGAAATTTAACTAGCCCCTGGATTTGTTTTTTCCTTGCTTTTTTCATATTCTGTGTTTTTTTTCTTGATGTACTATGACTCATGCTTCAGAGCATTGCCTGTGAAAGCCAATGAGGTCTTGTCTTGCAGATCTTGTCCCTCACTGTGTCCACCGGATTCCTTTCCCCTCCACAGGCTCCAATGATGCCATTGCTCCAGATTTCCCCCCTGATGCCCTGGGCACAAGGGATGAGAACGTGTCTGATATTGTAACCATTAAGCACAAAGAGGGCATCTATAGCAAGAAGACTGTGTGCAAGTCAGTTTGGGCTGAAGAACAAAATCCCCCACAAGAAAACATCTCAGGTATGTGTTTTATAGCTTTTTTTGGCCTTTGATCTCTCCTGTTTTCAAAGTCCCATTCCCTGTTGTTGCCAGATACCTTTTTCAGTTCTGTTTTGTGCTTAAACTAATTATTGCCCCTCTTGGACAACTAGTAGATGGAGGGGAAGCTGTGGAGTCCAAAGGTCAGAGTGCAAACTCACCAAGTTGATGAACCTGGATGAGTCACTTCACTTCCTAGTGCCCCAGATGACTCTTTTCAGATTCTGCACTGGTCAAGGGACTGTCTCTGTAGGAGGCCCTCTAGTGACATCAGAGAGGCAGGCCAGACTGCATTGTTGGGTGTCTGTGGGTAAATTGAGAACCAGTGCGGCATAGTCAGTATTCTGATGAAAGGAGAAGTCCATTTTTTTCAAGGTATAGTTTTGTGTAAAGCCCTTGAGATTTTCCATGATACTTTGAGGTCCTCATTAATCTCTTTATTACAAGTGCGATGTTTCGGGCGGCTACATGGCTCAGTGAATAGAACACTGGCCCTGGAGTCAGGAGGATGGGAGCTCAAATCTGGCCTCAGACACTTAACACTTACTAGCTGTGTAACCTTCAGCAAGTCACTTAACTTCAATTGTTCTGCCAGCCCCCTCCAAAAAAAAAAAAAAAAAAAGGAAACAAAAACCAAAAAACAAGTGTGATGTTAGCAGACAGCCTTTGCAGCAGAGCAGCACTCGGCCGTGTGAGTTCCAGAAATCAGAATCATCAATAAATTTAGATTAAATAAAATTGCCTTATGGATTTCAATTCTACAGTAACTGATGTGGTGCTTTGAAACACTCGTGAGAATAAGATGACATATGCCTTTACCTGCGTCTGATCCAGACGGCAGCGACTCGTCAAGGTCCTGGGATTCTCGCCTCACTGACCCAGCCATAAATTTCATTTGATGAGATCTCAGTGTTACTGCTCAAGATGTGAAACCTGAGATAAGAGGACCTTAAGATAAAGATACATTTGGAAACAAGGATTTGATGCAAATAAACTATCTATATGCATGGGAAAAGATAAACTATCTATATGCATGGGAAAAGACTGGAAAAAAGATGATTTGTGCTGTGGCAGAGGCTGGATTGAAAATAAGCATGTGTCAGCATGCCTCGTTTGGACTAGCACTGGTGGCGCCACATGATGGCGTTAACATAGTATCTTAAATACATTTATGAATAACCCTGTGAAAAGTCTCTTTTCCAGCTAACAAAGGACCCTTAGCCATGGAGTATATTTCATTCCTGTGGTGGATTGATTGAATGTGTTTGTAATCTTTAATGTGATGAATAAAACACGTTATGGTGGTAGAATGTTACTCATGGGAAATAAGGACACAGGAGGTACTGGAATGTGAGAAAGCACCGTCTGTCCACAGACGCCATTAGAGAGCGCCCTTCATCTAACTCAGTAACTCAGATTTGCTGAGTTTCTATACATATTCTCCTTCGTGAACACGGGAGCCTCTTGAGAAAGGAGGCTTGGTTTCCTTCCATCATGTCCCCAGCCTGGCACGTGGGAAGAGCTTGATAGATGTCTCTTGACTGACTGTGGCCAAAAATATTCATTATCCAACAGTTAGTGTTTTGGGAATGAGCCTTTCTAAGCTTAGATGGGTTTGTCTTTGGATGAGATGTATGACCCCTGCTGCCCCATATTTGCAGTCTGTCTACTGTGGTAGAAGGGGTTTGTGCTCTGCTGGCAAAGCCTTCTGGGGGCCAGCACCTCCTCCATGCAACGATAGTGTCCCATAAGGACTCTCATAAGGTCAGTGTATGTTTAATCTAATTACCCAGCTAGGGGAAGCTTTAGCCTGCTGATGCTATTGCTGAGCTTGTACACGAAGAATGTTATCATAAAGAAAAAAATGTGTGTATAAAACATGTAAAACACTTGTGCAGTCAGGGTAGAGACAAGATGGTGGCATAGAAGCAGGAGAACTCCGCAGCTCCCACCATAACCACCTCAAATACCTATAAAATATGACTCTAAACAAACTTTAGAGCTCTAGAACTCAAAAACATTACAGAAAAAACATCTCCTGCTGGGGGCAGCTAAGCAAGCGGGTTAGGAAGGGCTCATCAGAGAGCCCTGGGAGCTGAGCCCAGCCCTTCCCAGCCTGGCCTAAAACTGTGGCTTAGCCCCAGGGCAGTCAGGACAAGCCGCTGCTGGAGCACTTAGGAGAGTGGATCAGCAGCAGCTGGGGCAGTTTCCAGAATTATCAACCCATAAGAAACAAGGACAAAGTGAAAGGTCAGTGAAACTCAGCTAAATTTGGGGGAGAAAAGTGGGTCCAGCCATTTACCCCAAGGCAAGAAAGCAGCAGAAGCAGTGGCCCTGCAGCTGTTGCCATGTGGCAGCTTCAGAGCTCCAGGTCTGCAGATTGCGGGGGGGGGGGG
>CM053595.1:307793200-307835220 GCA_028646575.1 Pseudocheirus occidentalis
TTCTTCTGTGGCTCAAAAAATCAAATTAATTGACTGGCAACATGAGCAGGCAAGGGAAGCAAACCAAGCTCAGCAATCCAACTTTAGATTTCTTTTTTGGGGACAAAAAGGATTAAAGCATGAAACGGGAGGAAGACAACACAATCAGAACTCCTGCACCCAAAGCTTCCAAGAAAAATATGAACTGATTACAGGCCATAGATGAGCTTAAGAAGGATTTTAAAAACCAAATAAGAGAAGTGGAGGAAAAATTGGGAAGAGAAATGAGAATGATGCAAGAAAATCATGAAAAGAGAGTCAACAGCCTGACTGAAAAAAATAACATCTTAAAAAATAGATTAACTCAAATGGCAAAAGAGGCCCAAAAAGCCAGTGAAAAGAATGCCTTAAAAAACCCAATTTGCCAGATGGAAAAAGAATCTCAAAAATACTTGTGCAATCATCCCTTGCCATTTGAGGGGGTTAGGGGCACAGTACTGTTGCAAGTGTGAAAAGCTGCAAATTACCCTAGGTCCCACCTCAGACCTTTATTTTTAATAATTCTGATCATTTTTATTTACCACACAAAACAGTGCACTACACCCATAAAAAGTTGCAGTTTCTACACAGGAGAGGTTAGTGTTTTGCATGCTATGTAGTCTTCACAGTCCCTGGTGTAGCTGCAGTACCAACTTGCAGATTACCTTCTCCTCTGAGAAGCCCAAGATACAAGGCTCATTGGGGAAGACAATCCTGCCACTGCATCTGGATGGTAATGAGACAAAGAGGAGGCATCGCCAAAGAGCCCGTGGCCCTGCAGTGTACTGAAACTTAATGGCATTTAACTGCTTTTATGATAAATTTTTATATGTGTACACACACACACACACACACACACACTTATGGTGGCAAATGGTAGAACAGGTGAATAAAATACAATATTTGTGGCTTACTAAAATTTTTTTTTAGTTCATTTCCATATACACATACACCACCTGCAGTTTTCTGTAGTATGCTACAATCTCCAAAAAATCTCCCTTTAATTATCGATGACCAACCTGTAACTAACCCATGGTTGCAAAACTTGGAAATGTTGAGGTGTCACTACAGTTGCAAAGAATGTGAAAAACCAAGTTGTCCAAGAGTTGGTAAAAGGCACAGTGAGCATCAGCTGAGCTGTCTGGTACAATGCTGCAGCGCTATCAAAAATGGGAAGTGTGAAGACTTAGAGAGGACCATTGAGCAAATCACTTTTACCTCTTAGGCTTGTCCTCATCCATGAGGTGGGTGCAGTACTACTAGTGGCCTTTGCCTTGCTCTGTTGTTTTGAGATCATGTGTAGAGTGCTCAGCACGTTTTAAAGCTCTGTGTCAAATCAGCATTAGGTGCCTGCTCCATGCCAGGTAAGCCCCAGGCCACTGGAGAAAGGCAGTAGATAAGAAGCTAAAAGGGAGAGGGCATGGAGGCAGGCTAGAGGTGTCCTGGGGCACAGGGCACTGAGGAGGAGTGAATGCCGAGCTCATGCTATCCTACAGGATGATGAGGTTCCTGGCGGGGCTGGATGCAAAAGTCCAAAGGACGTGTTTTCACATACAGAAAATAACATTTTGCCCATGAACATCACATTGATCTTTTTGGTTTCTAACTCTCTGCCTTTTGAAGTAGTCAGAGAATCATTGAGTTTCAGAGTCAGAACTTTTCTTGTCAGTCATCCAGCCCAATTTCCTTATTTTGTAGAGGAAGAGACTAGGGCTTCAGGGATGGCTTGGCTAGGCTCCTCCCCCTCTAGCTTTTAAATTGAGCAGTGTGAGGTCGCCACGGACTTGGGGCCACAGGCTTAGAGTTGGTTTTTATACAGACAGGTTATATCATGAGGGAGGCTATGAGTTTTGTGAAATACTGTATACTCTTGTTATTTCCTTCATCTTTTAGCATCTATTTTTTTAAGCCTATAGAGGGGAAGATAAATATTTTTGTTATTTCTGAAGAAAGAAAATTTGTTTTTCAAATCTTTCAAAGCTAATTATTCTCCTTTTCTTTCCAGAATCTAAAAATCAGTTGAAACTTGAAAACACTACCCATTCTGTATTCAAGTCAGCCCAATTTTATTTTCACCATCCAGTGCACCATCATCATGATCATGATTTCTTCTCCTGCTGTGAGCCCTGGGGAAGGGGAGCTTGCCTGGCTCATTCCAGAAGAGACAAAGACCCCTGTTTCAGTCCACCTTATGAAATTTGTGAAGATGAGCATAGATTTTCCCCCTTACGGACGGAAATGGATTACACCAGGATAGAGAGATACTGCTGGAATATGGGAAGCAACGGAGAGCCAGGGGTCCGGCAAAGGCTTGAAGAGAATCTCACAGTTGGTAATAAGATAAGCAATGCGAAAGAAACCCCGAGGATCCGCATTTCCCTAGCCCAGACACTTGAGCCCAGCGCCACTTTAAATGAGCTCTGGAACAGGTTTAAAGAGCGACAGAAGAAACAAAAGCCGCCTGCCTCCAGCTCCTCGGATGAGTTATCCCTGGTTGATCGTCTTGATCGCCTGGCAAAGGTCCTTCAGAAGCCCATGATGCTTTCTCTCCAGACTTCTGCATCTCCAGAAGATTGCAGAGGGGAGCGCATGCAGCAGCAGAAGAAAAGGAAGCACCAGCTAAAGAAGAAAGACGAGAATGAGTCTCCATCTTCTCACAGATTAAGATGGCCCCCTCAGTCTCCATTTGCACTAGTGGGTGGAAACCAGACAAAGCCTACTGTTTCCAGACAGCCAAGGCTGGATTCTGTAAGCACCATCTCTTCAGATTCTAGGCCCTCCCCTGAGCCCTCAGATCCTGTGTTTGAGTCTGATGCGACTGCCTGGACTGATGGGGAAGCAGGCCCACTTGGGGAGGTGAGCAGTGACATGTCCATCATTGACCCTGCCCACACAATCCGGGGAAGAATGCACGAGTCACCTAAACGGCAGCAGAAGCACTTGTCTGAGAGGCAGAAAGAGGGGAGTAGGAAGGTAGCCAAGTGGAAGAAAAGCCCTCCGACTTCTCCTCAGGTCAAAAGGAAAGGCATGCAGGTACACGGGCATTAGTATGAAGATGTCATGGTGGGATTCAGTTCTCTTGTAGGCAGGATAGAAAACCCTTTCTTTTTAAAAAAATAATTGATTAATTTACTTTTAGTTTACATCATTCAGTTCCATAATCCCTTGAGTTCCAGATTTTATTCCCCTTCCTCTCCTCCCCTTTCCTCTTCCCCATGGCAGCATGCAGTCCAATATAGGCTTTACAAATACCTTCATGTTAAACATTAGGCAAGTTGAAAAGAAGGCTTTTAACCAATGGAACGAATAATGAGAAAGAAGGAACAAAACCAAAAAGAGAGAGTAAGTAGTTTGCCTCAATCTGCATTCAGACTCTGTCAGTCTTTCTCTGGATGTGGAGAGCCTTTTCCATCATGAGTCTGTTGGAGTTGTGTTATAACCTTGCATTGCTGAGAGGAACCCAGTCTATCCAAGTTAGTCATTACAGATATGGTGTTTCTGTAATTGTGTACAAAGTTCCCCTGGTTCTGCTCCTCTCACTCAGCATCAGTTTACATAAGTCTCTCCAGGTTATTATGAAGTCTGTTACTTATTTCTTATAGCACAATAGTATTCCATTACATTCATATGCCATAACTTGTTTAGCTATTCCCCAATTCATGGGCATCCCGTTGATTTCCAATTCTTTACCGCCACAAAAAAAATTGCTATAAATATTTTTGTATATATGGATTCATGTCCCACTTGTGTGATTTCTTTGGAATACAACCCTAGAAATGGTATTGCTAAGTCAAAGGGTATGCACATTTTTTATAGCCCTGTGGGCATAGTTCCAAATTGCTCTCCAGAATGGTTGGATCAGTTCACAACTCCTCCAGCAATGCATTAGTGTTTCAGTTTTCCCACATCTTCTCCAGCATTTATCATTTTCCTGCATTGTCATGTTAGCCAGTCTGACTGGTAAGATGTGGTACCTCACAATTGTTTTGATTTTCATTTCTCTAATCAGAAGTGATTTAGAGCATTTTTCATAAGAGTATATACATCTTTAATTTCTTCCTCTGAAAGCTGCCTGTTTGTATCCTTTAACCATTTATCAATTGGGGAATGACTTGTATTCTTATAGATTTGACTCAGTTCTCCATATATTTTAGAAATGAGGCCCTTATTAGAGATACTGGTTGTAAAAATTCTTTCCCAATTTTCTGCTTCCCTCCTAATCTTGGTTACATTGGCTTGCTTTGTACATAAATTTTTCAATTTAATGTAATCAAAATTATCCATTTTGTATTTTGTAATGCTCTCTATCTCTTGTTTGGTCATAAATTCTTTCCTTCTCCATAAATCTGGCAGGTAAACTGTTCCTTGCTCTCCCACATTGCTTACAGTATCAGCCTTTATATCTAGATCATGAACCCATTTAGATTGTATTTTGATATAAGGTGTAAGATATTGGTCTATGCTTTGTTTCTGCCATACTGTTTTCCAGTTTTCCCAGCAGTTGTTGTCAAATAGTGAGCTCTTATCCCAGAAGCTGGAGTCTTTGGGTTTATTAAATAGTAGATTACTATAGTCATTAACTACTGTCTTGTTTACCTAATCTCTTCCACTGATCTACTTACTGCTCTTTTCCTCAGTCAGTACCAAGGAGTTTTGATGGCTGCTGCTTTATAATACAGTTTAAAATCTGGTATGCCTAGGCCACCTTCCATAGCATTTCTTTTCATTGTTCCCTTGATATTTATTCTGGACCTTTTGTTCTTCCAGATGAATTTTGTTACTATTTTTTCTTGCTTTATAAAATAATTTTTTGGTAGATTGATTAGTCTGGCACCAAATAGTTAACCTAATTTATTAGGTAAAATTGTCATTTTTATTATATTAGCTCGACCTAACCGTGAGCTACTGATGTTTTTCCAAATATTTAGATTTGATTTGGTTTGTGTTAAAAGTGTTTTGTAATTGTGTTTATATAGTTCCTGGGTTTGTTTTGCCAGGTACACTCCCCAATATTTTATAATGTCTACAGTAATTTTAAATGGAATTTCTCTTTCTGTTTCTTGCCGTTGGGCTTCATTAGAAATATATAGAATGCTGAGGATTTTTATGGGTTTATTTTATATCCTGCAACTTTGCTAAATTTATTTATTATCTCAAGTAGTTTTTCACTTGATGCTCTAGGATTCTCTAAGTATATCATCATATCATCTGCAGTGAGTATTAAAAGCTTAATTTCTTCCTTGCCTAATCCAATTCCTTCAATTTTTTTTCTCCTCTTATTGCTACAGCTAACATTTCTACTAGTTTTGTTGTTACTAGAAGTTATACTGATAGTTTTCCTAATATTGAACCAGTCTTGCATTCCTAGAATAAATCCTACCTCATCAATGTGTATTATTCTAGTGAAAAGTTGCTGTAATCTTTTTGTTAATATTTTATTTAAAATTTTTGCATCTGTATCCATGAGGGAAATTGGTCTATAATTTTCTTTTTCCGTTTTGAGTCTTCCTCATTTAGGTATCAGTACCATATTTGTATCATAAAAAGAATTTGGTAGCACTCCTCCAATTTTCCCAAATAGTCTAAAGTATTGGAATTAATTGTTCTTTAAATGTTTGATAGAATTTGCTTGTAAATACATCTGGCTCTGGAGATTTTTTACTAGGGAATTCATTGATGGCTTGTTCAATTTCTTTTTCTGAACTGAGGTTATTTAAGTAATTTACTTCCTCTTCAGATAATCTGGGCAATTTATATTTTTGTAAATATTCATCCATTTCACTAAGATTGTCAAATTTATGGGTATAGAATTGGGAAAAATAATTTCCTAATTATTATTTTAATTTCTTCTTCATTGTGGAGGTACCCTTTTCATTCTTGATACTGGTAATTTGGTTTTCTTATTGACTAAAGATTTATCAATTAAATTGTTCTTTTCATAAAATCAGCTTTTAGTTTTATTTATTCAATAGTTTTTGTAATTTCAGTTTTATTCATCTCTCCTTTGGTTTTCAGTATTTCTAATTTAGTTTTTAATTGGGAGTTTTCAGTTTGTTCTTTTTCTAGCTTTTTCAGTTTTATGCCCAGTTCATTGGTCTCCTTTTTCTCTATTTTATTCATGTAGGCATTCAGAGGTATAAAACTTGCCCTAAGAGCTGCTTTCGCTGCATCCCTTAAGTTTTGCTGTGTTGTCTCACCGTTGTCATTCTCTCCAATGAAGTTACTTATTGTTTCCTACAATTTGTTATTTGACCCACTCGTTCTTTAGGATTAGATTATTTAGTTTCCAATTTATTTTTAGTCTATCTTTCCATGGCCCTTTATTATATATAATTTTATTGTTATCTATTTCCTCCTCTAATTCCCTAGGAAAACCTCTAGGAGCTTGTATGCTATACTGCTTGGTCCATATATATTAAGTAATGATATTGCTTCATTCTCGATGGTGCCTTTTATCAGGATGTAGTTTCCTTCCTTAATCTCTTTTAATTAAATCTATTTTAGCTTTTGCTTTATTGGAGATAAGGATTGCTACCCCAGCTTCTTTTACTTTAGCTGTAGCATAATACATTCTACTCCATCCTTTTACCTTTACTTTGTGCGTATCCCCTTGTTTCAGATGTGTTTCTTGTAGACAGCATATTGTAGGATTAGTAAGTGTTAGAAGTAAGATGTGCATGGGATGCAGGGCCCGGGGCCTTTCCCCTGCACTCCCTGTTGAGATCAGATTTCATACATTTGTAGTGGGTCTGGTCAGATGTGGTCGTGTGACTTCTCTGGCAGAGGATCACAAAGGCAAAGCAGCCTCTACCCTCAGAGAGTCTGCAGTCTGATTGGGAGAGGGCCCCCTGCTGTGGGCCTTATCTGTATTTTGCAGATGGGGGTGGAAGCCCAAACTAGCATTCCAGGCCAGGTCTCCTGACTTGAGTTCGGGGCTCCATCTTCTGCCTTGTCCTGCCGGGGCTTGACGCCAGCATAGCCGCATCGGACAACTAGAAACAGAAGGGACTCAGCTTTCTTGTGGTTCACTCTCTGATGCCCGCTGCTAATAGCCAAGGGCACAGAAGCTGTGTATGTGACTGTTGTGCTTGGACACTCTCAATATCCTTTTCTTGTAACTCATATTCAGGAATTGCATCATTGTGCATGTTATGTTCCCAGATGAGAACCTCTGTTTAAGTCAGGATAGCTTGGCACAAGGCATGGTAGGCAGCAACCGTGCCGCCCCACCCAGTAGCTGCCTTCTCATTAGGGAAGGAGAGTGATGAGGGCAGCTGGTGACCCCTCTGCCCCAAATGCTCTGGGAGAGCCTGATGGTCACGTTTAGGCATGGATCGAACTCTTAGGTATTTGGGAACCAGAGTCGACCTCTCCTTTCATATGCCATTATTCGCACAATGCCAAAGTGCTGAGTCCTGTTGCTGAAATGTCCAAATGGCCCCTTGAGTGCCCTGGTCCCAAACTCTGTCTTTGAGGATGGTGCCATGTTTCTGATGGTCTCTATCGGCTCATCTGTCCTCTTCCTCCTTTCTTCTCACAGCTACAGTGTGGCTGTGAAGGGCCAAAGGCTAATGAGAGGTGCCTTGATAGAGAGGTTTGACTGGCATTTTTGTAAGAAACCCAGTCAATTCTTCCTCCAGTCCGACTCTCCTGCTAAACGTGATGGTAGAGAAGTGTTGTTCTGGTGAGACCTGGGAGGCAGCATCACTGAACCAGCCTGGGAAGAAGCATGTGGGCTCTTGGTGTGAGCTCTCCTGCCTGCTCGTGAGTGCTTGATGGGTTCATTCACCTCCCTCTGCCCTGCTTAGAGCCAGATAAAGCTCGTGATAGGACAGATGGGCCAGTTCTCTGCCTGCCTGCTTCATCTCCTCTGTCTTCTGAGATTTGCTGGCAGAAGTTGTCTTCTCAGTGGCTGAGGTTGAGACTAATGTGTATTTGGTCTGCCTGATGAAGTACTTGTGACTGCTGTCTTAGGCTTCCATAGATAGGTACTTGGCTGGTGGCACCTACTTGTTCTTCATTTGCTCAGCTGATTAAAGTCATTCATCTGAGCCACTGGATGTGCTGTCTTCACTTGAGAATAAATGAGAACTAGTGTGCTGGTGCTTGGTTCTGCCCACCCTCCGTCTCCCACCTCCGGGCTTTTTCTCTGGCTTATCCCTCAGGCTTGGGATGCTCTTCCTCCTCATCTCTGATTCCTGATTCCACTGGTTTCCTTTGAGTCCCAGCTAAAATCCTGTCTTCTACAAGAAGCCTTTCCCCACCCCCTTGGTTCTGACGTCTTCCTTCTGTTGAGAGTTTGCAGTTTCTCTTTATGGATCTTGTTTGCACATGGCTGTATGCGTGCTATCTCCTCATTAGACTGGGGACTTCTCAGACAAGGACTGTTTTTTTTCTTGCCCTTTTTTTTTTTTTTTGACATTCTCAGCACTTTGTTCAGCATCTGGAACAGTAGACTTTAATAAAGTTTATTTCCTGACTGTGGGCTTCCATCAGGTTAAATAATGGGGATGTGTTTGTGCAGTGGCTTTGAAATAATATGCTCACAGTTCTGCCGAGATCGGGAGGAAAGTAGTGAGTGGCATCACTGGAGGGCCGCTTTGGGGCTTAGGGCAGCCAGACCATCCTGGAAAAGGAAGAGGTGGAATATCTGCAGGGAGGACACAGATCTGTCTGGAAGGAAAGACTCCAGCTTTAGATCCCATGCTTATGTTTGCTCTGTTAGCAACCTGCCAAGCTGAGCCCTGTATTGCCTGCTTGTTGTCTTATGTAAGAACTGAGGATTTGAGTGTGGGGGTGGGCTTCATGTTTCCAGTAGATGATCCTTCCACCTCTCGATTCTTTGTACGTGCGTTCATTAGTATTAGTATTGAATTCAGTGTGTGCTCAGTGCTGCTGCTCATGCTTCCACATACCTCCAGTAGTCATTGCTCTCTTGGACTGAAATTCTCCCTGGGATTTTTCCAAAATGGGAAGGTGGCTGTTCTTCCTATGCCAGTACTTTGGGATGCCAGTTCAGTGAACCAGATGAGAGAGGAGAGAGGCTTCAGGCCTAGGCAGTTCCGTAGTTTTTCTACCGTGTGCATGGCAGTCAGTATTTGTCTGGACAGCATGTGCAGAGGGATGTCACTGTTTTTGCAGCAATGTCTTCTGCATGTAGGAATGCTCTTTTAAAAAGTCACTTTTGTGCAGAGAGCAGAAACATCCTGACAATGTATAAAATGATAATGGCAGCAGATCCCGTGGTGCTCTGGGATCCCTCTTCAGAATCCTCTTCTCCCATCAGTACATGAGTAAAGCAATTCTCTTAGTTCTCTTGGTGAACTCAGGGAATACCTGGTAATCCCCAACAAGTGCTGCCTCCATCTTGGGTCTTAGGAGGGTGGGTTCTTGAGACTGAGGTGTGCTTCTGGGCTTTCTGTGTCTCAGATGCAGGCAGATGTGACTGAGTGCCAGTGATGCTTTGCAGGTGGATTCGGTCATTTCCTCGGACTCAGTCTCAACTGTCAGTAGTGCTTGGAGTTTAAGCCCTGTTCCTAGGAAGAAGCAGACTGTCCAGATGTTAAATAAGGGCGTTCAAACAGGTGAGTGGCTCCTATGGGAATTCCTCTCAGCCATTGGTCACTTCCAGGGTTTCTAGGTAGGACAAGAAAATGTGGCTTGAACATGTGTCCCAGGAAAGAAAAGGGGCATCACCAAATGGGAGGCATTGGGAACTTCCCCAACCTTGATCAGAAATTACCTTTTTCCTTGTAGAAAAATGTCCACTTTAGAAAATACTGCTCTACTAATGTTATGGTAATTTTTTCAGTTTGTTAGCATTTATTACATGTCTAATATATTCTGGGCACTGTGCTAATCTCTGGGTGTACAAAGCTTGAAAGAGTACCAATCTCTGTCCTTGAAGAGCCCCAGTTCTGCCCATTTTTGTTGGCTCTTGAAATAACCCTCCTTTGTCTGAGGATCAGCCATTGAGAGAGCACCATTCGTGGGCCACCCCACCTTGGGACCACACGCTGGGGCAGTTTGAATAAGGGCTGGTTAGATTAGTTTTGTCCACCCATGTCAACTCATATTTGTCAGCAAATAAATAATTGTAAGGGAAACCAGCATCCACAGTAAAGCCACATACACAGCAAAGATCCACGGTGCAAGTGTTTCTTCTTGGCCTCAAGTCTTTGGTGGGAGCCTTTTGTCCAGTACTTGTGGGGGGTGAGCAGGGTAAACAGCAAATCCTCTGGGGGCTCATATAGACACTCAGTAGAAATTTCATATTCCCAAGTTTTCAGGGGAGTACGGTTGGGTGGTGACAGGAATCCTCTAGCAGTGTATGGTATGAAAAAATCCCCAGGCAAGGGCACCACATTCAAACCAGTCAGAACTGTATTGAAAGACACACCTTAGAGTCACATGGTACTTTTATTCTCAGGGGAATTGGAGATTGTGAGAAGTACAAGGAAACACACTCGAGATTTTGGAGTGACTTTTCCAACCCCAAATTGTAATGTGACTGGTAAAACAGGAGATAATTACGGGCACTCTTCAAGTCCAGGAAGCAATCTAGAAGAAAAGGAGCCTCTGACTATTTACCTGTGGACCAAGAAGCCAAGGAGAAGTAAACCTCATTGCTCTGAAGGTAAAAGCCCTCAGTTTTAGGTTAAGCTTTGCATCCAGTACCTGAAAGCTTTCGGTCTCTTTTAAAAATTAAATTACTTATTTTTAGTTTTCAACATTCACTTCCATAAGTTTTAAATTTTCTCCCCCTCCCTCCCCAAGACAGCACGATATGGGCTCTACACATGTAGCATTCCTATTAAAACATATGAGCACCTGAAAACTCCCCTCCATCCCGACCCATTAGTAGGAAAGATGGCAGTTTCAGTGTCAGAAAGGCCATGGTTGGGACATTGCTATCAGTGTCTCCCTGGCCAAGACTCCCAGAACCACCCACTGTCCCAGATTGGGGAATCCTGATAGCTTGGGCCTGAGTCTTTGGGCCTGTGTTGGACCAGCATGTCTGCCTGTTCTGTTCTTGTCTTCCTCGCTTTGGGAATTCCATTTTCCATATCTTCTCCTCCTTTAGTACTTAATTCTACCCAACAACCTGAAAGCAAAGACCTAGAGCCCACCTTTTCTCTTTCACTATCTACCCTGCCAAGCATGTTTAATAAGCTGAGTCAGCTAGAGGAAGGAAGACTGACCACCTCTATTCCTGTTGCCTTCTTTCTACTCCTCTGGATGTTTGACTTGCAGAAAAATGCCTTGTAGGGGGATTTCTGGGGTTTCCTGTTTTGATAAACACCCCATGCAGGCCCCTTCCTCAAGTGTGTGCTAGATTGGGGTATCAGGGTGCTCCTTGTAGCCTGCCCCTGCCCCCAGGAATGGTGATGACTGACACTGGAGATCCTCAAAAGCCCTGGCAGTGTTTTTGCTCAGCCCTATTCCTCTGACAGAGGGCACAAAAAAGAGCTGAGATGGTGAAAAATGTGACCTTCCCCTGCTAGATGCCCTAAAAACAGACATTAAAAGCAGCTATGAGCTTGGGCTTCTGCCCAGCCTTTCTTGACCCCCACATCTGTCCTGCCCTTATGGTCTGAGACCATGTGAGTGGTGTCTGTGGCACAGACTCCTTTCTCCCTAAGGGCAGATGGGGCCGTGATTTCTCCCACTGACTCAGCTTTAAGTCCAAGCAAGCCATTATTTGGTGGGAGGAAAGGTGTCTTTTGTGCCTGGTAGAGGTGTCTAAAACCCTGACGTGCCATTTTCACCCCTTTTCCCCCTTTCGACAGCATCATCTGTATAGCTGCTGAAACGTTTGACAATGTAGTGCGTGTTTTCCGTTTGTTGGTGGCATTAAGCATCCTCACCTTTGGCTTAACATCACAGTTCCTGGAAGGGCAGGAGGTTTGGTTAGAAAATTCACAGAGAATATTCCTCTAATTAGATTAAAAATCCAGTACTGTCTAAATTTGCTGTTTCCTGGCACTGCTGTCATATCCTAGCTGGGTAAGCTTAGGTCAGACTTGGAGGGCCAAAGGTGTCTGCCCCTTTCTGCTGGGAGAGGAAAGTTCCTGACCCATTGATTCCCAAGGGCAAAGGCTGCCCTAAGCCCCTTCTGCCAGAGTCACCTGGGGGCATTTAGACCCTCATGTGACCAGCCCTAGGCACTTCCCTTCTCTGGTTTCCTTCCCCTTGTCACCACCTCTGCTGCTGCTGCTTCTCCTCTCTGCACCTGATGCTGTGTGTTCATGACTGGAGAGTTCAGCCTAGGTAGGATACCTCTATTCTTAAAGGGAATGGAGTGGGCTGGGAATGAGGGAGGCGGGGGTGGGTGGGTACAGAGGAAGTGAGGAAGCTGGAAGGAGGAAGGAATGAAAATGAGGGAGGGAAAGAGCCTGGAGATTGCTTTCCTCATGTACCTCCAGCCTTCCTGGCTCACATTTTCTTTGGGATGTTAGGCAGATGCACTTCAGGAGCCTGAATGAGCTACAGAAGTAGTGTGTGTTCTTTGGAAATGTTTGTACTTGTAAATGGTGAGCTCCATGCCTGGAGCCAGAGGCAGGAGTGAGCTAATGGTCTCTGGTGCCTGTCACCCTGGGATGCAAAAAAAAAAAAAAAAAAGGAGGGGGGAGGGTGATAAGTAAAGATCTGTGACCCGAGCACCTGTGCTGTGAAAGCTGAGAGCTTGTTTTCTTTTCTCCTAATAAATATTTCCCACAGGGGTTTCCTGGTTTATTCCTGCAGAAAATCTGAGATGTGCCTCCAAGAAGGAGAACCAGAGCAGTTGTATGTCTGGCCCCAGCCCGTCCTGGTTTGCTGCCCTGACTCACACCAAGCCTTGGAGGCAGCCCCTTCGAGAGAAGAACTGGCCGATGGACAATGGGGGCAGTGGCAGGCTTCAGGCTGTGCCGCCTGGCCTAAACGATGACAAGGAGGCCCACAGACGATTCGTGAAGGCGGGCCTACAGGTGCACAGGGCGGTGGCCATGCTGAAAAGCCAGGGGTCATTGTCTGGCCTTGCCAGACTCTTCTCTGCCACTGCCTGCTTAGATTCTTTGCTCTGGGCCCTTTGCTGTCAGTGGGCAGTGGTGGAAAGGACACACCTATGCCCCTGGGCCCTACCCTAATGAGGGCAGGGTCTCATTAGTTTTGCTTAGGGCAGTATCCTTTGAATCCACAGACTTGGGTCCTTGTCCTCTGGTATGGTCGATCTTGAGAGAATCTCTGTTGTCATTGGGGCAGTGCCCCCAAAACTGAGGGTCACCCACTCCTCTTCTTTCTCCTTCTTGTCCTGACTTGTCCAAGGCCACATAGTAAGAAAGTGGCGGAATCAGCATCTGAACCCAGGGCTTTGACTTAGTTAAGTGCATGCTCATGGGCCATGCCACCTCTTTGTCTGTTGCTTCTGACAAGGTGCCTTGGCTTCTCTTGTCCAGCCAGGTGGTGTTCCCTGTTGTTTCATGTTTCATGTTTGGTAATGAGATTTCCTTGGCCAAATGGACTTTTTGAGCCTAAATGTGTTTTATAATTTGAAATTTCCCCATACATACTTGGGCCTTAGTAGAAAGGGCCCAGTTCTCATCCAGGGGATGCTGTTCTCTTCTCTTTGCTCTAGGAGTCCCTGGAGAGGCTCCGCCCTGACTTCATCTCACGCTCTGGGGCTCGGGTGAAGCGGCTAAGGTTAATCATAGAGGAGAGGAAGCTGCAGCATTTGCTGCAGAGGGAGCGAGATGAGCTGTTCAACACCGCTGAGCAGCAGAGGGAGTCCCAGGACGTTGCTGGCTTTCTTTCTAAGAAAGGTATGGTGTGCCCCACTTGGCGGTCAGCTGCTGGCCCTGCACTCCCAGGCTGTCCTGATCACTGAGACTTCAGCATGTGGGCACATTTTGGGCTTGCTTTGCCAAGGGAGTAATCCTGTTTCTGTAGCTCCTCTTCACTGTTGTGGGACATTCTACAAACACCTTTCATGAAAGAGATTCTTGGATTAGAAGGGAATTGAGAAAGACATCTTCTTCCCTTCTACTAGGGAGAAGTTACATCAGCTAGGTCTGGAAAAAGTCAGTGTGGAGGAGGGGATTTCTCTGAGGCAGGAGACCCTTGTGTGAATCCTGTTTCTGCTGACTTTGCAAGTCATGTCCTTGTCTGTAAGAATGAGGACCTTTTAAGATTTTCTGCAGGTCTAAAAGTAGGTGTTTTTCTGAAATTGCTGTCTCTGAAATTTTTCTTCAAAATTGGCTGCACGTCTATCAGCTCCTTTTACTTGCTGGGGCTTTTTCTCCCCTCACAGATAACTACAGCTATACCTTCTCCTTATGCTCTCCAAAGTATCAGGACAACAGAAAAATATTGTAACAAACCCCAAAAGAATTTTTAAAGGAACCAAGTGAAGTATTTTTCAGTGAGTTTGTGGGCGTATGGGCCAGGGTTGCTCTAATCCATTCCAGAACGAAGTATCTGGGCATAATGTTTAGGATTTATCAGTTCCTGACCTTACTAAATTCTAAAGGATTAAAGCCCTTTACAACCAATCTGCACTCCCCACCATCTGTGGTGTCACTAGTAGGAAAAGAGTGTGACCTGAGTGCTCCATTCTTACTGATGGTGTGTGAGAGGTAATGTTGTGCCGAGAATCAGAGCGAGCCGAGACCTGGGTTCAAGATAAATTTGGCTGTGTATTTATTGATCAAGTGCGCGTCTGCCAGCGTTCTCACTCAAATTGGCAGTCCCTAATGGATCTCACAGACTTGATTATATGGACCAAAAAGAGGAACCAAAACCAGGGAAGGGGGCTAGCCAAAGCTATGATGTTATAGAAACCAAAAGAGCAGATTGGTTAGCTATTTTGGGAATACAGCTCAGGGGTACAGGAGCATTAGGGTCCAGCCCCCAATGACATAAGGGTTCCTCCCAGAACAGGTGGGGTGCATGATCACGAGGAGGGGTACTGGGAAGTCCCAGGGTCATGTTCTGGGCAGGGGGTGTGGGGTCCAGATGCTGGATCACGGGGAATGGAAAATCCTAGAATAGACCAGGGTCATGTTCTGGGCAAGGGGTGTGGGGACCCTGCTTAGGTGGTGGAACAGAATGAGGTGATCTCTAATCTTGCACCCAAGCTAATCCTTGTACAGTAAAGGAAAAATACAGAATGCTGATTTGAGGAAGTTGGGGTGCCTTTTGGCAACATGCCCAGACTTATGTCTTAAGCAATTACAGGCTATGACAGAGAAGCAGGGGCAGAGAGGCAAAGATATAAAAAGGGCTTGGGGCTTTAATGGTGGGACACAGGTGGGCCATACTCAGGTAATGGGCAGGTGCCCCAGGACTTGAATTAGGGCACAACCAGTAACAGTTATCCTTTCATGGCCGGGCTTTCCTATGTTCTTTTGAAACCCAAGGTTAAATTCTAGTTTTGATCGTGACAAACCTCATGCAGGGGACCAAAGGCAGAGGCAGGTCTTGGCTTGTTTTCTCTGTTCTGCTTCCCAGTGGCCTAGAATTTACCCTAAACTTAAAAACTTACAGAGTTTATTCCTATTAGGCCTGGCAGAGTAAGAAGCTAGGAGGGTCAGCAGACCAAAGGAAGCCAGCCGTGCTTTTTGTTTCTGAGCAGGCTTGCTGGGGATTCACAGTCAAGAAGACGGTGCTGTTTTCAGAGATGACAACAGCTCTTAAAGAGCTGAGGGTGCAGTGCTCTGATTAAGAGTGCATTGAGAGGCCCAAGCTTGGAAGGTTTGAAGGCCTGTGAGAGACAAACAGCTGTGAGCTCTCCCCCTCTGGATGGGACCTTGGTTCAGGTTCACGTTCAGGTTGTTCTTGAAGCCTCTGGGCTTAGGCCTCACCTCATAGCTGCTCTTGCCTCCTTTCTGCTCTCTGCCTCTGCCTCAGCATGGACACTGAGAGGCATTCATAGAAGGCTATTTTTAAGACCATTCAAAGAGCCATGAAAAATGCGCTCCTGGGGACAGATGTACTTTGTTTGAAAGTTCTGTTTGAGTCAGTTCATGTTTATGGAGTACACCGTGTTAGGGACATTGGGGACTGAAAAAGCAGTTGAGGGTCATTAAGCCCTAAGAGCTAAAATGTCTATAGATGAAATAGAGAAGAAGTCTGAGGCAGAACATGAGCCGGCGCATTTGTTCCCCTTCCCAGGGCCTGGATGGCTGGCCTTCACAGCAGAGATAAAAGCTCAGATTCTCTGACCTTCTGCCTGGGGAACAAGACCCACTGAGTGGGCTCCCGTAAAGATGCTTCTCCCACCTTTGTTTGGATTGGATTAGGCAGTCAGTGAGAATAAGAACAATAAATGTTTTTATTTATCTTCCATCCTGCCTAGTTTGGTGCCTTGTATTAGGGCAGCAGTTCTCAACCTGTGGATTATATTCAATTTGTAGCAATGAAAATACATCCTGCATATCAGATAGATTCATAACAGTAGCAAAACTGCAGTTATGAAGTAGCAACGAAAATAATTTTATGGTTGGCGGGGTCACCAGAACATGAGGAACTGTATTAAGGGGTAACGGTATTCGGAAGGTTGAGAACCACTGTACTAAGAGGGGAGAGCCTGTATTTTGGAGCTGAAGTCATTGGGAAGTCGTAGAGAATGAGAACTACCTCTGATACAGCACCTGCTTGGGTACAAAGGAAGGCAAAGAGCAGAGTCATGATGGCCCACACGGAAACAACTATGAGCAAGCTGGAGGCTAACAAACATCCACTGGAGATGACCTCAGGAGGGAGGCACTAAGATTGAGGAGGAGAGGCTTCCTGCAGAAGGAGGAAGTGAGGAGGGGGAGAGTTAATATTGTGGGGGAAGAGCCAGGGAAAATGCCTGGAGGGTGGGACATGGAGGGTCTTGTGTAAGGAGCACAGGTAGCCCGGGGCTAGTGTCACTGGGTCGTAGAGGATGGGAAGGACAACCAGGCATAGGGCCTGCAGAGGTAGGAAGGGGTCTTGTTATACAAACAAGATGAAGTATTCAACCTAGGGTCTGTCTAATGAGGCAGTGAGGGGTCAAAGTTGCCCTTAGGGAAGACTGCTTTGGTCACAGATGGGAGGAGGATGAACTGGGGTGGGACATAATGCATTATTCTTTTTCAGCTGCTTTATATCTGTGATCTCTCTAGGTCATTGGATTAGTCAGAAAAGGTTGCACAGAGTTAATTAAGTAAAATGCTTTTCCCCAGCTGTCTATCTGTGACAATAAGACACAGATGAAATCTGACCTTTCAGGTAGCTCCAGGTATCGTGGAACGAGGGCTGGTTCCATTTTTCCAGTATTCTCCATATGATCTCTTAGTGCAGAGGTTCTCAACCTGTGGGTTGCAACCCTTTGGGGGTCGAACCACCCTTCCACAGGGGTCATCTTAGACCATCGGGAAAACGCATTATTTACGATGGTCTTAGGAACCGAGACACCGCTCCTCTATCCATCTCCAGGTGGGTCCACCCACATGCAGATACACCCACATACAAGTATTAAAGGGTTGTGGCATTAGGAAGGTTGAGAACCACTGTTTTAGTGGCATGCCCTCTCCCGGTATCAGGTCAATCTTTCCTGAGGAACATTGCTTTTGGAATTTTGGGAATTCGATTAAAAGTTTGGAAACTATTGTCATGAAACCAATGTTGACCAAGAACATGTGTCCCTTTGCTTAGGTTACATGACTTTGAGGAACAGGACAATAACCAAGAAGGAAATGATACAACGATCGAAAAGGTGAGGTGCCAGTTGGGGCTGATGATTATCCTGAGCAAAGGTGTTTATATGTGGTCAGAGCAAGTGTGGGAAATTAGGAAAGTGTCTTCTGAGCCATGGCAAGGACTTCCTTCCTGCCTTCCTGCCTTCCTGCCTTTGCTTGGCCTTACAGAGGGGCAGGTACACTCAGTGGAGGCAAGCCTGAAGGGGGCATGGTGCTTAGGGCCCTTCCCGTGTGTGTGGGGGGGGGTGAGGGGATGGTAGGGGGATTGGAAGAAGAGAGCTCACAATGTAGGTATGAAGGCTGGAGCTCCTGTAGCCAGTGCTGCTGTACTTAACCCTGACCCTTTTTAAAATTAGTGGAAAAGATGTGTGGTGAAGGAGTAAGAGAGTGAGGGACTGAAGCCTAGACTGGTGGGGGGTTAGTGTTATGGCTTGCGGGGCACCTGCCTCTCCTTCTCAGGAGATAGTGGAGTGGTCCTGTGGTGACCAGCTGGATGGATGCACTGAAGGCTGCCTGACTCCTCCTGAACTTCATGATAGGGTTCATGAGGGCTTTCAGATCAGAAACACGTCTACCCTCAGCTTTGTTATCTTTCTTCATCCTCGTCCTTTCTAAACAATAGCGAAAATAGCGATAACCTTGGTTCCCAAGAGAGGCGTCGGTTCCTCAGACTTTGCTCTTCACATCCTCACCCAGACTCGAGATGGCCTCCATAGAAGAAGCCTGATGCCAACCTCTCATGCCCTATAGACACCTGCCCGGCACTACCCAG
This sequence comes from Pseudocheirus occidentalis, assembly GCA_028646575.1. Lineage (NCBI taxonomy): Eukaryota > Metazoa > Chordata > Mammalia > Diprotodontia > Pseudocheiridae > Pseudocheirus > Pseudocheirus occidentalis. The sequence goes on from CM053595.1 coordinate 307,811,693, forward strand.
TTTGGTGCTTCATAGGTCAGGTCTGTGGGCAGGAGTCGAGTCTCTAGTGTAGACAATTGAAAGAGATGAACTTAATTCATCTAAATTTGGGGAAAAGACTTAAGACTTTGGTCAGAAGGCTTAAGAACAGTGTTTGAAGAAATACATGACATGTGAACAAGACTTTGGGTAATGACATATTTTGAAGCAAACAGTGCTTCCAAGTGTACTCTGATGGGTCTGGGCGCTCCCTCTAACAATGTAGATGCCTCCCGTCCAGGGTGCTGGTAGCCCTCCGCACTGATAGCTCCTAGTGCTGTCCACCTGGAATTGCTCAGTCTCACCATAGAACTGGAACATTTGTTCTTCCTCAGACAGTTCATTGATAACATTCTTCAATTTTCCCTTGGAAAAACTGCCTGCCTACACCCACCGTGTGTTCATCTTTAATTCTTGGAGGCAGGGGTATTCCAGGTCTTGGTGCCATACAGCAGCCCCAGTGAAATGTTTTTATTGAAAAGATCTTTCCTTGTATTTTGGCATCAGGCAAAGTGTTTTGCAAATTTCCAAAAGCAGTTCATCCTTTTCTCTTCCTCCTTTTTCTCCTCAGGGCCAAGCTCTTTGTCCTTCTCTGTTGTCTGGCCCAGATAGCAATACTCTCGGGCAGGAGTGGGGAACCTGCAGCCTTCAGATCTCTTGTGGCCTTCTAGGTCCTTGGGTGCAGCCTTCTGACCGAGTTTTTTTTTTATCAAGTTGATTTGTTCTGTGATGTTTTAATTCAGTCAAAGGACTGCACTTGAGGACCTAAAGGGGTTCCTCACCCCTGCTCTTGGACAAGCTCTGCATATGATGGATACTGACGTATGGGTGATCGATAGACAGACTATTTGGTGTTTTCTGTAGGGATGGATGGGCCAGACTCACTCTGAGTCACTGTAAATCACTCCAGGAGACTATAGTGTGTTGGAGTTTGAGGCAACTGATAACAGTGTCATCCACAAAGTCAGAGGACTGAAAGAATAGAAAAAATTGTGAAATATCTAATTTGGAAAAACAGTAGAATGCCATGATTTTAAAAAGAGGCTAGGCATCCTATTTCAAGAATTTTAAAAGAAAACTGCCCCTGTCTCCTAGGACCAGTGGGCAAAGTAGAAAGAGAAAGAATCGCCTCCTGAAAGAAACCCCAGATGAAAACTCCCAGGAACATGACGTCTGAAATCCAAAGCTCCCAGGCCAAAGGAAAATCCTGCAAGCAGCCAGAAGGAAAGAACTCAGATGTGGAAGAACCACAGACAGGATCACACACAGCTTAGTAGTGGTCACTATAAAGCAGTAGAAAACTTGGAATATGATATTCCTGAAGGCAAAGGATATGCCCTTACAGCCAAGAAGAGCTCAGCAAAACCGAGGGGGGAAAATGGACCTTTAATGAAACAGAAGGTTTCTAAGCATTCCTGATGAAAAGACCAAGGCCATGGAGAAACTTCCAAGCCCAAAGGGACTTCAGACACAGAAATGAAGGAAAACATAAAGGTGAACATGCTAAGGGACAAAACCAGGATGAACTGTTTGCTTTTAAATATGGGAGATGGTACATGTCCCCTCTGAGACAAGTCATCATCAGGGGTCATAGAAGAAGTCTACTGGACAGGCTTGGAAATGGCTTTGTTGTGACTTCATGATCTTAAGAGAAGAATAGGAAGGGAAAGGAACAGGAAGATGCCAGGTGGGGCAAGGGAAGGGAAGGCAAAGGCAAAGTAACAGCAGCTCATGGAATCAGGGCGCACAAGTACCATCTGAACAAATGAGTAGAAGGGAGTGGAGAGGTCACTGACCCTTGGACCTTATTCTCATCTGACCTGGCTAGAAGGAAAGATAACATATGTACACATGTGCGTGCACACACACACACACACACACACACACACACAGAGAGTTGGGTATGCAAATACATTTCAGCCAATAGGGAAATAGGAAGGAAGTGTTGGGGGGGGGGTGGAGAAGAAGCCTTTAGAGCAGTGGTTCTCAACCTGTGGGTCGTGACCCCTTTGGAGGTTGAATGGCCCTTTCACAGGGGTCGCCTAAGACGCCACTCCTCTATCCATCTCCAGGCGGGTCCACCCACATCCAGAGAGGCCCGTGTATGAATTTTAAAGGGTCGTGGCATTAGAAAGGTTGAGAACCATTGCTTTAGAGGAAAATCACATTAAGGAAGAGGTTTATCCTAAGCCAAACAGGCTCCCAGGAAGTAAAAAATGTTTACAGATATTCTTTTTTAGGTGTCAGAGAGCGGGAATCTGAGGAAATGTAACATGGGGGTGTGGATGAACACGTTATGGAGAATTCTGTTAATGTGCTGAACTCTGACCAGCTGCATAAGTGAGAAAGCCTAGAGTTTCTGCCTCTTGGTAGCGAGTGAATGAGGACTCAGGGCACAATGAGGGCTCTCTCCTAGCACGTGGCTAACACGGGAACTTGTTGTAACGGACTCTGCGTGCTTGTGATTTCTTTCCCCCCTTTTTTCAGTTACTTGCTAGCTCCTTGACCTCGGACAGGTCATATCACGTACTCAGCGCTTCTCAGCCTCTGTGATGCCATCTGAGAAATGGATGTAGTCATAGTAGTTGCCTTATAGGATGCTTGTGACGATCAAAGGAGGGAGCAGAGGGAAGGCTCTGGGCTTTGTAGTAGTATTGAAATTTTAGACTTTTATCACCTTTATCCAAGAGCAAGACCCAAAAATGTATAGAGGAAAAAATATTTTAACCTTATTCCTTTTCTTGTAAATTTATTTTTTTTAATGAACAGAAATTTAGTTTTTTCTTCCCCCCACTCACAGAAAGAAAAACAAAACTCTTATAACACATATGGAGTCAGACAAAACAAACTCCCACACTGGGCATGTCCAAAAATACGTCTCATTCTTCAACTCGAGTCCATCAGCTGTTTGTCAGATGCTTCGTTATCCGTCCTCTGTGGTTGTGGTTTATCATTGCGTTGATTAGAGCACTTTCAAAGTTGTTTGTTTCTACAAGGCTGTATAAGCTGTATACAGCTGGTGTATAAATTCTTCTGGTTCTCCTCACTCCACAATGCGCAGCTCTTCCCTCATATTTCTGAAACCATCCCTTTCATGATTTTTTATGGCCTATTACATCCACAGAACATAATTTGTTTAGCCTTTTTACAGTTAATGGGTGCTCCCTTGGTTTCTGTTGAACTTACTTTTAATGAAGTACCTCATCTGAATGATTGCCAATCCTGATTAAATAATATTTTAATAGGCATATCCAGAGGGTGAGAGATTTTAAGACCTTTAAATATAGAGTAGAGCACTCACTATAAACGTAAATCTGGGAAAGGAGAGGAGGAAAGAAGAGTGGAAAGAAGGAAGGGAGGGAATGGGGGACCCAGGGAGTGGGAAGAAGGGAAGGAGAGGAGGAGTTTCAGCAGAACAGTCAGTTGGATGAGGTGGGGCAGGAGCATAGGTTGACAGTCAGGCCCAGAGTCCTGGCCCTGGACAGAGTTGGAAGCCTGTTGGAAGCCCTCTTCTCCAGCTCCCTCATATTACAGATGAAGGAGTAGAGGCCCAAGGTGTCTCAGGTTGTTACCTGAGCTAACTAAGTGAGTGGGTGGCAGAACCAGGATTTATACCTAGGCCTTCTAACTCAGGGAAGAAAGGCAGCGGGGAGGAGAGAAGGTTGCATTTAGATTCAGGTGTCCTAACTGCAAGTTCAGCATGCTATCCCCTGTGCTGCCCCTGACCTGCCTTTTCTAGGTCTCACTAATGGAATGAAAAAGAAAGAGACGCTCCCAGGTTTGTTGATTCTGGCTTTGCCATTCTAGGTCCTGTTTGGACCTGGAACTTCCCCTGCTTTCTTTTCATTCAGTTTACCTTGCGTATTCAGAGCAGTTTCTGCAAAATGACTTGAGGTGGGAAGAGATGAGAAGGCACAGCATTTGCCACCTGGTCAGATAATTGTGGAGTGCTCAGGACAAGTGTTTGTAGAAAAGCTGCCACAGAAAGAAGTATAGCTTACACAGCAGCGCGTCTTACAGAGGACACAGAGACAGACCTCTTCTAGGACAGTCTGAATGGTCTCTCCAAACGGAGTCAGCATAGACTTTGTTGTATAAAAGTGAGAATAGGTAAAAACAGAGAGAATAGGCAAGAAGAGATTCTGTATATGGATCCAGGAATAAGGAAGGAGAGCAGCCCCAGATGTCTGTAAGCGTGAGACTTCTAGGCAGTCACATCTTTGTGAGCCCTTTCCTCAAGAAAAGAACTGGAAGATACTGGACATGATCAGCACCAAGCAGTGTCACATAAATGAAATGACTCATGGCTATGGGAGCCATTCTAGAATCCGTTTTCTGAGGACAGCCGCTCTACTGACTCGTTATAGAGCAAATAACAGAATGAATACAAAGCTAGAGAGACTAATAATGAAGAAAGAGCAGACATGCAGTTAATACAACTTTATCTTGACATGTTTAAACATTCTGTTAATGCTTTTAAAATGATAGTGTCAGGAGAAAGTTCACAGACACCAATTACTAAGATTTCATATAGAAGACTGATGAATATAAGCAGTTATCATAAGATTGAAGCCAAGAAAACCTAAAACCTACCTTAATAAACACTTGATTTTTTTTCTAAGCAGGGAGATTTGGCTGCCAAAGACATCACTGATTTAGAATTTAATCTTGCTTGTACAAATATTGCAGAGAAGTTCGGAAAAATGGAAGATTATGAGCAGTTTTTCTTTCAGTTGCTTCAGTCTCGTCTGACCCTTTGTGACGCCATCTGGGTTTTGTTTTGTTTTGGCAAAGGTAGTGGAGTAGTTTGACGTGTTCTTCTCCAGCTCATTTTACAGATGAGGAAACCGAGGCAAACAGGGTTAAGTGACTTGCCCAGGGTCACACAGCTAGTGAGTGTCTGAGGACAGATTTGACCTCAGGTCCCCTGATTCCAGGCCTAGCTCTCTATCTACTGAGCCATCTCATCAAACAGGAACAGTGAAGAGGAAAACTAGTTTAAAGAAAGATTGCTCAGGGCCCCAACCAAATAAAGTCGTCCTAAACATGCTTGAGGATAAGATAGAAGACGGCAGACGGACAGAAGACAAACGTGATCCTCAGAGATGTTTGTTACTGTAGTCACTGCCCAGGACAGTGGAGGCCTCGCACCTAGACTCTAACTGCCCACTCCCTATTAGTTTATAGCTAATTCAGGAGCTGCTTCCTTCACCCATTCCCTTTACCAGACTGAGCTCCAAATGCCTCTGCACCTTTTCCAAACAGCCGTGCCACTCTCAGAAGTGCAGTGTTTCCTTCCATTGAGACTAAAGCATGTATCACAGCCTCTAAAAAAAGCACTCTGAAAAGCATGGCGCTCGTTGGACTGTATGGGGTATTTTTGTCTAGAAATCAGCCTTATTTTCCTCATTATTGCTTCATTTGTGACCCCGGAGCTTCCAGAGCCAAAGTGACTTCTGTCAATGTACAAGAAGCTGTTAGACTTTCTTCTTTTTGGTAAACCATGAATTGGGACTTCTGGGAGCAGGAGGGTACAATAGCTACCTGGATAATAGATTTGGACTTTGGAAAGGTGAGTGTTCACTCTTCTGAGTGACCTATATTTGGGAGAAATAACCCTACAAAAGCTACTGAGAATAGAGCTAGAGCAGGAATGGGGAATCTGCAATCTTAATGCCACATGGGGCCTTCTCAGTCCTTAAGTGTGGCCTTTTGAATGAATCCAAATTTTAACAAATCCTTAATCTGTACAATTTGGATTCAGTCTAAAGGCCGCCCTTGAGGACCTAAAAGGCCCCATCTGGCCTTAAGGCTGCAGGTTCCCTTCCCCTGCTCTAGAGTATGAAAAATGACTTGGCCGAAGGGAGGGGACGAGCAGCTGTTGGACAGAAGTCCTCCCAGGCACTACTTGGATTGAGAAGCAGAAGTCGCCAGTTAGTCCCCTTCACATCGGTAGGTTTTCAGAGAACAGAATCACAGCTGTTGGAGTTGAAATGGCGTTTTCTAGATGAAGAAAGCTATTGAGAGGCTTCTGTACGTGCACTATTTTTTTTTTTTAATCCAAGAATAGGAGATTCCTAATTGTCCGCAGTGACCAGGACTTGAAAGTCATCAGCTTGGTATTCCAATCAGTGACATGTACAGGCCTCCTGTTGAGTACAAGTTACTGTGGTCAGTGAGCAGGAGACTAAAAAGACATTTTCTTTGCAGATGAGTCACTTCTGTGACCAGGCCAGCAGTGCTGGGCAGAACCCCTGATGTCCTGAAAATGGTCCTTGTTTTTGGACTTGTACACCCTTCTCTGTAATAAATAGCTGCATTGACCTGTCATAGAAGCAGTCTGGGCCCACGTATCCCCACTAAGCCACAAGGACTGGAACAGCACTGTTTTAAAATAACCTTTTATGGCATAAATCTTGATGCCAAACTGGGTCTGGTGACTTGGACTCCTGAAGAGCAGCCGATCTCTTCTTCTGCCCTCACCACTTAAACCTGAGACTGTAATTTCTTACTAGCTTTTTTTTCCCCCCATGGCATTCTCCTTAATTTCTGACTTCATCCCACTTTCTCTGGAGAGTTCCTATGGCTTCTGGAGATTGGGGCGGGGACATTAACCCAAGAATAATGGATCCGCCTCAACATCCCAGGCTGCAGAATAAAGGCATGTTCAGTTTGATCTGGGAAGAATTGACATTTTGTCCCTTCCTTATTCACACCCTTTGGATTCTCAGCACTGGCTTCTGAAATACCCATTCAGGCCTCATTTGGCAGAACCCCATGTAATGTCAAACTCTTTGGCTGGTTCCTTGAGAGTTTCAGCATTTTTATCCACCTTGATGTTCCTTCTTTAGAGGATGTCAGTGAGCACAAGTGACCTGCCCAGGGCCAGGCAACCAGTGGGTGTCAGAGAAGGGATTCAGTTCTCCTTATCTCCTAGGCCAGCCCTCTCTGCCATGGCTCATGGCTTCTCTGTAGAGTGCCAGACGTTCATTCCAGTATCTCTTATTGAACTAGAAATAGCCACCTTTGTTTTCCTTGGTCTCTGTCCTGTCAAGTTGCAGTGGGGACAGTGAAGGGAATGGTGTTCTCAGGAAGTTGGAGAAGTCTTAGATGCAGCAGACTTTGCATGAGTGGTTGGTGCTGTGATCCTGAATAATAATATAGTAACTGGGTGGTCTCTTTCCCCATTTTCAAGGATCTATGAACAGCTTCCTGAAGTGAGGAAGAGGCGAGAAGAAGAGCAGAGAAAATCAGCCTATTCTACATACCGGTATAAGGCCCAGCTGTACAAAATGGTGAGTCCGCGAGCCACATGAGGCAGATTTGTCAAAATTGAATCTTCAGAGTCAAGTCCTAAAGTGTCTAGAGTATTGAGAACTGAGAAGGGAGACACTAGAGGTGGGGAAGTTTGTGTGGGCTTCCCCCTGCTAGATTTTCATCTCAAACCCTCTATCAGAATATGGAAAATACTCAGCTTTCTGCATTGTGGGGAGCATCGTTATAGGAAGAAGTCAGTCATTCACTGATTCCCGGAATGTCCCCTATGTTATTGGGCAGTGGGGTCACAGTCAATGAAGTGCTTTCCTCCTAAGGGACTCACATAAAAGCCCACATCTGTTTAGGTACACCAGGAAATGGGTGACCTTCTAGGCCTTAGAAGAGGAAAGGATCTTCAAGGTTACTGAGTCTACCTGCCTCCTTTTACAGAGGAGGATGCCGGTCCCCAAAGGGTGGTGTAATCTACTTGAGGTCAAGTGGGCAGTTGAGCACACCTGGAATTTATCCTTTGACTCTGGGACATTTTCCATGACCCCACCCAGCTCTCTTCAGTGGAAGGGGAGTCATGCAGATTGTGAGAGTGATAAAGCCAGCATTGGACTGGACCGAGGTCCTGGGGTTCCCAAAGAGATCCAATGAAAAGGAGACATAGGTGTGTTTGTAGGCAACAGGGGAGCAGCCAGTCATCTGGGAGAGTGGGGGTGACAGAGGGGCCATCTGGGAGAGAGAGGACGGTGTGGGGTCTGTCATGCAGGGACAGGGGTTTGCCTTGCTGAGGATCAGGGCCACCTCTTGGTGTGAGGGGTGTGAAGGGAGAAAGGAGTAGGGGAGCTTGTTGTAAACAGCTGCAGTGAGAATGGGGCAGGGGAACCAGGGAAGGTCTGAGGAGTGATCTCACAGTTTGGAAAAGCTGATGTGGTGAATGGACTGATGAATCAAGTTTGTGGTGGCCCAGTCCAAGGCTGAGGCTTGGCCGGGCAAGGAATTCACTAAAGAGAATGGTGTAGGGCAGTGTAGCCAGAGCAGATGATGGCCTGGGAGAGCCCTGATGAGCACTTGAGGAAGAGGGTGAGAGCAGACAGAAGGACAAGTGATGGAATAAAAAATCTGGGGACTCGAGCACAGAAGTGAGATGCAAGAAGAAGGCTGTGACCATTGTGTGGGAGCAACAGAGCATGGGAAGTGGGCACAGGGAGGAACTGAGGGGTTTAGATCTCTGAATCGCAGTATGTATGTCGAAGTCCCCTCCTGTGAGGGCAAGAGTTAGGGACAAGAAGAAGACTGAGTTGGTCCTGCACCCACCTAGGAAAAGAGGGTCCTGGCAGTCAGTAGAATTCAGCCAGCAGTCTCGTTGGGGATTGAGTGAACCCCCATGGAGGCAACCGTGGGGGCCGGAAGTGCTCTAGCCCCCCAGCCTTGACCATTCACTGTGTCCTGAAAGGAATGGCCCAAGTCAGATGGTGAGGGCTAGCTCTGCCCGCTCTTTGACACAGGGCCCCCCGCTGCCCCCCGCTGCCCTCTGCTCTTCTCCCATCCCCTCATCACTTTGTCTTTGCAGCCGGTTTGATGTCAGCTTGTGAGTAAAGTCCCAGCAATCAGTGCTCCCATCTCCTTGCTTGGGAAATGCATGGCTTTGCGGTAGGAGATGAAAGGTGAAGCCCAGTCTTGTCTCAGACAATGTCTTCCCTTCATCTCCAGCATTTTCACTAACAACTCATGCAGTGGGAATTTGGTTTTTAAAGGATGTTAGGGACTGCTGAGGAGGAAGGGAGCAGGGCTCCGATCTTAGGTTTCCTTGATGGGTGTCATAGTCTCTGCCCACGTCGACATCCTCGGGGCAGTGGTACATGCCCCCGTCATCTGGGGTCATGAAGCAGGGTTTCTTCCACATCACCTGGGAGGCAGGAGGAAGAAATGATAGCCTGTCTCATTGGTGGCTGTGAGGGTTTATTTGGAGGATGGACTAACCCATCCTTGGTCACAATCAGAGTTGGTGGGAGAGCTGGGGCAAGCTGCTATCCTTGACACGCCTTAACAGAAGGCTTGATACAGTCCTAGGCTCTGAGTCTCTACTTGGAATTGTCATGGTGTTTCTGAGTTTGGGTAGATAAACGCAGAATTTATTGAGTGATAACCATGATTTCTGAAACTGAAGTTGGAGAATTCTAAGTGGGAGGGGCCTACACCAACCTCTGTAGTAGCATGTCTCTGGCAGGGCCAGCCACTGGGACAAGGAGAAGGCCCCATTAACCATGTTTCTTGCTTTTTTCTTTCCACAGAAAATCACCAACCGTGTCTTAGGGAGAAAGGTCCCGTGGGATTGACAAGCAAAATGATCTTCTTGGAATTCTTATATTTTATGATTTTAAAAACAATTCCAGACTTCTGCAAGTGTCCTATGTGTGGTGTGGATACTGAATAGCTGAGTATGTGTTTGTGTGTTTAATAAGTTATTTGATGTTTTTGTGCAGTTTAAAAATAATTACTTTGTAGGAAGTTGGGAGTCACTGATATAGGCGGACATGTCTCTCTTTTGGGAGACCTTTTTCTCACCTGATCGTTGTGAAACGATGCCTTTATCTTTCAATTCCTCCCAGAAGCAGGGCTTTTTTTTTGTATGTGTTTTTGTACTTTTAGAAAATAAATTACTTTTGACTTAGAGCAAAGCAAGCAGCTTGCGATTCTTTTTTTCCCAGATGGAAATGTTCAGGGGCCTTAGGGAACTCTTTGAAAGGTATGTCCAAGAGCCAGGGCCGGTTCTGGAGGCTTTGGACAGGGAGTATCCAGGAACCCCCCCATTCTGGCTTGTGTCCAGGAGAGCCTTCTCTTTGGTGGGAGGCAGGCTGGAACTAGCCGGGAGCTCCAGGCAAAGCCCACCGATGGCAGGTGGCCTGCGGTGAATCTTGCTGGGGAATATCCTCAGCCTTTGTATGCTCCAGGCTGAGCAGGGGCCCCATGTGGAGGGATCGGGATGAGCCACCAGCCGAGGCCAACCATCAGGACCAGAGCCCGGAGGGGATCCTCCGAGGCCCACAGGAGCCACCCAGCCCCCCTTGCCTTGCCCAGTCTCAGTGCAGATCCCCCCAAGCTCCCCACCAAGAGAATGCATCTGTTCAGTGTTGTCTTAAAAAATGAAACCTGAAGCCACCGGAATAGAGCCAGACAGGCCTCTGCTGCCTGAGCCCCTACAGCGGGCTCACTGCGAAGTCAGCGCACCGGGAGAAGCCCAGGCTGCAGGCCCGGTTCCCGCTCTTGTTCTCCTGGAACAAAGCAGGTGTCCTGAAGCTGCTGCCCGGGCTCTCCTGCCCCGGGCCCTTCCTCTGTGCCAGGGCTTGCTGTGTCCTCGGCTCTCGTCTCTGCATCTATCCCCTTGTTCAGTCACTTTCAGTCACATCTGATGCTTTGTGACCTCATTTGGGGTTTTCTTAGCAGAGATACTGGAGTGGTTGGCCATTTTACAGGTGAGGAAACTGAGGCAAAAGAGTTAAAGTGACTTGTCCAGGGTCACACAGCTAGTGAGTGTGTGTCTTGAACTCTGGTCTTCCCGCCTCTGGGCCTGGCACCGTCTCTCTGCCCATATCTGTGCTCTGTCAGTGTGTGTATTATCTGCCAACTGGAATTCATGCACCTGTTCTCCATCGTGTGTTATCTGTCACCTCCAGATCAGCCCTGTGTGTATTCTCTACCTTTCCTCTCTCCTCTGAAGTTTTGACTTTCATTCATCTGGGCTGCGCACCCGCCCTGAGCTCTTCTCCCCTCAGGAGGGGCAGTGTGGCCTCCCAGGGGTTCTGTGGGAGGCCAAGGTCCAGAGCCCCGAGGCCCCTCTGTCATTCTCTTGTCTTCATTAGTCCTCATGGGTCAGGGGTCCACCTGGTGAACTGCCCACATACACAGTGTACAGCAGGAAGGGGAAGTGTGCTGGGTGACTCGGGGCACCTTCATGGTGGGAGGAGCCCATGCCCGGCCTTGTCCCTCAGCTCTCTGCAATCTACCAAGACAAGAAGCAAGGTGGCTCTTTGAAAGGGCCCGCGATTGGATGTGGCCAGCAGGTGGCACTGCACTCATGTCGCCAGCCAACGGGTTCCATGGAGGGCAGGTTTTACCAGGGGCCCTCTTAAAGGCCATCCTCCCTGCTACCCCAGGGGACTGGCAGGGCTCAGTCAGAGTAGTTAAGAAGAGAAAACGGGTTATTGCTCTGAAACATGGCCCCAGTGCCCCCGAAAGCTCCTGACCTCCATTAATAACAGCAACAGCTGGCGTATATGTAACATCTGCTATGTGCCAGGCATTGGAATTCATGCCTTCTGAATAGTAACTCATTTGGGCTTCACAGCACCCTGGGAAAAGGTGCTATTTATTACATTCTACAGTGGAAGAAACGGAAACGCCAAGGGAGTGACTTGCCCAAGGTCACACAGCTATTGAACTCTGGTCTTCCCGAGCCCAGGCCCAGCGCTCTGCACTGCAGCACCACTTAGCTGCCTGTGTTACAGGATCTCTTAGGACGTCCAAGACTGGTGGACAGCACCAGTAGTTAATTTTATTTCACCTGAATTGGAAGGCGATGTACAGCTGTGCAAATGGAGTGATGAGAGGAAAGTCGTGAGCCCAGTGGCTTTGGGGGGCAGGCCTGAAGAGCCTTGGCCAGGCTTGGCGGGCGGGAAGCTTCTCTGATGGGGGCAGCGGAGCCTGGCTGCAGCAGATAGACACGCCCTCTTCATTTCTCAGACCACGTAATCTACAGTAGCTGAACAAGCTGGGCAGAGAGAAGTGCCGATGCCTTCGGCTCCCTGAAGATAACACTCTGCTCTTCCTGCTTGCCCTGACACGAGTCTGGCCGCGTGGTCCTTTCAGGCCAGCCCCAGGCTCTGCTGGCTGAGCTCCCCAGTCTTCTCCCTGTCTCTCTGCGGTGTTCTTTATTTATTTTTGTTATTCTGTTCTTGACAAACATCACCAGTTGGGAACATTTCTATATATGCTGGAATTCAGAACAGAGGACTGGACACAAACCGTGAATCTCTTACTATATACAGCTTGCATTTTAAAAAAAGAAATCTGATCAAGTCAACATGTTTGTTCCCAAAACTGTCTCGCTTGTCTGTCTGCCTTCTAACCCTCCTCCTATTCTCTTCTGAGAATTCTCTTCCTATTCTATTCTAAAAATATGCTCCAGACTACTTTTTTGGCCTTCCTCTCCCTAACCCCCTTCTACCTCTCCAAAAACACAAAAAAAAACCTGTTGTTAACAACTGAAGAGAGTTAAGCAAAACAATTCCACACATCTGCCAACTTTTAGAATGTCTCTGCTTGATCCTGCCTCTGTGGGGCAGGGCCACCCTATAGCTCAAATCTGTCAGGCTTTATGCCAGTGGGAAAAGGTTGTCCCCTCTTCAGTTCCCACACACTTTAGTCTCTCTGCTTGCTGCTCACTCAGGCATCTCAGGCCTCTTCATTCCCCTCTTCTCCAGGCATATCTGTTCTCTTCTGCTTATCTTGGGAATGTTTCCTCTGGTCTCTTCACACCTAGGTCACCATCTTCCCCATCTCTCTCCCCTGCTCCCACTTAAAGGCTGCCAAGACCTCAGTGCCCCTCAAACTCCACCTCCTCCATAAAGCCTTCCTAGGTTGGTCACGGAAATGCTCAAAACCCTTCCCACACCCATTCCCTCACACTTAAAAAGAAATTTTTGTAGCGGGTTAAGGGCTTTTAGTTGGCTAAATTGTACAAGGCTGCTCACTTCATGAGACCAGCCACTGTTCTTTATTATTTTTTAATTTAAAAAATATTTTGAGTCTGCTTCATTCTGTGTAGCTCAGGATGGAAGTGTAGCCATCACTGGCGGGGGCGGGGGGGGGAGGATGGGGAGAGATCTCACTCTTCATTGGCACAGAACCTATATCCTCTGTTTTTGACCTGGGCGTTACACAGCCTAGTGGCTCCCCTAGTGGATACCAGGACTCACCATATTGGTGCCAGCTTTAGTGTGGCATTTGCCCCCCTGCAACTAACTTGGCACTTCTGAGTAAAAGGGATCCACTAGCCTTAGCCTTACCAGTAGTGGGATGATTGTTGTCATTATTCAATACTTATTGGTGACCAACTGATAGCTTGCATTTATGTTGTGCCTTAAGGTTTGCTAAGTGCCCTAGAAATGTTATTTCATTGAAACTTTTCATTTCTCCCTAGCGTAATGTTCTATACTGAGTAGGTACTTAATAAATGTTGGATTAATTAAATGTGGTTCTTGATCATTGAATCAAATTAGGGACTAGACCTTTTATTTGATTTATCATTAGGTGAGGAAATTGCCAAAATCACCAAGGGGCAGCTAGGTGGCGCAGTGAATAGAGCACCAGCCCTGGAGTCAGAAGGACATGGGTTCAAATTCAGCCTCAGACACTTATGTGACCTTGGGCAAGTCATTTAACCCCAATTGCCCTGCTCTCCCCCTCTTCCCCAAAAAGCAAAAAAAAAAAAAAATCAGTACCTTCTTTGTAACTGGAGCACTCAAATGACTTGCCCAGGGTCTCAGGGTTTGAGGTGGTATTTGGCACATTGCTTCTCTCGTTTCTGTGTTCTGAGGAAAGACCTAATACTGCAGGGGAGAACAAGAGAAGAGAGACCCCAAGCCCCCAAGCCTGAGGCTCCATGCCTGAGACTGCCTGCCTCTAGCTTGCCAGACAATGCTTTTTGTCCTCACCTACCCTCCCCATCTACAGGCCTCTTCACCTGCCAGCCCCTGGTTCAGGTAATAGAAGAGCAGGGTCGCCATCAACTGGAACTTCATGGCTGCGGGATTCTCTGAGTCACAGATGGAAGAGGGTGGTATCCCTCGATGGCCTTATGACTTAATTGAGCAAAGGAGATGGGGCTCCCTTCTTGGGGCTAAGTAGCTAAACAGGGTGGTTGTTGGGTCTGGTCAGGGAAAGATGGCGCTCCAGCTTTGGTAAATGAGCTCAGCCCTGTTAGAATGTAAGCTCCTCGAGGGCAGGGACTTTCTGTCTTTGTACCTCAAGCCCCTAGTTCCAACATTCACATAGTTTTCAGGTGTGCCAAACACTTTCCATGTGTCATACCATTTAATTCTCACAATTCTCTCCATTTTATAGATGAAAAGACTAAAGACTCCCTAGAGGTTAAGCCCTTGCCTAGGGTCACACACCTAGTAAGAATCTGAGGCAGGATGTGAACCTTCTGGTCTCCAAGTCAGGTGTTCTATCCACTTCTCTTTGTAGCTACTTGAGTCATTGTAGGTGCTTAATAAATGCTTAATGGGGGCAGTTAGGTGGCTCAGTGAATTGAGCATTGGTCCTTCTGAAGTCCCGAGGACCCGAGTTCAGATTGGACCTCAGACATTTAACACTATCCATGTGATCTTGGGCAAGTCACTTAACCCCAATTGCCCTGCCTTCCACCCTCCAAAAAGACAATAAATGCTTAATGGTTGAGTAGATTAGACTGTAAGCTTATTGAAGGCGGAGGTTGCTCTTTTCATATTTGTATGACATGGGACACAGTAGTTTAATCAATGTTATTGATGGACTGGGTGAAAACCTTAGAGGAGCTGCCTAGATCAGAAGATCTTTGAATTGGAGGGTTCTTAGAAGATGTCCTTCTCTTTGCATCAAAGTTCCTTGCAAGTAGGGATTGTTTGATTCTTCATACTTGTATGAAGAATAGAGGAGGGAGGAAGAGGGGCGTTCCGGTCCTTCCCTGTATATCTACAGTTCTCTCACATTCCTCAGATCCTTAAGTTCTACCAGTTGTCATTTCTTGCACACTAGAGGTTCCTTGAGAGCTTGTACCGTTTTGGAAGCGTGTGTGGTGGTGTTATGTGTGGGGAAAATGGGAGCTGCTTTAGACTTTGGAGGAGGGAGAGAGAGAGTGAGAAGTCACAGACAGATGTGGGTCTGGATTCTTTCTGGAAGCTTTCCGCACTAGGTATGTTGAGTTCCAATCAAGCTTCAGACACTTACTAGCAGTGTGACCCTGGGCAAGTCACTTAACCCTGTTTGCCTCAGTTTCCTCATCTATAAAATGATCTGGAGAAGGAAATGCCAAATCACTCCACACTGCCAAGAAAACCCCAAATGGGGTCACGAAGAGTTGGATGTGACTGAAAAATGGCTGAATGGCAACATACCTAGAAAACAGGAAGACTCTGGGACTCAAGGGAAAACTGATGTTGGTTGTTAGCCTGTAAAGGAAGGAGGTTGGACTGGAGGACCTCTGAGGTCCTTTCTCACTCAAAAAGCTGTGATTTGATGAGATCTCTCCCTGGGGAATGAGTGGGGTGGGGAGGGTGAGAATGGCATTTATTTAGCTTCATTCCCAACCCTACTTGGAAACCTCAGTTTCCTCAGCTATAAAGTGGGGATAACCAGCACCTACCTGGCAGGGGTTTGTGAGGATAAAACTATGTAGTATGTGTCAAATACTTAGCCCAGTGTCTGGCACACAGTGGGTGCCATAGAAGTGCTTATGCCCTCCCCCCCCACTCTGTACGCCTATAGAAAATCTTTGTGCAGTATTTGTGAATGAACAAAATCTCATTTACTCCCTCGCTGCTCAGCCACTGAGGAATGAATAATGAATGGGCGTTTATTAAGAGTTTACGGTGTGCAAGGCACTGACCTCAACTCCTATGCTTTTTAAAAATCTTATTTTTTTCTAAATTTAACAAATATAAAAAAGTGTAAGAAGCAGAAGAGAAAAAAAAAAGCTTGCTTATATGTGCAAAGGTGAATCCGTTATCTACTCAAGCTCCCATTTCAGTAAGGGAACACAACACATGTAGTTGTAGAAGAGCTCCCTGGTCCTTAGGCTTCAGCAGCAAAGCAGATGGAAATGCGTCTATGTAGAGTCGTTTTCATGGATAAAACCGTATCAGCCAGCATTTAACAGTGGCAAGGGTTCTGGTGATTTTTTGTTCCAAGTCGTCAGTACCTGCCATGGGCTGCGCGTCTCCAGAAGGATCACTTCACTGGACAGCGGCTGCTGAGGTCAGTCTGGGAGCAGGACCAGGCTTTGAGGGAGGGGCATTGCTATTCCTGCAGCTCTTGGGTTTACTTAGCCATTGGTGGATGTCAGAAGTTAGCATTAGGAACGGCGTTCCTAAGAGTAATAATAACTGATTATATAGTGCTTAATATATGCAGAGCGTGGCTCGTCTGATTCTCACAGCAACCCTGGAGGGTAGGGGCTATTATTATTATTGCCATAGTTGAAACAGGTTAAGTGACTTGCCCAGGGTCACACTGTCAGTAAGTGTCTGAGGCTGGATTGGAACTCAGGTCTTCTTGACTTCAGACCCAGTGCCCTATCCACTGTACCTAGCTGCCCCTATGTGCCAGGCACACACAAGGCTAGGCAGAATACAAGCATGAAGAATCAAACAATCCCTACTTGCAAGGAACTTTGATTTTAATGAGGTACACAGGTACATGTATGATAAATGTAAAGTAAATACAAATATATTCATAGTGACCAAAAATAAAAATTGCTAACATTTATATGGGCTCAAAGCCTACAAACATTATCTCATTTCACCTTCATAAGAACTCTTGAGAGGTGGGTGCTGTTATTGTCTTCATCTTACAGATAAGGGAAACTGAGGCTGAGAGGTCAAATTATTTGCCTAGCGTCACTCAGATAATAAGTACCTGAAACTGTATTTGAATTCAGGTTTTCCTCACACCAGATCCAATGCTCTGGCCACTGCACTACCTAACTGCCTCTATTAGAATGTAGTTTGGGATGGGAGGCAGTAGCAGTTGGAGGGATAGGGAAGACAGCACCTTCATGTAGAAGGGAGTACTTGGGATGTGTCCTGAAAGAAGATAATGTGGAGCTAAGGAGAGAGACAGAGAGTCTTCTAGACGTGGAGGATTGACAGTGCAAAGGCACAGAGGTAGGAAATGAAATTTTGTCTATATCATGGCAGGCTTTGTCTCAGTCTCTCAGATCCAATTTGGCTTCATTGCTCCCTCAGAGTTCGGGAGGTGCACCCTGAGTAGTCTGCTTTCTAATGCTGTCAATTCAAGCACTGACCAGCTATGTTTCCCTCATAGTGAGGGGACCTGTGACTAGCACTTGCAGGTCCATCTAACAACTTAACATCAATTAGCTTTTATAAAGGGATACTCTACCATCCATCCATCTATCCCATCTATTCATCCATCATCTATATCTACCTATCTATCTAAAAAACAAACAAACATTCTCCCACTGCTACCACCACCCACACCCCTTGGAGATATACTCTCTCTTGGGGAAGTCTTTTCTTTGGGAAAGCATGCTTGAAACTTAGCATAATTCTTACACGGTAGTATTTCCTCCAAATTCATTTCTAGTTGACACATGACAGTCAGATGAGTCTGTGTCTTAACTCTCACAGTTAGGGTTAGGGTGCCAAAGGTCACTCCTTGTTCCCTCGGACATTGATGTTACACCAGCTGTAGAACTGGGTCTTGACTCTAGCCTCTAGATTACTGTGGCTCATTTTTCTCATCTTTTGAAATGCCACAGGTTGCATAATCTCAGCAGAGTTAAGAAATGAAATCATAAGAACAGGAGGCAAAAGATGAAGTAGTTGAAGTTGACAGACTTTCTGAATGCTTCTGAAGCCAATTAAATGACTTCTTCCTGACCAAGTGGTTGGCAGCTGGAACCAGTCCTAGAATGTCTACGTGTGTCCCACAATATGTCTCTTCAACGCCCTTTGCTGATATATCATCACAGTTCTCCTAAAAGCAAGTTTCCCAGCTTTTTCATGTGTACAGATGCTATTCCACGTGCCCCACATTATGTTGTTATCCATTATGAGGAACAGAGAGAAGGTCACTTTGGCTGGATTGCAGAGCACGGATGAGAAATAATGTAAAATATGACTAGGTTGAGAAGACCATTACAAATGAAAGAGAGGATATTATATTTCATTGTAGAGGAAATAGAGAGCCATTGGAGTTAGTGAGTAATATGTACTTAAGGGAAATTACTCTGGTGGCAACGGAAAGGATGTGCTGGAATGGTGAGGCAGGGAGACCGAATAGGAAGATGGCCATGGCAATAGTGTAGATGACAGGACATCTGTGTGAGTAGAGAAAAGGGTTGAATGTGAGAAACATTGTGGAGGTAGAAGGGGTAAAATTGGGGACTGATCGGCTAGGCTGAGTGAAGAAGGGGGACGAGTTAAGGACGATGCTGAGGTTATCAAACTGGAACACTGGGAAGATGGTGGTATGTTCAGTAGAAACAGCAATGCATGGAAGAGGGGCTGGTTTAGGGAGAAAGATAATGAAATCAATGTTGGACACATTGAATTTGAGATGTCTCTGGGACATCTGGTCAGAATGTCCACTAGGCGGTTGATATTATTAGACTGAAGTTCAGGGAAGACTCTGGATCTGGATGTAAAAATCAATGAATTATTTGCACATAGACAAAGCTTAAACTCATGAGAATTGATGAGGTTTATAGAGAGTCTAATGGGAAAGGAGAAAGGGTCCAGGATAGAATCCAAGGAACGCTCACAGTTAGTGGTTGTGATATGGATGATGAACCAATAAAGGCGTGTGAGAAAGAGTAGTCAGATAAACAGGAGGAGACAGGAGAGAATGGTGCCTTAAAAACCTAGAAAAGAGAAACTCTAGAAAGAGACAATGCAACGTCGAATGCAGCAAAGAGATCAAGAAGGGTGAGAGCTGAGGCAACATCACCAGATTTGGCAACAATAAGTCATTAGTGGCTTTATAGAGAGCAAGTTCAGTTGGGTGAAGTTGGAAGGCAGATTGAAAAGGCTTGAAAGATGAGTGAGAGAAAAGTAGAAGCAATGAATGTGGATGGTTTTTCAAGGCTAAAAAGGGAAAGACAGATACAGGATCAAGACATGAGGGAGATGTCAGGATCTAGAGAAGGCTTTTTTTTTTAAAAAAATAAGGACTATTTGGGCATGTTTGAAGGCAGTAGAGAAGGACTCAGCAGACAGGGAGAGGTTGAAGATGAAAAGAAGGAGGTGGGGGTGGTGGGGAAGGAGGAAGATATAGAAGAAAAGGGGGAATGGGAGCAAGGGAGGGCGAGAGTGCAGTCTGCTGGAGAAAATAGGAAGAGATGGGAGTGAGCATAGATGGAGAGGGAATAGCTTTGACAAGGAGAAGGGCCACATCGTTGTCAGACACTAGGGAAAGGAGGAGAGGAGCTTATGTCAAGGAGTTTGAGATGAAGGTAGAAGAAAAAAAGGAAGCTCACATCAACTGGCCTGAATTTTCTCAGTAAATTAAGAGGCAAGGTCCTGGTGGTGGTGCAGTTGTGGGAGGTGTGAGCAAGGACGAAGTTTGGAGAAGCTTCTCTGAAGAAGCAAGGAATCAATTTGGAAGGAGTAAAATGATGGTTGGCCTCTGTATTCTGTTTTCATATTGCCCTCTGGTTCAAGTAGTTTGGGGCAGTTTTCTTCTATGATTTCGTGAAATATGATTTTTCAAGGTTTTTTTTTTTTTTGGATTCATCATGGTTTTTAGGATGTTCAGTTTTCCAGGTCAGTTATTTTTTTTTTTCAGGTCAGTTATTTTTGATAGGGTATACCTCATATGATCTAAACTTTTATTCTTTTGACCCTGTTTTAATGTTTCTCCTGTTATTGACATTTTAAAATCTATTTTCTCCATTGCATTTTTCAGAATAAAAACTTGAGTGAAATTTTCAAACTTATTTTCTAGGCTTTTCACTATCAGTTCTGAACGTCCCATCTGTTTCTTCAGGAATAAGTAACATACTTGCTCCCTTGGAGGGATTTGGTACCTTTAATATAAAACTGAGGGTCTCATCTTTTCACTTCTATAATTGTGAAAACCTCCCCCAGAAGAATGGGCAGATGAGAAAAAATTTATTCCAATGGCTATGAAGGTAGCTGAAGCAGATTAGAGTTTGGTCAGATATGGAAGACCCCAAGATCATCCACTGCATTCCAGGCCATCACCTGTTGTCCTGACTTTTGTCCTGCCATTGGACTTCCATGACTCTGGGAGAGGGAATGAGGTTGATGACTGTGCAACTCTGCCTAAATGCAATCCAATTCATACTCGAGTCAGATGTCACCCTGTGTTGTCATTGGTTCTCTTTTAAAACAAAGGACAGAAAAAAGGAAAACAAATGTGTAGAAAGCCAAAATATTTGATTCTTGGGAGTCAGTTTCTAAGTACAAGTCCTTGATGATCACAGCTTTGCTCCCCTTCCCCCCTCCCCCACCTCAAAGCCTGCTCTCAAGAGCATCCTTTGTTATGTGAATGATGTGATTTCCCGGCACCTAGATAACTAAGTCTTATCTGAGCTACTTCCAGGGTATGACAGAGTATGATAATGACAATAATATTCCAGGCTATGATTATGATAAGAGTCTTCTTGATCTTTAAAACCCTTATTCAAAGAATCATTAAATGGAGTTCATGGTTCTTCCTTGAATTACGCACACAGTCTGGTCATTTCTTATTCACATCTCTGATTGTGCTTAAGAGCTGGTCTCTGAGCAGCTCACAGAACAAAGGACAGACAACAGGAATCTCCTTTACAAATTCCATGGTCTATTGTAGTGACCAGATTACAATATGGGGAGGGTTGAAAGCTTTGTTGGCAATAATGTTCATGAAGTCATGTTTGCCTCTCAGGTCAGGCCAACTTTGCTGTGTTGTGATAGATTGAGAGCTCTACTATTTATTCCCTTTGCACATTTTTTCCCTCCAGAGTTCTACTTTCATTCTTTATCCCTGGCTTCAACGTCTTTCACCATCTCTTTTAGTAAGCTTTCCATTCTCTTTATTGTGGCCAGTACATCCTTTTCCCCCCTAGAGTTTTTCTGTGACTTGATCACAGGATTATCTTAACCCACTGTATTTCTTCATTATACAATGAGGGGATGACCAATGAGGGCCCAGTCCCTGGAGTATGGTACTTTTGTGCTTTCTGGTAGATAGTACAGAACATCAGCAATATTACTTTTCTAGGTTTGATCCAGTATATGGATGATTGGTGAGTCTTCTGGCTCTGTGAGGCTTGAGGGGCTGGTGCTGTGGAGCGAGGAGAAATCTGAGTGAAGAGCCAGGGAGACTGTGCTGGAAATGAGTATGAAGAAAAGTAAGAGGAGACAGTTTCTCTTCTCTGGTAGCTTTTGAGGGAGGAGGATGGCTTTGGGCTACCAGGGAGCAGGAAGATCAGCAGCAACAGCAGCTGCCTTCTCTCCCCACCAGGTCACCATGTGTCCCTGAGCCTGTGGTGCCTGTTTCTTTGGTTTTATTCTTCTTTTATCTTAGATTAATAACAACAGCTAGCATTTATAGGCTTGCAAAACTTTTTATCCTCACAATAACCCTGGGCCATAGGTATAGTACTAGGACTACCTCCATTTAATGGATGAGGAAACTGAAGCAGGAAGTGGTGAAGGGACTTGCCCAGGGTCACACAGCTAGGAAATGTCTGAGGTTGGATTTGAACTCAAGTCTTCCTGACTCTCCACACCCAGGGTGCTAGCTACTTTGCTACCTGGTTTGTTTGTTTTCCTTTCATTTCTTCCATCACTGCCATGGGACTTTTTCCAATTCATTTTTAAAAAGAATGGGTATTCAGTGATAGAAGTTTTGAGAGGAGCTTTGAAAGCTCAACAAGAAGAATCAGTAGCAGTGATCATCAGAGGCAGGAGCAACATGACTTCAGTGGGGAGCCATCCCTGAGGAGCAGGATGATTAACTCATCCCAGGTGGGATGGACCTATTATTCAAGACACCATAGACTTCAAGGAGGTGGATGAACTGAGCAAGGGAGTGAGTGATTTGTTTTCTCCCAGAAAGTAACTTGATGGAGACTCCGATCAATGAAAAAAGGACTCCTAGGTCTAGATCTTGTAGGTACCCCTTGACCTTACATGCGAGCCTCAGAGACTTATAGCTCGTGTTTGAGCCCACTCTCCCCAAAAGACCTTGTGTAACTGGAGGGTGAGTGCACTCCTGGACTGGGGAGAACCACTTTAAACCTTAACCCACTTTCTCTAGAAGGGAGGGAAACCCCTATTCAAAAGGATTTGTTTTTTCAAATTTTAATTTATTTTCTTGTTTACATCACTCATTTCCATGAGATTTTGAGTTACAAATTTTGTCCCCATCTTTCCCCTACCCACTACCTCAAAACAACCATCTCACTGTATAGCCCTTCCCCCAATCTGCTCTCTCCTATGTCCTCCCCCATCACTCCTATGACTTTCCAGTAGGGCAGGATGGGTCTCCCTACCCCAGCCCCTGTATATCTTAATTCCCAGTTGCATGTAGTTAATAATAATAATAATTATATATATATATACATGTATATTTTTTTTAACATTTGATTATAGACCTTTAAATTCTAGATTCTTTCCCTTCCTCCCTCGTCACCCACCCCGACTGGAAAGACAAGCAATTCAGTACAGGCTGTACATGTGTAGTTACACAGAGCATCTCCACAATGGACATATTGTGAAAGACTGATTATATGTTCCTCCTTCCTATCCCAGCCCCCCCTTGTTCTATTCTCTGCCTTGTCCCTGTCTCTTTACAGACATGTGTACTTCTAGCAACCCTTCCCCCTCCTGCCCTCCCCTCCGTCATCCCACCTCTCATCCCCATCACCCTTACTCTCCTGTGTGGCAAGATAGCCAGTTTAGAGTTTATGTCATTCCTTCCCTGAGCCAAATTCAATGAGGGTAAGGTTGACCCTTTCCCTTTTGCCTTCCTGTTCTTCCCTTCCATTGCAACAATTATCCCTAGCCTCTTCTATATGAGATGATTAACCCCATTCTGTCTCTCCCTGTTTCCTCTCATTCTAATCCTTGCCCACCTCAGAATTTCACCTTTTAAAGTATCATCCCAACCCCACAGTTAATCCTGTGCCCTCTATGTACACATGTATACACATACTCAGATGTGTTCATATGCATATATAAACCCTCCTATACAGACATACGTGTATGTATACATAAATATACATTTGT
Organism: Pseudocheirus occidentalis; assembly: GCA_028646575.1. NCBI lineage: Eukaryota > Metazoa > Chordata > Mammalia > Diprotodontia > Pseudocheiridae > Pseudocheirus > Pseudocheirus occidentalis. The sequence goes on from CM053595.1 coordinate 307,834,996, forward strand.
GTTCCCTTCACCTATTTTTATACTGGGAAAGGTTTCATAAGTTACATTACCATTTTTAGATGTTGGCATGTAAATAGTTCAACTTTGATAAGTTCCTTATGATTTCTTTTCCATGTTTACCTTCTCATGCTTCTTGTATTTGAGTGCCAAATTTTCTTTTCAGTTCTGTTTTTTTTTTTCAGCAAGAATGCTTGAAAGTCCTCCACCTCACCGAATGACCATATT
>CM053595.1:307835320-307859811 GCA_028646575.1 Pseudocheirus occidentalis
ATATTCCAGGCCCTTCGATCCCTCAGTGTAGAAGCTGCCAGATCTTGGGTTATCTTAATTGTGTTTCCATAGTATTCAAATTGCTTCCTCTTGGCAGCCTGTAATATTTTCTCCTTTATGTGGGGACTCCAGAACCTGGCTATAACATCCTTAGGAGTTTTCTTTTGGGGATCTTTTTTGAGAGGTGATTGGTGAATTCTTTCAGTTTCTATTTTGCCTTCTGGTTCGAAAATATCAGGGCAATTTTCCTTGAGAATTTCTTGAAAGATGCTTTCTAAGTTCTTCTTTTTGATCATGGCTTTCAGGTAATCCACTAATTTTTAAATTGTCTCTCCTGGATCTATTTTCCAGGTCAGTGTTTTTTTCAAGGAGATATTTCACATTGCCTTCTATTTTTTTTCATTTGTTTGGATGTGTTTAATAGTGTGTTGATTTCTCATAAAATCATTTGCTTCCATTTGCTCCACTCTAATTCTGAAGGAATTATCTTCAGAAAGCTTTTGAGATTCTTTTTCTATCTGGCAAATTCAACTTTTTAAGGCATGTTCTCCTCATTGGCTTTTTGGGCCTCTTTTGCCATTTGAGTTAGTCTATTTTTTAAGTTGTTATTTTCTTCAGTCAGGTTGTTGACTCTCTTTTCATGATTTTCTTGCATCATTCTCATTTCTCTTCCCAATTTTTCCTCTACTTCTCTTTTTTTTTTTTTTTTTTGCTTTTTGGAGGGCAGTTGGGGTTAAGTGACTTGCCCAAGGTCACACGGCTAGTTTTTGTGTTAAGTGTCTGAGGCTGGATTTGAACTCAGGTACTCCTGACTCCAAGGCCGGTGCTCTACTCACTGCGCCACCTAGCCGCCCTCCTCTACTTCTCTTATTTGGTGTTCAAAATCCTTCTTAAGCTGATCTATGGCTTGTAGACAGTCTGCATGTTTCTTGGAAGCTTTTGGTGTGGGAGTTCTGACTGTGTTGTCTTCCGTTCCATGCTTTGATCCTTTCTGTCCCCAAAAAAAGGATTCTAGATTTTGATTGCTGTTCTTACTTTGCTTCTTTTGCCTGCTCATGTTGCCAGTGAATTACTTGATTTTTTAGCTCTGTGGAACTCTGCTTCCAGAGGGGAGAGCTCTGTCCCAAATTGCTGGGGTTTTTGCAGCTACTGGAGCTATTGGGAGGGTGCTGTTTTTTTTTTGCTGCCCCCATCAGCTTTGGCTCAGTGAAAATGCACCCCAGGACTACCACCCAAGGATGCGATCTAGATCCAGGCCGCGATCTAGATCCAGGCCGCTAAGTGGAAGAGCACTTAGCCTCTGAACTATTGCTTGGTTCCCCTGCAGTCTGCAGGCCAGGAGCTCTGAAGCAGCTGTGTGGAGGCAGCTGCAGGGCCACTGCTTGCCTTGGAGGCAGTTGGGCCAGACTGCTTTTCTCCCCCAGATTTAGCTGAGTTCCACTGACCTTTCACTTAGTCCTTGTTTCTAATGGCTTGATAATTCTGGAAAGTGCTACAGCTGCCGCTGATCCACTTTCGTGAAGGCTCCAGCTGTGGCTCTTCCTGGCTGCCCTGGGGCCAAGCCACAGTTTCAGGCTGGGCTAGTTTTGGCTCCCAGCCTGCTGCAGTGAGCACTTCCTGCTGAGCTGCGTTCAGTGGGAGATGTGTTTTTCTGTATTTTTGTGTGAGTTTTGGAGCCCTAAAATTCGTTTAGAGTCATATTTTATGGGCATTTGAGGTGGCTGTGGGAGCTGCAGAACCTTGTTGCTTTTATGCTGCCATCTTGGCTCTGCCCTATCAGGATTTAAAAAAAAATTCTTGTTTTGTCTTCTCAGTAAATATCCTTTTATAAAAGTTAATTGATATCACACGGTTGATTGCTATTTGGGGAGAGCACACTGGATGGGGGCTTGTGAATGATGGAGTTAGAAGCCACAATCCTTCAGAGTTACTCCTAGAATCTTGATGGGAAGAGTAGTCAGCTACCCTCTGGGGGCCCAACCAGTTCCAGGGATGGTTGCAAAAGTGAGGCCAGAGAACCTGCTACGTTTGTATTAGGAGGGTTTTTCTACTTGCTTGTTTCTTCAGTCTCTCCGCTAGGGATGACTAGTGAAGGTTTCCCTCCTGTCCCAACATTTTTTGTTATTTCTTTGGATTTTTCTTTTGGCTCATCAATTAATAGTCATTGCCAGTCTGGTTTCTTAGCACAGAACCCAGGATGGGAGTGGACGACTGTAGTCAGTCACATCGACCTCCCTATCCTCAGTTTAGAATGGAGACCCAGTTATGGCTGACCATTACTTCAAAGATCCTGTCTGGTTCAGCCGGGACAGTGAGGCGGAGATTGTGGACCTTGATGGAGGAGCCTCAGCTTGGGAGTTGAGTCTGTATGCTTTGCCCTGTCCTGGGTGGGCTGACTGATCTGAGGTTGTGTTGTTCTTTAATACTTGGTCCCTTCCCATGTGGAATGGGGCGACTGAAGGGAAACTGGGACCTCTTGAAACTGGCTGAGATTCTGAGCTTACAGCCTGGTCTTTTGTTGTCATGTCTTTCTTTTTTTGGTGAGGATTATCTCCCTGCTGCTTGTCTTAGCTTGTCTCCCCTGCTTGTGAATCCTCTGCTCGACATTGCCATTTCTCACTCTTCTTTACTCTATTCTAGGGAGAACTGAACTTGCCAGAAATCACTCACTTCACCACTTTTGTCAGAAGACTCCTTTCTTTTATTAAAAAATTAGTATTTTATTTTCCCCAGTTGTATACAAAAACAACTTTAACATTCATTTTTTAAAAATTTTGACTTCCAAACTCTCTCTTTTCCTCCCTCCTCCCCTTAATGCCCCTGAGAACAGTAAGCAATTAATTGATCTAGGTTGCCTGTGTGCAGACATGCAAAACATATTTCGTTGCTACTTCATAACTATAATCTCACAGCAAACAAATTGGTCCTTGCAAGTGGGGTTAGCCCTCATTTGGCCTTTAGAGAACCCGCATTGGAACTCCAAAGCTCCTGAAGATTACACCAGGTTACATCAAGCTAGGAAATCCTTACTTTGGGGCATAGAAACCCGTGCAATTAGACCAGAGAAGAATAGATTTCAGGATACATTGTGGTAACAGGAGGAAACTTGTAACCATTTTTTGGGATAGGTTGTGCAGAAGTGTTTGCTGAACTTGTTGAGCTGGAGACCCAACAGGTCCACAAGATGCACACACTTTGTTAGTCAATCACTACCTGAGACGGGAAAGCATTTCCAGAAGAGGTGTCCTGGGGGGCATGCAGTGATGAAATATCCAAGTGCCTTAGATGGTTATGAAGGAAAGGGAAGGCAGGAAAGAGAGAAAGTAGTAGCTTTCATTACCCTGGCATATTCAGTTCAAACCATCACACAGGCACTGCCAAAGTCTCCAGATTCACACGAATGTTTTTATTGTTAAAGGATGGGGCCATATTGTCATGGAGTACAGAAAGAAAAATAAAGGACCTCAATAATGAAACGGGAGATGGGTCTAGAACTTCCCAGAGAAACAGCAAAGCATGAAGGTGTGGGGGGAGCAGAGGGGGTGTCAAAAAGAATCTTTTTTGTTTTCCCAGGACCTGCTATCCCCATCCATCCCTCTCCCCAATCCCATGTCACCCTTAAGGTTGGGGACACATACTATGACTGTTTGCTAAATACTGGGCCCTCTAATTCAGTCCTGTACTTTGTTTAGAGCCCTGTGCTACCATCTTCTCTGGTGTTAGAGATACAGATGAAGGAGAGTCTCTGTTTGAGGGGCTCAGATTCTACAGTGATTCCATTTATTGGGCACCTGATTTCCCAACAACCCTGTGAGGTGGGTGCTATTATGATCATAGATGAGGAAACTGAGGCAGGCAGAGGTTAAGTCAGCTTGCCCGGTGTCACCTAGGTAGGATTTGAACCCAGGCCCCTCTGATTTTGAGCCCATTGCTCTATCTACTATAACAGCAAGCTATTGGGGTAGACAGGTTTACAAGATAAGGACAATACACACATATACACATATACACACATGTGCACACACGTGCTATATATACACACCAGGTATGCTATATGTACATGCAACATACATATCATATATTATATATACTCTATATAAACATACTATGTAATAGATACTTCTATGTGTAGTATATATGTATATGATATATATGTGTGGTTTTTGTATATACTTTGTAGTAATGTGCATATGTACTCTATACATACAGTATATGCATGTGTGTACATATATATGTATATATACATATCTATATGAAATAAATGCAAAAGAATCTCAAGGGGGAGACATTGCCAACAACTTGCAGGCTGGGGAGAAGGGGGAGCCTCCTTTTGGAGATGGTGTCTGAGTTACATCATTGAGGGAGCTGGGATTCCCTAAGGCAGAGATGAGCAAGGAGTGCTTTCCACACTGGGAAGATCACCTGAGGCAGGTCAGTTTGATTGGAGTAAGGAATATGTAAATAGAAGAAATAAGATTGGAAAGCTTTAAATGCCAAGCTAAGGAGTCTACGTGGGTCAATTTATTTTTCAGTGCCTGAGGGACTTTGGTCAGGTTCCTCCATATAAAAGATCATCCTATTCGCCTGTTGAGGAGCCTAGAATGCCACCAGAAGAACATAACAGAATTACAGTGTTCACATTAGAAAGGGCCTGAGAGATGATCTCACCTTTCTCGTTGTACAGATAAGAAAAAGGAGAGAGATGAATTGACTTACCCAGGGTCACACAGAGGGTGTGTAACAGAAGTGGGATGAGTTCAAGCATTCTGAAGTCAAGTTGAGTTAGATCTTGCCCCTCATTACATGCTTTTCATTTGGGCTGACCCCCTATCCACTTGGGCTCCTCTTTTAAGATGCAAAAATGGGTGGAAGTACCTTTCCCATCAGAGATGCCATGATATTTGCTGAGTGAGTGAAGTGGGTGGGTCTTGCCTGATTCCCTGTGACTGCTTTCTAGTCTCTCTGGTGCTGGAGGAGGAAAGGGAAGAAGGGCGGAGGAAGGAGGCGCAGGAAACAGACTTGTTGACTTGCCCATACTTCTACCAAGGGTTGAGTCTTGCCCACAGACGAGGGGTGACCTCTGCCAACCAGTGACTCTACAGGGAAATCTTGCAGATCCATCGTTGGCTCACTTTACAGTTTGCATCATTCCAAGCCTTCAGGTTTCCACGTGTCAAATGGACACAATCTTCCGTCGATCCCTTTCCTTCATCCCAGTTGTCTGGCTGATTGGCCCTCCAGAATCTAGGAACAAGGGAGGACTCTGTTGCAGGGAGGAGAGGTTAAGCCCGATTGGTCCTGGTCTCCCTCTAGTCTGAGGTCTTCCAGAACAAAATCCTTAAGTAAGAAAGTCCTAGAATCCCCCCACCCCACCCCCACACATGTCTGGGAGCTAAGGAGGGATGAGCTCCTGGGAAAATACTGACTATAGATGAGAAATCCTGGGGCTGAATCCTCATGCATGAGGCTTTGGGTTAGACTCCCCAGATCCTCCTACAATCCCTATGCTAACATTTCCTTTCTCAGTGAGCTCTATGTCACCTTCTTTCTACCATCTTGGTCTGATATTGAATAGTTACCATTTTATGGAGTTCTAAGGTCCGAGAAGCACTGTACAAACAGACCTCATTTGACCCTCACGACCACCTTGTAAGGCAGGTTACTATTATTACAGACACGAATAGGGATCATAATAGCACGTCCCTCCCGGGGCTGTCCTAAGGATTAAATGCAATAATATTTGTGAAATCCTTAGCATGGTGCCTGGCACATAATGCTCGGCAACCATGTGGGGCAGTGGATAAAGTGCCAGCCCTGAAGTCAGGAAGAGCTGAGTTCAAGCGTGGCCTTAGACATTTGTACTAGCTTGTGACCCTGGACCAGTCACTTAACCCCTGTTTGCCTCAGTTTCCTTATCTGTAAAATGAGAATAATGACGGCCCCTCCCTTCCAGGGTTGTGGTGAGGATCAGAGGGGATGAGAATTGTGCAGTGCTTAGCGCAGTGGCTGGCCTATAGCAGGTATTACATAAATACTAGTACTTATTATTATTATGTCCATGATCTCCTTATATTCATTTTTATGTATAAAGAAACTGTCTGAAGGAGATTAGGTGACGTTCAGGGTCACGCAGCACTGTCTGGAGGGTGATTTTCACTTAGATCTTTGGAATCCAAGGCCAGAATTTCTAAGATGTGTCATCCAGTTGCCTTGTTTTAAGAGTGATGTCTCTGCTTCCTATGATGCCTGGATATCTGTTCCGTTCAGGAAGTATTAGAGGGAAGCTTCCACACCCTTGAGTTTCCTTTCCCACATAATCAGTTGTCATTGGCCCTCCCAGCTTCTAGGCTTCTGGAGGTGCCCAGAGCCTTCTTTCCAATGCCCTGGCTCCATTTTTCTCTTGGTTTTCCTGATGTTTGTGCTTGGAGAAAGGGAAGATTGGGGGCAGTACAAAGTAGGGGAACCTCCACATGTGAGATGCATATACACACACACATGGTCTGTCTCTCTGCCTTTTCTGTCTCTGTATCTCTCTCTGTCTCTCTGTCTTTGCCTCTGTCTCTCTCCTGGAGTTGGTACAAAAGAAGCATCAGGAATTGATGATTTGTTGGACTTACTGTTCATTCTCAGAATGATTATAGTGATTCCCGTCCACCCAGTGCCAGATACCCTCGGTGCCCTTGTCAGTCAGGCCAATCCAGTGGCTAGTTGTAACTGTCTGGGTGAGAAATTCCTGCAGAGGAAAATAAACCTGCATGTAGTTTACACATTTCCCGCAGAAAGTCAGGGAACCACAGATACCTGTGGCCGGTCCCAAGTGAGAGCTATGTTTGGTGACTGGGTAGTTCTAAGACATTGGCTCTAGCAAATGATTGGGGAGATTCTTAGGGAATCAGTCACCAACAAGGATTTAATGGAATCTTAAAATTGGAAAGGCCGTAAAGATCTTCTGGTCAACCCTCCTACCTGGGGAAGGAGTTCTTTTTTCAGTCTCTGGGGAAGGTGGGCATCCAGGTAAGAGGCAGCCCCGGGTTCATATGGGAGATGACTTGTGGCCACTTTTCTAAGCTGTCCATCCCCATTAGGAAAAATCCTGATTGCTAAAATGTTCTTTATGTTGCTTTGTGTCTGGGCTCCCTGTACCTTTAACCCATTTGTTTTATTTCTGCCTTTGGGAGCAACACAGAAAAAAAACCCTTGTCTCCTCTTCCACCTCAGAAGTCACCCTCTTTACTTCTCTGGCCCCATCTTTTGTCTGTAGGCTAAACACTCTCGATTCTTCATTTCTTGTACAAGACTGGCCTGTGCATCTGGGTGGTATAACAGAAAATCACTGAATTTAAATCGAGAGACTTTCACTCAAATCTTGAGTTGACCCAAACTAGTGCCCTGGTGGGGATCAAAGTCCCTGCAGAGGGGGGTGGGGCACTAGAACAAGCAATCAGTGTTTAGCCGAGCAGCAGCTGAAGACTTGTCCATAGCCCTGAAATCCTTCAGCCCCAGAGGTGGGAACCTTTCCTCCTCACACATACTTTGGCCACATATATTCTCCATGTGTGTGATTTTCTACTTGTGTCCTCTGTGTGCAAACACTCTCCTAGCTGATCCTGGGTGCATTTGTGTGAGAGAGCAAACTCTAGCTTTATTGGCACAATAACTTGTGGTTACTTTTCCTACTAAGCCATTTCTGTAAATGTTTTGTTGTTATTGAGCAGTTTCCAGCCATATCTGACTCTTTGTGACTCCATTTGGGGTTTTCTTGGTAAAGATATTGAGATGGTGTTCGTTCCCTTCTCCAGGTCATTTTATAGATGAGGAAACTGAGGCAAGCAAGGTTAAGTGACTTGCTCAGGGTCACACAGATAGTAAGTGTCTGAGCCCAGATTAGACCCCAAGTTTTCCTGACTCCAGGCTCAGCACTCTCTGTACTTTACCCCCTTAGCTCTTTTGAGCTAACCCTAATTCTGACTCTGGTTATCTATTTAAGTGTAAGTATTATAGTCTTAGGAGGAGACCTACAGAGTACTTTGAACTTGAGGTAGCTGTTAACCAGGACATCTACCCTGGGAATAGCAGTGTGAGTGGGGTGTTACCCTTTTTGAACCCTAAGAGTTTGCTAGAACTCTCAGGTCCAGATCAGTCCTTTAACTGGTGGACTAGGTGTAGAAGAGTGGTGAGCTCACAGTCATGTGATAACTGGTTATTATATGTTGAGATTCTCTCAGTGCTCTGAATCCATTTGCCCTCAAAGCTCAGCTCCAGTACCATTTCCTACATGCATCTATCACTAACTATCCAGTCCTCAATGTTGCTGCCGGGGCCTCCTGCACTCGGCAACACAGTGGCATTATTTTCATTTCCTATGGACTCATGTGTATACATGTTGCTTCTCCCAATGTAACCTCCTCTGGGCAGAGAGATTTCCCGTTTTTGTCTGGACTTCTTTCCTGATACTGGACTTCAATGACTCAGCTGACGAGAGAGGGAGGCTGAGGGCTGGGAAGCTTTGCCTCATTAAATCCAATTCATGTGCATATCAAGATATCACTTGTGATGTGATCCGTCCTCTTTGAAAATGAAGGATGAATGACAGCTCTTGTACTGTATCTCCAGAGCTTACCCCGGCTCGGTCTGATATTGTATCAGTAATGAAATCACTAACTCCATCAGTCAGTTTATCCCCAGCACAGGCTGGTGAAGCCTCTGGACTCTTTTTCAGAATAATGTTTGTAAATCCACAGAACAGGTACATAGGACTGCAAAGGAAACCAATTCTATCGAAATCGAGTTTTAATCACTAACATCGGTCCCATTTTAAATATTATCTCATTGGCTTCTCATGATGACCCTGGGAGGGAAGTGCTATCTGTGCTCATGCTCATTTTGCAGATGAGGGAAGAGTCTGAGAGAGGTAAAGACAATTGTCCAGGTTCACCCAGCCAGGAAGTGTCTGAGGAGGTATTTGAGCAACAAGGTCAGGATAAGAACCTAGGATAAGAACCACCATCAGAGGGGATCTTATTGTCAGAGTGTGAGCTCGATTCAGCTCCTTGACTCTGCAGACCCTCCGCTCCTCCAAGGTTCTGTGGTTCTACAGGACCAGGGTTGGATTCTGTTTCACACCTGTGAGGGACTGAGGGGATTAGGACAAGGGGTTAATTGTGGGAATTGAGAGGCCCCCACTGACTCATCTTGCGACTCAATTTTAGCCCTTTCTATTCAGTTATGGATCTAGTCCAAATCTGTCTTGTGAGAAAAGTTTGTTTGCTTGTGGGAATTGTACTGTTAGAACCTAGCCCTGCATGGCTGGGAAACCAGACCACATCAACCTGCTGCTTAGTGACCTGTAACCAAAGACGTCTGTCATGCTGACCAGAAATTTTGTCAGACCCAAAAGCCGATGCAAGTTTTCTCACCATTGTACAGCTCAAGTAACCCATGTCTTATATGAACAATCATTGTTTCGATGTTACTTTGATTTTTTACAGACACTTGGGCTGAAGTGGGACACTTTCCCACCCCCCGAATTCAGGGAATTATACCTGTTTACTCTTCCCCCCCCCAACTTGGAAAATATTGCATTGTTTTCTTTTAATTAATTTGCTTTCTTTGATTGTTTTTAATGCATAAGTCTATTTCTGATTGTATCTGGGGTACAGTCCTAAGCTGAGGAAGGGGCCTGGTCCTGATTTGTTGGGCAATTGGCATGCATTGCTTCATAAATCGATATGGTTGGATGATCAAATTTTTGTTACCTTGGTGATTTCATCTTTTGTCCACCACACTGGGAATCCCCACATTTCCTTTATTGGGACTCTAGTGTGAAAGAAGACTTTGCTCCCATCTCCCATATTCTCCTCTCTGTCTGTCTGTCTGTCTGTCTGTCTGTCTCTCTCTCTCCCTCTCTCTCTCTCCCATAGCCTGTTATTTATAGTGTGTGTGTGTGCGCAGTCATGTGTATATGTGTGTGTTTATGCATGCATACCACAGACCTGTTCTTCCTTTGAGGTCACTGAGGTCAGGTTGGAGTTCTTAGACACACAGGACTGCTGAGCCTCTTCCCAGGACTTTTCTTCACTGGAAAAATAGTAGATATTTCCACCATGCAGCTTCCAGCCTTTAGGGACGAGTGTGAGGATCATCCCTTGATAGTTGGGGAGAGAACATGTGAATAGGCTGCAGATCCCTCTTACCCAGATGTTCCGAATCTTTTTATGCTGTGGCTTCCTTTGGCAGGCTAGTGAAGCCTGTGGATTTCTTTTCAGAATAATGTCTTTGCATACACAAAGTAAAACATATTAGGCTACTAAGGAAACTAACTATATCTAAATACACCCATCAAATTTTCTTTTTAAAAGTTCTCAGAGGGCGGCTAGGTGGCTTAGTGAATAGAGCACCAGCCCTGGAGTCATGAGGACCTGAATTCAAATATGACCTCAGACACTCAACACAGTTATTAGCTGTGTGATCTTGGGCAAGTCACTTAACACCAATTGCCCTGCCCTTCCCCTCCAAAAAGCAAAAAAAAAAGTTCTCAGATCCCACATTATGAACCTCTACAAGATGATTGATGGAGGAGCTAAGAGGGAGGATGCTTATGAAATTAACATCTTCCCTCAATCTCCTCTGTGTGTGGAGGTCACCTATAAAGCTCTGGGAATTCTTACACATCTGAGTGAGACCCATGTATCTCCAGAGGTTGTATGACTCCAAGAGATGTGGCTAAAGCAAAGGGTATAACCATAGTATACGAATGGGGTTTGGAAACCCAAGAGTCTTATGAACCAGATAACAAGAGCCCTTGAGAAGAATATTGGACACTTGTGGTTGACTTTTGGGACAATGTCAGTGGCAGATCCAAGCTCAAAGACCAGAGGTCACATCAGACTGAGCCCTTCCCAGTTTGAGCCAGGGTTTAGTAGCATGTCTGTTGTGACCAATCAGAGCCTGACTAGACAGTAACTGCCTAGGGGGCACCAGAATCAGTTTTCTGAATGTCCTTCCCCAAAGAGCCAACATCCCAAGGGAAAACCTAGGAAATATCGAGGTCCACTTACCATGGGGATTTATAAAAATGATGGCACTGGAGACTCACAGTGGCCAAGAAAAATCAACACTGGTCACAAATGGGAAAGACAAGAGAAGTTCAAATAGACCTGAGGCCAAGCTGCTAGACTGGCCCCTTAGCTGGGGGAGGTTGGGTAATTCCAGAGAAAGACGTACATATGAAAAGACAAACTGTCTGGGAAAAGCAGGTAGGAGGTAGGGAGCTGGATCTTTTGACAAAGAACTTAATGTTATTGGCAAGTAGGTGAAGGTGGGTCACCCAATGGTACCAGGTGCCACTCATCTCAAGATGCTCTGATATGGAGAAGATTACACTATCTCATGTGGCAAGGCATTGTTAGTATTCCTGTTGTTGGACTGATGCCCCACCCCCAGAGAGATTCCAAAGGAAGAATCTGCTTCAGACCAGGGTATGATCTCTAGAGGACCTCACTTGTACAGGCAGTCATGAAACTTACGGTATTTATATTGAAGTGTCTGATAGGAAGCATTGAGTTTCTCCAAACAACTCTTTTCCATTTTCGTAGCCAACATGGTTGAGTTATCAATGGAGCTGCAAGGCACTGCTTTCCCATGTAGCCATAGGCATGCGTTTTCCCATGAGTCTAAACATTGTACACAAACAGGCAAGATGGGGGAGGTGCAAGACAGGCTCCCGAGACCACCTTTCAATTTCTGAGAAAAATCAGAAAGAATAGGATCCAAGCCAAGAGATCATTGGCCAGGTTGTTGATGATTATGGGAACACAGAAGCACAGATTTAGATCTGAAAGGGACCTCAGAGGCTGTCTAGAGTAGAACTTCATTTTACAGAAAGGGAAACTGAGACCAAGGGGGATGTGTTAAAGGATTTACCTAAAATCACACAAGTAATACATAGCAGAGTCTGAATTTGAATCTGGGGTCTCTGACTAAATCCAGCTGTCTTTGCATTGCACAAGACTGTAACAGTGATTGTGTACTATCACAGAAATGACAGTAGCCTCTAATGTTCTGAAAACAGAAAGAACCCCCAATACTTCTTTTGGGGTGAAGAAGTATCCTAGATCTTCTGAGTCATTTGGAGGCATCACTGGTCAGGTGCTTCCTCCTGGACTTTAATTTCTTTCTGTCTGACCAGAAACAGAGGTTTGGAGCCCAGACCCCTCTGGGGACTTACGCAGAATAATCATTGCTGTCAAGGAAGCCACCAGCATCAGAGCAAAGAGGATGAGGATGGCGTAAAGGATCCTGAGATTCTTGTAGACTGGTTGTGTCTGTGCCTCTGCTTCTGCATTTGGGGAGGAAAGGAAAGTATTCATGAGAAGCCCTGGGGAAATAGCTTCCAAAGTCAGAGCAGGCTCTTTGTCCCTCTTGGAGCTGCCTGGATTCCTGGCTGTCCCTTTATGGACCCAGAGAAGAGTGAAGGGAGACCAGGAGTTCTCAGCTTTCCAAGTCTGTTCTCTGTTCCCTCTTCTTTTAACCTTGCTTTTTATCTTCCCATCATCTCACACGTCTGTCTCTCTCCCTCTTTCTTACACATATGTGCTCATTTGTACAAATGTGATTATTTTTAGGCAGACATATCCATCTCCAGTAGTCACATGAACCCCATCTAAATGCAAAAACTCATTTCTGATCATTAAAAATCAAACATCATGATTTTGAATAACAGCTAACATTTCTATAAGGGGTTTGCAAAAACATTTTACATACGTTATTTCACTTGATTGTCATAACTGTCTTGGGAGGTAGGAGTTATTATTATCCCCATTTTATAGATGAGCATACTGAGGCTTAAGAGAAATACGGGGGGGGGTTGTCACAGAGGTAGTAAGTGTCTGAGACAGGATTTGAACTTGGGTCAAACTGGCTGCTCAAATGGAGGCAGTTTACCTTTACAAGAAACCTGAAGTTTGCATCCTTCTGAATGATGGTCAAGAAATCCAATGATCACTTTAGATTGGTACAAGAGGTCAGTTGGGAGCCCTAGAACAATAGGAGAAGGTCCCCCTGCAAAGCTAGTTCTATAACCAGCACATGGTAGCCTCCCAACTGGACTAGAGATGGGTTAGGGGTATGTATAGCAAGATGGATGAAGAACATGCAGAGCCTGCAAGGCTTTTCATCCAAGAAGGAGCAAGAACAGATTGAGAACGTCCCAGGCTGATGAGGAAGCCCCTGTGTGAGGACCCTCAGAGCTCTGGGGAGTAGCAATGGACAGCTCCCAGCATGTGGCTCCATTCTGCAGAACTGGATAACTCAGGTCTGGGGGCTCTGAGGTTTGTAACAGTTTGTTGTGAGGTGACACTGAAGACACTAAAGATTCAGCTCTCTGAACCTCAAAGATCAAGTGTATGTTGGGGGAGGTTAATGCCAGGAGGTGTAGGTCAGCACAGGTGACCCAGGTGTAACACCAATCAACACAGTCCACTTGAGGGCTGCTGCTGTGAATAATTTTAAGGGTCTAATTGCAAGGTATAATGAGTGCTCTATTCAAAACTAAACTTTGAGCCAAGAAACTAAAGCATTCACAATTCATAACAACATAACAGCTTATTACCAGCGTGGTCAAAAGACCTAAAGCTGACACAAAAGTATATAGCATATCATACCCCCCACCATATCCATCCTTTGAGGTGAACAAAATCTTTGGGGAGTGAGCAACTAGCTCCTCTTTACTCAGGTATTGTTCCAAAATACTTGTTTATACAATTGGGGAACCTAGGCCAGTTTCTCCCCTTAATACGGTACATCCCCAGGAGTAGCAGAGAATACAACAACCTCCACCCCTAGGTCACAGAAGGTTACAATGCCCTCTATCCAAACAGAGTGTCCATCCAAGGAAAGTCCTCTTGGGGGTATGTCCTTCTCCCCATGCTGCTGTCCACTTAAGTGCACACTTGCTCTAATGAGCCAAAGAGTCCAGGTTTTAACACTGCTCCAGCCCCAGCTTCCAAGTCCTGAGGGGCAGCTGGGCTACAAAGCCAACAGGGTGGGTCCCCAGGGACTGTGGCATTTCCCCTGTTCCACCACAGACAAATCTTCCCCTGGGTGCTAAACCACCCCAGGGGACGTAGCAGGAAAATGCACTCACTGCTCCTGCCTTGCTGCAAAATTTTCATCTTCACCTGGGGTTCACTCCTGAACCCTGTGGCTCTTCCTCCTGCAGGTCTGTGGGCTCCCAGCTCCTACCAGGGTCTGGAGGCAGGAAACTCTCTGCTTGGGCTGCATGTCTCACCTCACAGGGGAAGGGAATGCCCCATTCCAAGTTCTCCCTGCTCCTGCTTGATTCCAGGCACAACAAGCTCCAGGGGCTTCTGCCTCCATCTTCTCTGTCCCTGACCCACACCACCTCAACTCCAGGACAGCTTGTCTTCTCCCAGCCTTACATGGGGAGGGACCACTCCCATCTGGACTCTGGGCACCGCAAAATAATACAATAATTAGGAAATAACAGACAACTACCCCAGTCCCACTAAACCCCAGACTTTCTTCAAAGGGCTTAACAATCTTACTTTCTGTCAGTCCAGTGTTCCAGTGTTCTGATGTCTGGGTTCACAAAGCTGGGGATCCCCTAACAATGGCTACCAGAGTCTCCTCCTGGAAATCAGGAATTCTCAGGTGAAGCATTCTTTCCAGGAGTGAGCCCTGAGGCAATATCTCACCTCAGAAAACACACACACACACACACACACACACACACACACTTTTGTCTAATAGTCTCAGAGCTAGAAGGAAACTGAAGTGACTCAGCACAGCTGTGTATTACCAGGGTTCAAAAGAGACTGATCTTTCAGATGTTTACAATTTATCCTGGGAAACCGAACTCTTGAAAAAACAAAACAAAACACAAATCCCACCTTGCTTGTGCTCACACCAGGTCAATCCAAGCAGGGTCAGCCACTCTGCCAAAATTTCAGAAGCCAGCAGAGCCTGGCTCTAGAACAAAGCCTGATTCAAGAAGTAAAGCTGGAGAGAGAAATAATTCGAAGCAAACGCTGACCAGTTTCAAAAATTACTGTAGGTATAGAGATCTCCCCAAAAGAAGGAATAACTCTGTAAGAACCATAAGCAGAGACTCTAAGAAAAAACAGATTTTACACAAAGACTCCATGAATATTTAGAAGAAATGAAGCAAGACACACAAAAATGGAATAAAAGCTCTAGAGGAAGGAAATTTGGAACTCAAAAAAAGCAAAGACAATAAGTAGTCTAAAAGAGAAATAAATAAATATTATCCAAGAAATGGGCTGCTTAGAAGCTAGGAGTCCCACAATGAATAGTGTGCTGGGCTGGAGCTAGCCAGATCTGAGTTCAAATCTGCCCTCAGACAGCTGGGTGACCCTGGCAAATTACTTAACATCTCTGAGCCTCAGTCTCCTCAACTGCAAAATGGTGATATTAACAACACCTAGCACCCAGGGTTGTTGTGAGGATCAAATTAAAGAGGAGGAACAGGGAACACCCAAGTGTAGAAAACTAGAAGAAAAGGGGGACGGAACTGATTATTTCTCATACTCAAACATGGAGGAAGGGATGGAGGAGTGGGCATCATATGAACCTTATCTGAAGTGGACAAAGAAGTCAGAAACAGAACAGACTGGCGAAAGGAGGGGAAGATGATGAGAATCTAAGCAGGTCACTTATGTTGCCTCAGACAATTGGGGAATAACTGAACAAATTGTGGTATGTGAATGTAATGGAGAATTAATTAAGAAATGATGAAAAATATGATGTTAAAGAATCCTGGGGGGTATGAACCGATGCAGAGTGAAGTGAGCAGAACCTGGAGACTGATTAATACAAGGTTAGTAACATCATAAAAAATTTAAGAAGTTTAAATTTAATATTTTATTTTTCCTTCAGTTACATGTAAACATTTTAACATTTATTTTTCAAATGTTGAGTTCCCAATTCTCTTTCCCTCCCCTTCGCCCGTTGAGAAGGCAAGCATTTTCACATAGGTTATACATGTATAGGGATGCAAAACACTTTTCCATGGAAGTCATTCTGGGAAAGAAAACAGAAAAACTCCTCCCAAAATAAAGAATGTAAGAATAAAATATCTTCAGTTTGCATTCAGGCTCCATCAGTTCTTTCTCTAGAGATGGACAGCTCCTTTCATCAGAAGTCCTTCAGAATTGTCTTTGATTATTGTATGTTGAGAATAGCTATAAGTTATTCACAGTAAATCATTATGTAATATTGCTGTTATTGTGTACAATGTTAAAAAATTTGAGAGTTATCAAGTCTAATCAATACAATAATAACCGTGTCTATGGAAAACGCATGATAAAATATGGTACCTACTTTCTGACAGAAGCAATGGACACAGGATGCACACACACACACACACTTATGTTTCCACTGTGTAGATTCATTTTGCTTCACTATTATTTATTACAATTTTTTCTTTTGTTGGTATATTTTTTTAATTAAGGTACCAAAGGAAAAAGGTTATTAAGGGTGAACTCCCTTCCCCCCAAAAGAGGGACATTGAAACATTTTTAAATGTACAGAAGAGACCAGAAGGTACCTCAAAAGGAAGCATAGCCAAGCAGGACCGTTTTGAAAGTAACATATAGAATTTCATATATACTATTTTAAAATAAATTAGAGATTCATAATTCATGGAGTATTTTCTTTTTGTGTTCTCTGTATGTGGAATAGTTGGTTTTTTTAGTGGTTAAATTAAGAATGAAACAAAAGAAAAAAGCCAGCCATTGTGATAGTGCTGCTTTGACAAAATCTTAGTCATATCATTTGAGAGGTCATAATGTAAATATAGTCAGGTAGCATGACACAGTGAATAGAAAGCTGTCCTTGACAGGAGGAAGATCTGAGTTCAACTCTTGCCTCTGACATATTAGTTGTGTGACCCTTGGGAAGGTTCACTATACCTTAGGTAACTTAGATGAAAAGCATCACATGTCTTGCCGTCTCATTGTCTTTATCTCCACAATATCTCCTCCACACACCCTGTACTCTCCTCATCCAACCACCCCCGTAATTTAGACTCTCATCTTAACTGGTCTCTTACAATAGCCTCTTGACTGGTATCTCTGCCTCAAGTCTCCCCCTTCAGCTGCTAAAGTGTTCTTCCTAAAGTACAGGTTTGGCCTTTACTCAATAAACTCGAATCTAGTGGCTCCCTATTACATACAGGATCAAATGTAAAATCTTCTGTTGACAGAAGCCAGGAAGACTTGATTCAAATCTCACCTATGTGACTCTAGACAAGTCACTTAAGCTTAGTGCCTCAGTTTCCTAACATGCAAAATGGGGAGAATGTTGAACTAGACGGCCTCTATTAGATTGCCCCTTGTGACTCGGATTCTGTGATTCTTTGAACTTTGTTCTTCCACAAAATCCTAGTTGTCTTTGTCTCTGTCTCCACAGGTCCCCCTTACCTGCCTCTGGCTAAACTCTCCAAACCTTATCTATGGAAGACTCCCCTACCCCTGTGCACGCTCAGCACTGATTTTTAGAGGTGGCCGTTTCATCAGGGAATGTTTTTGTGTGCTTAGGACAGCTCACTATGCAGCAAAACAAGCTAATGTGATATTAGGTCAGGTTCTAAGAAGAGCAAAGTATGTATCCTCCTCGTGCCCTCTGCCCACATCAAAGCACTGTTTTTCGCGCTGAACCCTGTAGTTGGAGAAGGACGTTGGTAAGTTGGAGAGAGTTCAGAGGAGGCTGAGCCCTTGAGCCTGCATCATATTGGAATCATTTGGAAGTACCAGGACACATTTAACCTGGAGAATGTAAGCCTGGGTGAGAAGAGAGATATAAGGAGGAGACACGAAAGCTGTATTCAAGTATCTGATGTGCTAAGATTTAAAGAAGGGATTAAATTTGTTCTTTTTGGCTCCAGAAGGCAATGAGGGGAAGGTGCAAAAAAGGTTTGATGTAGAGAAGGCTTTCCTAAGGCATTGTAGGCTCTCCCTCTAGAGAAGAGAGACTGGATCATTCTTCAATGCTTATGTTAGAATGTAGATTCCTTTCATGTATGGGTTAGATTTAACTAAGCTGAGACTCCTTCTAACCAACCTTCCCATTCTGTGATTCTGTGACTTTTGCTTCTCTGCTTCATCCTGTGTGTGAGTGTGTGTGTGTGTGTGTGTGTGTGTGTGAAACATAGCTGGGCATGGAGTCAGGAAGACCTGGGTTCAAATCCACTTCTGACACATACTGGCACAAGTACCATCACCTCTCAGTGCCCCCAGGAAACTCCCTAAGACTAAGTTGCAGAACCCATGGTGATCTGTATTGGTAGAGGGAGTTTTTTTATCCAGAGAGCCTCAGGGCAATGAAATCACAGGCTTTGACCAAAACAAATTATGAGAGAATATGATGAAAACAAGGATTCTCTATAGTCAATGTTTTCTTCTCTCTCTTTCATATTCAATTCCAAGTTAAATGGAAGGAATGGCTGATGTAACATTAGGTAGTGATGATCAGAGTCTACTCCAGGGAATGCCCTCCATAGGCCATTTTATCCACATTCATGTTATGTTAAAACAGGCTTCCAAGCTTAGGACCTTTTTTCTCTCCAAGATAGTCACAACAAGGAAGCAGAAATCAGTGGTCTTGGTGAAGAGGCTGGACACTGATATTTGTTAAGACTTAGCTTATGTGAACTGGTGCAGAGTGAAGTGAGCAAAACCAGGAAAACATTGTACAGATGAACAGAAATAATGTATGATGAAGAACTGTGAATGATTTAGCCCTTCTCAGCAACACCGTGATCGAAGGCAATCCCAAAGGACCCTAATGAAGAATGCTGTCTGCCTCCAGAAAAAGAACGGAAGGAGTCTGACTGCAAACTGAAGCATGCTTTTTTTTTTTCCTACTTTTTGGTCATGTTTTAGTCTGTGTTTTCTTTCATGACATGACTGGTATGGAGATAATGGTTTGCATGACTGAACATATTTAGCCTTTATCAAATTACTTGATGTTTTAGGGAGGGGGCAGAGAAGGGAGGGAAGGAGAAATTTTAAGCTCAAAAATTAAAAAAAATTAATGTTGAGAGAAGATTCTGGGAAGATGGCAGACTAGGTCAGAAAACTTTTGGCTCTCCAAATTTCCTCCACAAAATAAGACAGAACATTGCCTCAGAGCAGCAGAAATAAACAGGGGGTAAAATAGTTGTCCTCCTAAGACAATTTGAGAGGACTCTAGGAAAGACCTGACCTCCAGGGGCAGAGGTTTGGCTTCAGTGAAGGTCAAATACTCCCAAGCCAACTCTGTAGACTCAACAAATGACAAACCCTGAGAGCAGCTGGACTGAGAACCACCCTCAGCCTCAGAAACTTTAATTTTTCAGAGAGTGTGGGTCTGAAGGTTGAATAGGAGAAGACTGAAGGACCTTCCACTGTCAAGGGACACCAAGCACAGCAGTGCTGACCAGGCGTGTCCCAGGATGTGGCTTCAGGAAAAAGGAGTTAGGACACACCTGGTGAGTGCAGTGAGGGGTGGGATCCCTATTGGCTATGGGCATTTGTAGGAGATCAGAGTTCAGTTTCATTTCTGGAGCAGAGAGAACAGCTGTAGTTGGCAGCCACCAGAGGGACTGCAGGGAGCAAGATCATATGTGAGACAGTGTGGCTGGGGGCCATAGCCATGATTTAGAATTGTTTGGAGCTGGAGCCCATGCCAAGTTTGTGCTTCTACTCTGCCATCTTGGCTCCACCCCTAGCCGTGATTTAGGAGTAAAGATTCCAAGGATGGGGCCCAGGATAGACCTCAGAAAAGAGAAGTGAGAAGGACTTGAGACTTGACGTATCATTCCCCACGCCTCAGTACTACAACTTGATTACACTAATAGCTGCTAAAAATGAAATAAAACAATTTAAAAAATGAAGTGAATAAGCAAAGGAGAAAGAACCAACCCTAGATAGTTACTACAAATATCGAGAAGATAAGGATTCATAACCAGAGGAAGGTAATGGAGCTAAAAAGCTACTCCTTTTTCAATGAGAAAAACATGAAAAGAATTATTGGAAGAACTTAAAGGGGACTTTAAAAATAAAATAAGAGTGATTAAAAACAAATAAGAACAATTCAAGAAATTTAGGAAAAGAAAGCCAACTGATCTGAAATAGAGAATCAAAAACTTAAGGAAGAAAATAATACCTTGAAAACTAGAATGGAGCAAGGGGAAACTAATGACATTCTAAGACACTAAGAAATAATAAAAAAAATCAAAAGTATGAAAAATAGAAAGTAAAACATCTTATCACAAAAACAACTGATTTAGAGACCCTATTGAGGAGAAATAACATAAAAATAGACTCTTTGAAAATTACAGTAAAAAGAATATTGATGCATTACAAGAAATTATCAAGGAAAATTGCCCTGAAGTTCTAGATCAAGAAGGCAAAGTAGAAATAGAAAAATAATCCCCTGATTAACACCTGAAAGAGACCCCAGGAGGAAAGTTTACAGGAGTGTCATAACCAAGCTACAAAGCTCCCAGATTAAGAAAGAAAAAAGAAAAGAAAACCAAACCAATTTATATATCTTGTAGCTACCATAAGGATTACACAAGACCTAGCAGCTACTGCTTTGAAGAACTGTAGGTCTTGGAATACTATATTCCATAAAGCAAAAGAGCTGAGGTTATGACCAAGGGTAACTTTCCCAGCAAAGTTAAGCACCACCTTGGATGGAAAAAAATGACCATTTAATGAACTGAAAGACTTTCAGGTTTTTGTGACAAACCCCCAAAACTTAAGGGAAAAATTGACATATAAAATCCAGGAGAAATATAAGGTAACCATTAAAGACCAATTACAAGGGACTCAATAAAGACAAATTGTTTATTTTGTGTACGTGAACATATTAGCAGTACTCTTATGATTGTCATCATCTTTTGTGTGGTTTGAAAGAAAGGTTTGGTCTGATTTGAGTATGATGGGATTCACAAAGGAGTGAGGAGGGATAGGGAAAATAGAGTGAGAAGTAGAGTGAGAAAAAATAGGAAGGAGGAAAATACACTAGTAATCGTAGCTTAGAATGTGAATGGGACAAATTTCCCCATAAAACAGAAATGGATAACAGATTAAAAATTTAAATTCAACAACATATTGTTTTCAAGAAATGCTATAAAAATGAAAGATACAGACAAAGATAAAATAAAGGGCAGGAGTAGAATTTATGTTAAAAAAACAGCAATAGTAATCACGATCTTAGATAAGGCTAAAGTTAAAGTAGCTTGACTCATGCATTGCCAGAGCTAGCTCAGTGTTTGGGAGGCTCTGAAGGAAAAGTAGGGGGGAGAAGAGGTATTAGACTGACTATGAAACTGAAAGGCTGCAGAGCCCTTGTGCTGACTTCATTGTTGTATGCTGTGAGACCTGGACATTCTACCAGTGCCATGCCAGAAAACCGAGTCTCTTCCATTTCAATTGTCTTAGGAAGATTCTGAAAATTGCCTGGCAGGATAAGGTACCAGACACTGAGGTCCTTTCTCTAGATCAGCGGTTCTCAACCTGTGGGTTATGTTCAATTTGTAACAATGAAAATACATCTTGCATATCAGATATTTAGATTATGATTCATAACAGTAGCAAAATTACAGTTATGAAGTAGCAACGAAAATAATTTTATGGTTGGGGGTCACCACAATATGAGTAACTGTATTAAAGGGTCTCAGCATTAGGAAGGTTGAGAACCAGTGCTGTAGATGAACTGCCAAGCATCCAAATTCTACTTTAGATAGCTCAACTCCGATGGACTGGCCATGTTATTTGAATGCAAAGGTAAATCTTGCCAAAAAGACTATTTTATAGGGAACTCACACAGAGCAAGCATTCACATGGTGGTCATAAGAATTGAAACAAGGACACTCTCAAGGTCTCTCTTAAGAACTTTGGAATTGATTGTGTGACATGGGAGAAACTGGCACAAGACCACTCAGAGAATGGCATGCTCATACCAGAGAAGGTAATGTGCTCTGTGAGCAAAGCAGAATTGAAAAAAACTCAAAGGAAACATAGGAAGCACAAATTTACAGAATCCACCCCAGATGTTCACATGCCCTATTTACACCCAGCCTGTGGTAGAGCATTCTGAGCCCATATCAGCCACAGTGGGACACATTGAAACTTGACTCCAGTATAGTGATATCATCTTGGTCCTCTTCAAGAATGAAAGACAACAACCAACAATCCAACCAAGAAATATTAGCTATTAACAGTAAGGAAAGAAAAAGAAATTGAAGAGATTAGAATAGACAAAGAGGAAACAAAACTATCACTCTATGCAGATGATATGATGGTATACTTATAAAGTCCTAGAGAATCAACTAAAAACTATTTAAAATAATTAAAAACTTAGGAAAGTTACAGGATATAAAATAAACCCACATCAATCATCAACATTTCTATATATTAGCAATAAAGCTCAGAAGCAAGAAATAGATAAATTCCATTTAAAATAACTGTAGGTAGTATAGAATATTTGGGAGTCTACCTACCAAGACCTACCCAGGAATTACATGAACACAATTACAAAACATTTTCACAAAAATAAAGTAAGATCTAAGCAATAGGAAAAGTATTAATTGCTCATGGATAAACCAAGCCAATATAATAAAGAAAACATAAACTTAATTTCTTTATTCAATGCCATAACAATCAAAATACCAAAAATTATTTTATAGTTAGAAAAAATCATATCATAATTCCTCTGGAAGAACAAAATGTGAAGAATATTAAGGTGATTAATGAAAACACATGTGAAGGGAGGCCACCCAGCTGTATCAGGTCTCAAAAGGCATTATAAAGCAGTGATCGTCAAGATTATCTGGTACTGGCTTAGAAATAGAGTGGTGGATCAATGAATCAGGTACACAAAGCTCAGTAATAAATGACCGTGGTAATCTAGTATTTGGTAAACCCAGAGACCCCAGCTTTTGGAATTAGAAGCCCACCATTTGACAAAAAACTGCTGGGAAAACTGGAAAACAGTATGGCAGAAATATATAGAGAGAACTGATTCAAATTTATGATTACAAGCCATTCCCCAATTTATAAATGGCCAAAGAATATAAACAAGCAGTTTTCAAATAGAGAAATCAAGGCTATTTATAGTCATATAAAAATACTCTAAATCACTATTGATGAGAGAAATGCAAATTAAAACAGCTCTGAGGTATCACCTCACACCTATCAGATTGGCTAAGAGGACAGAAAAGGAAAATGATAAATGTTGGAAAGAATGTGGAAAAATCGGGATTCTAATGCACTACATTCATTAAGAATGTGTAATGTACATGAACTTGTGTTGGTGAGTGAAACAAGAAAGCCAGCATAAGTTTAGTGTGGTTTGGGTGAAAGCCAGGCTCTTGTGGTCATTGAAAAGAGGAGAAAAGGGAGAGACCAAGAGGGAAGTAGAAAGAACCCAGGATTTCTATTCCAACGACTTGGGTTTGAATCTTAGCCATGCTACATGTTAACCCATGAGATGCTGGGACAAGGCATTTCACCCCTGTAGGTTTCAATGTCTCTATCTGTAAAGCGAGGGTTTGGAACTAGGTCAGAGGTTCTTAACTCAGTTGCTCCATGGATAGATTTCAGGGAGTCTATGTATTTGATTCAGGGAAATTAATCTGTTAAGCATTTTCTTTAATTATAAGCATAATCAAGAAGACGATTCTAAGAAGAGCCAAAGGAATCCATTACATAAATAGGTTCAGAATCCTCAGACTATGCCATATAAAATAATGCAATGAACAGTTTCAGAGGATATTGGGAAGACCTTTTTTGTGGCCTGTCCTTCATTCTCGAAAAGGATCATTGTATCAGGAAGATGATGCCATGACTTGTAATTGAATTGGAATTAAGTGAGGGAACACTGTGCAAAGTCACCAGCCTCATTTTCTCCTCCAGAGCTTTATGAGTCCAATGGCCAGATATAGATCAGGACAACTGCAGATGACCCAGGAGACCTTTATGAACTGAAGGAGGGTAAAATGAGAAGAACCAGGAGAACAGTTTATACAATGACAAGCATATAAAGGAAAAACAACTCTGAAGGACTTTAGAACAATGATCAATGATAAATCACAAGTCTGAAAGAATAAAAACCAAACATGTCACTTAACTTTCTGATGGAGAAGTGATGGATTTAAAATGTAGAAAGAAATGTGCATTTTTGGACATGGCCAATATAGGAATTTGTGTTCTTAAGTCATATAGATATGTACTGAGGATTTTTTTTAAGATTGCTTACTCCAGAGAGAGAAGTGATGTATGAAATATGACTGAAGCATACAATTTTTCTCTCTTTTTCCTCCCTCCCTCCCTTCCTCCCTCCCTTCCTCCCTCCCTTCCTTCCTTCCTTCCTTCCTTCCTTCCTTCCCTCCTTCCTTCCCTCCTTCCTTCCTCTTTCTTTCTTTCTTTCTTTCTTTCTTTCTTTCTTTCTTTCTTTCTTTCTTT
>CM053595.1:307859911-307914621 GCA_028646575.1 Pseudocheirus occidentalis
TGTTTTTACATGTAATTGGGAGAAAATAAAATATTGTTTTAAAAATTGCTTAATGGGGAAAGCATTATTTAAAAATACCTGATTTTTGAAAAATTAAAAAAAATAAAAGATGAGGTGAGACTTTGGATTATAGAACCTCTAGTATTCCTTCAAACTTTAAATCTGGTGCTCCCATGAGGTGAAGATACTAACAACCATCATTTAAATAGTTCTCAAAGCATATAATCTCCTTAGATTGTCAGCATCACCTTGTGTGGTCAGCACTGCAGACATTATATTATGAGGTGGGATTTGAACTCACATCATCCTAACAGTCCAGTCCTAGCTCACTTTGACCCACTAGCTGACACACACAATTAGTTCTCAGTGTAACAAAATAAATAAATAGATAAATAAAGAAAAAGAAGAAGAAGAAGAAGAAGAAGAAGAAAGAAGAAGAAGAAGAAGAAGAAGAAGAAGAAGAAGAAGAAGAAGAAGAAGAAGAGATGGGGTAAAGGAGTAGAAAGAAAGGTGGGAGGAGAAGATAGATGCCTGGTCATCTTCCTGCTTTGCACGCCTCTCCTCTCCTCTCCTTCAGGCAAACCAACTGTCACCCTCCAATCCTTCCCAACCTGTACAGAGGCAGTCCTGCCTCTCTTGGGGGTAGTCCCTTACCCTGGAGCCAATGCATGGTAAACCTTTGAAATTATCTAGGATAAGTCTAGGCATTAAGCTTCTCACTGGGGGTTCTTTACCTGGGGTCCACAGACCTCAAAGTGGTCCATGGAAAGATTTCAGGGGGCCCATGAACTTGGATGGAAAAATTACACTTTTATTTTCACAAACATCTAACCAAAATTTAGTATTTCCTTAAATTATTTATAAATATTATTCTGAGCAGACTTCACCAGATTGCCCAAAAGGTCCAGGACACAAGAAAGGTTAAGAATTCCTGCTGTAAACCCTAGCGTTGGTGCCTTTTGAGTCTTGAGATATTCTACCATATTCCTTCGAGTCTGTTGAAGCAGCTGGTGGTGCAGTGGGCAGAGCAAGAAAACCTGAATACAAATCCAGCCTCACATACTTCTCAGCTGTGTGACCCTGTATAAGTCAATGAACCTCTTTTGCCTCATTTTCCTCAACTGTAACATGGGGGCAATAGCAGTACCTACTTTGGAGGGTTGTTGTCAGGATCAGATGAGATCATAATTGTACAATGTTCTTAGCACAGGGCTAGGCACATAGTAGGTGCTGTATAAATGCTTATTCCCCTCCTCCCTACACTTATTTTGTAACCTAACCTTGTCACTGACAGGAAGCTATTTATACTTCGAATTCCCCTTAAGGTGATGAGCATTTATTAAGTGCCTGCTGTATGTAAGGCAGTATGCTCGGTGCTGGGAATACAGACACAAAATTAATTTTTACTTAATGTCAGTCTGTTCTGCCCAAGTCCCATTTATCCAGAATTTCTCTGGGTGTATCTCCCCAGCTTGTTTGTCAGTCAGCGCAGGGTAGCTATGCCCACACCAGGAACTGGGGGCAGACTCGAAAAGAAATAAATCGTCAACCTTTGTTCCTTCTCTTCTCATCCCCAATCTCATCCCCATCCTCATCCCCATCCTCATCCTCATCCTCATCCTCATCCCCATCCTCATTCTCATCCTCATCCTTTGTGTCTGAAGAGCCTTGGGTGAGAGCTCAGGGAGTGTAGCTCAAGATTTGCCTAGGAATTAGAGCAAAGAGAAGAAACAAGAGCTGGTAACTCCCATACTCACCCAGTGACTTTGGGGGTGGTTTTCTTATATGAATGTTCATATAGATGTTCTCCGTGTCCATGGTCCTGACTTGCGTGGTGCCAGATGCAAACTTTAGACTTTTAAGCACTCAAAGAAACCCTCCAAGCTTAGTAAGAAAAAAAGGGGGAAGGGAAGTTGGTGCTTTGGCTAGGCTAAAAATACTGTCACCAAAGAGGATGTGTGTAAATATGCATGTTTATCTGTGGGCTTGTAGACATCCGGTAAGTATCAAATAAAATCTGAAACAAAAAGGCAGGACTATTTCAAAACATCTGGCAAGACTGGATATGAGAAGCCCTAACTGCCATTTATATGCTGCTATTGGGTTTGCAGATATGTTTCATTTCCTCTGGAAGCCATAGAGCTGGAAAGGTAGGTGAGAAAGGAAAAGCCCTGTACTTGAACCTCTGAGGGTAGAGCTGGACCAGCTTCATGGAGAGCAGTCTCTGAGTAAGGGACAGGTGGTGCTCTCAGCCCTGGGCTACCAATCTTCCTTTTAATCCTTTAATAAGGTTCTCCATCAAAGGTATGGATATTCCCAATAAAGCAATAATTTAGCATAATGGCTTATACCATCATTTCCACAAGATTGCTGTCTTCCAAGCTTTGTATGTTCCAAAAGGATCACTCACTCACTCACATGACAACTCAGTACATTTACTGGATGGAATCGTAAGTCAAAATAATACGAACATTCGCTTGTGGCTCACTCAGCTGCTCTTAGAAAGGTCTAAAATCTCTCTTCTTTCTAAATTGGCTTTCTCAACTTCACCAAAGACTTGTTATACTTGTGGATTCCATCTTCTCCCATCTCTTCTCTCATTTTTAGTTCCTCCTTTCTATTCCCATTGCCTACAAACATACTCAAGCCTACCTCACTCTGAAACAAAATTTCACTAGATGCTTCAAGCTATCTCTCTTTCCTTTAACTGTCAAACTTCTAGAATAAATTATCTAAATTCAGGTGGTCTCAACTCTCTCACCACCACCACCACCACCACCACCACTACTCTTCTTGATTGCTTGAAATTTGACCTCCTGCTTCACCTCTCAACAGTAAATTGCTTTATCTGAGGTTACTAATGATCTATTTTAAAAACTTATTTTTATGTTATCTTCATCTGCCAATATATCCTTTCCAATCTCATAACAAAGAATAAAAAAGAGGGAAAAATAAATTAAGCAAAATTAATCTTAGAATCAAACATGCCCAAAAGTCTATCTAATGTTCCATATACAGAGTTTCCCACCTTTGCGATGAAGTGGGAGGATAGATGCCTTCTCATATCCTGTCTTTGGGGCTAATCTTAGCCATAATTTAATGGAATTGAGCAGTTTTGATTGTTCTTTCCAATGACATCATTCCAATTATTATGTATATTACTTTCCTGGTTCTCTTTACTTTGCATCAGTCCACATACATCTTCCCATTCTTCACTGAATTAATCTTATAAGATTTCATTATGTTTACATACCACAATTTGTTAGCCATTCCCCTAACTGATGGACATCTACTTCTTTTATAATTCTTTGCTACTACAAAAATATTGCTAGAAATACTTTGGTTTCTAGGAGACCTTTCCATTTTTTTTTTTATCGGTTTCCTTGAGGTATATGCCAGGGAGTGGAATCACTGGGTCAAAGGGTATGGAGTTTTTGTTTACTTTCTCTAGATAATTTCACACTGCTTTCTAGAATAATTGGACCAATTCATGTCCCCCGAAGAGTATATTAATGTGCCTGTTTTTCCATAACAGACTTCTAGGTGACTCAGTGGATAGAACACTGGGTTTGGGGTCAGGAAGACTCATCCTCATGAGTTCAAATCTGGGAGAATCAGTGCCAAACCAAAGGAAAGTATACAGGAGAAGAGGGTGATCAACAATATAAAAAAATACAGAGTGGACAAGGAAAATAAAACCTAAGAAAAAGCTATCAAATTTATTCATTAAGAAAGTATTGGCTGCTAAAGGAGTTATGGAAAGTTGTTCAGTTGTTTCAGTCATGTCAGACTCTTCATGGTTCCATTTGGGGTTCTCTTTGCAAAGATACTGGAGTAGTTTGTCATTTCCTTCTCCAGCGCATTTTACAGATGAGGAAACTGAGGCAAGCAGGGTCAGGTGACTTGATCAGAATCACACAGCTAGGAAGCGTCTGAGACTGGATTTGAACTCAGGACTTCCTGACTCTAAGCCTGGCACTTTATCCTCTTTGTCACCTAGCTGCCGTCTGTGAAGGGGAGTAACGTCTAATAAGCTCACAGAATTAAGGGAGAACCATAGTATGAAGAGTTTCAAGTATCAGATGGGAGAGTTTTTATTTTATTGAGGGAGACATTGGGAGTTTTTGATCCAGGTCATCAGTGTGTTGGAGGAATATCGATTTGGTGGCTTTGGATTGGAAAGCAGAGAGAATGGAAGCAGGGGAATCAATTCAGAGACTGTTGCGATATTCCACATGTGAGGTGATGAGGGACTGAGCTCTGGCTGCAGCTGTGGAAGTGAAGAGAAGCTGGGAGAAGTGTGAAAGCAGAACTGGTGAGACTTGGAGCAAGACTGGGTGCCATGGGTGAATGAGAAGGGAAAGGAAAGGACAATTCTGGGGTGGCCAGTCTGGGGGACTGGAAGGATGTTAGTGTGCTCTAGACAGAAAAGATGAGGTTGAGAAGAAGAGAGGCTTTTATTCATTTTGTTTTGTTAAAGAGAATACATTCTGTTTGGGACAGTTTAAGTTTGAGATGCCTATAGGATTTTTAGTTGGAAATATCTAATAGGTATGGGGTGTGTGTGTGTGCAAGAATGGAGGCTTGGAGAGAGGTTAGACATAGAACTTTGGATGTCATCTGAATAGCAATGCTCACTGAAACCATGATGCTTATTGAATCACCTGGGTATACATAGAGGGAAGAGAAGAGAGTCCAGGACAAAACCTTGGGGGACACAGATGGCAACCAAAGAATAGCCAGATAGGTAGATGGAGGACCATGAGAGCGCGCTGTCAAGGAAACCCAGGGAAGAGAAAGTGTCTAGTTAAAGGGGGGTGATTAGCGGAATTGAATGCTCCAGAGAAGAAGAGAAGGTGAGGTTTGAGAAAAGGACACTGGATTTGTCAAGAGATCATTGGTAACTTTGGCGTGAGCAATTTCAGTGGGAAGAGTATGGTTCCTCAAGGTTTCTAAAGTACATTTTCTTATGAAATCTTGTGAAGTAGGTGGTGTGAATACACTTGTTCCCCTTTTATTAGAATGAGGAAGTTGAAGCTCAGATAGTTTGATATAATCTGGTTAGGCAAAACCTTTCCCTAAAGGGAAGAAATAGCCAGAATGACTATGACTGTACGCGAAACTGATGATACCAAGGGATTCTGACAACTCTGTTGTTTGTTTTTATCTGATGTATTATGATGGGGGTATTCAGAGAAAGATGAGTCTGTCTACTTACCCCGGATTAGCACTTCTGTTAAATGGTTCTAGCTTCCTTTGCCTACCTCCATATCAAGCCCCAAATCCCACTCTGCAGTTCTGCATGTGAATGGTGGGCTGGAATCATCCTTTGTGCAGCTCCATCTTTGGAACCAAAAGCAATAGGAAGACCTTGGATGGTGGATGGAGGTGGTTGGGCATATATACCCTTCATATCTTTTCTGCAATGATTCACAGGATCCCCAAATTTCAGATTTGGAATAATCCCAGCCACAGTACAACTGAAAAGAGGCCATGTGGGTTTTCCTCGAAGATTTCAAATGAGAGGGATCTCACTACTTGCCAAGGTGACCCGTTCTACTTTGGATCAGCTCAACTAATTAGATAGCTCTTTCCAACATCAAGGGTAAACCTTACTTTTTGCTTCTCTTTATAGTTAGTTCTGCACACTGGGACATCTATGTGGTGCAATGGATAGATCTCGGGGTCTGGAGTCAGGAAGACGAGTTCAAATCTGGCCTCAGTTACTCACTAAGGAAATCACTTAGTCTCTTTCCATCCTTGTTCCCTCTTTTGTGAAATGGGGATGATAACAGTAGCACTATCTCTCAAGATGGTGAGGAGAAGATGAGATCATGTTTACCAAGGGCTTGCTAAACCTTAAAACATTAGATAAACGCTAACTGCTGTCGTTGCTCACCCAGTTTATAGATTTGGACACTTGTCAGGTTACCAGTGTCCCTCCCTAAGATGGGCTGCCCAGAGTGAAACTTCATACTTTCCATACAAATAGAAGATAATTCAATGATGACATCTTTATTCTCGTGTTCTCATTACATATAGTAACAATGAACTTTTAAATCAATTGATTGGGCGGCTCCGTTTTTCACCTTAAAAATCTAAGGCTGGATTGGCAAAGGTACATTTATTTTCTCACAGTCCCACAGCTTCTTGATATGTCTCTCTCCCTCCTGCCCTCTAATAGGGATCCCAAAGAGGCCTCACCTGCTCTTGCACTCAGGTCTCCGATGTCAAGTGAGACCCACAGACCTGTCCAACTTTTTCCCAGAGCTTTACAGAAGTGATAGACAGAAAAAGTGATAGAGATATTTGTTATGGGCTGTCTAAACATCTTAGATCACGAGCTTAAAGATGAGGAGTAAGAGTCAGGGACTGAGCAAGCCCTACCTCCTGGTCCTCAGGAGTCTTGGGAGGAGGGCAGGGACCAAAATTGGGTCAGCCTGGTGAGAAGCTTCCTGGGAACCGGGATGTATGAGACAAAGAGGCCACTTAGCACCTCAGAAAAGAAAGACTTTCTCTCTCTCTCTCTCTCTCTCTCTCTCTCTCTCTCTCTCTCTCTCTTTCTCTCTCTCTCTGTCTCTGTCTCTCTGTCTGTCTCTGTCTGTCTCTCTGTCTCTCCCTGTCTCTGTCTCTGTCTCTCTCTGTCTCTGTCTCTCTCTGCCTCTTTCTGTTTCTGTCTCTGTCCCTCTGTCTCTGTCTCTGTCCCTCTGTCTCTGTCTCTCTGTCTCTCTCTCTGTCTCTGTCTCTGTCTCTGTCTCTCTCTCATGACCAGAATGAGAGCCAGTCCAGAATACATAAGGAAGGACCAGTTGCATGCAATGGGGATGCCTGTCTGGCAACAGAGATGGATGGACTGTGGTGAGGAGGAAGGTCAGTGCAAAGGAATGGAGGTGGGACCTCAGGTGAGAGGGGAACCTGTCATTTAGATGTCTCAGTTCTGCAAAGATGCAATTAGCACTTTAAGAATGAACATGCCTGTCCTTCTGAAGTCACACTTCGACTTGTGTCCTGAAGACCTAGAACTGATACCAGGATCAAGCTGGGAGAGTCACCAACTCAATGCATTTCCAAATATCCTAGGTTTGGAGCTAGAAGAAGTTCATCATCCAGGTCAACCCTCTCATTTCACACATGAGACAGCTGAGGCTGTGTTTTCTCCCCAAGGTCACAGAAAGTAATACATGGCAAAAGAATGATTCAAATCCAGATCGCTGGACCCAAGATCCAGGTCTCTTGTGACCCCATCACGTTCATTTCCTAAGTAATTACCAAGTACCTGCATTGTGCTGTTTGCTGGGAATAAAGACAAGAATGAGAGTCCTGCCCTCCGCAAGCTCCCATTCTACTGGGTTGTACAACATATAACAGCATGAGAAGTCAGTGTCAAATAGGGGCACAATCTTGATTTATACTTAATTATGGGAACGTATTAACACCTCTGGGAATGGAAAATGTAGCAGGACAGTTGAAAGAAACCAGAGTTGCTAAGGTAGGAAGGGAGAGCATTCCAGGTCAGTATAGAGACACAGGGAGAAGGGGAATGTCCATGGGCAATACAAACTTGAGTTTGGCCTCATATATGAAGTGAGACAGAAGGCCCAAAGCCAAGCATGCAGTTCTCTTTGGCCTGCCAGGTTCTGTTGATCCTTGGAAAGAAGCACTTCTTAAACACCTACCATGTGCCAACCTCAGTTCTAGACATGTTACAAATATTATCTCATTTAACCTTTGGAGTAACCCTGAGAAGTGGGTGCTATTAGCATCCCCATTTCTCAGTTGAGGTAAACTGAGGCAGAGATTGTGACTTGCTCAGGGTCACACAATCTAGCAAGTATTAAAGGTAGGATTTGAATTCAGATCTTCCATACTCCTTATTCACTGTGCCAGCTAGTTGCCCCCTTGGGCCAGGATAAGTAGAAGGAAGCAGGCATGTCCATATGCCAGAAGGTAGGGATGGTCTCATTTTGTCCTTATTTGATTCCTGCTCAGGAAGCCTCTCTATATTTGTCTGCTTCCTCCAAGTTCTGTGTCCCACAGGCCTCACTGACAGTGAGACTAGAAGTAAAATATAATTTAATTTAAACCTCTCGTTGGTTTTAAGTTTTAAGTTTTAGTTGGTTTTAGTTAGCCCTCTAGCTCTTGAGGGCTTCTGTTCTCTTCAAAGGATTTTTATTTTTTAAAAATTTAAAAATTTTATTTTCAGTTCCAAATTCTCTCCTTCCTTCCACCCCCTCCACCCACTCACAAGGCAAGAAATATGATACCCATTATACATACATATTTCTGCATTAGCCATGTTGTGGGAAGAAAAGCAAGAAAAACAAAGAAAAAAAGATGTTTCAGTCCTCGCTCTGAGTCCATTAGCTCTCTCTCTGTAGGGGGGGGCAACCTTTTTCCCCATGAGTCCTATAGAGTTGTGTAGACGCTAGTGCTGATCAGAGTTATGAATTGTTTATAGTTCATCATTGTTCTAATATTACAGCTACTATGGACAGTGTTCTCCTGGGTTCTTCTCTTTTCGCTTTCTGCAAAAGCATTTTTTAATTGATCATAGATATTTTAAATAGTTAAAAAAATCATGTATCTGAGTAGAGCAAGTTGAAATGGGGCAGAAAACCTTTTGCAGCTTTTTTCTTTGTTCTTAGAGGATAGTCACTAGAGTGAGAGCAAGACCTAGCCACTCCTAACTATCCAGACTAGTTCCTCTATTCCATTATGCCCCTGAGGGAATTAAACCTCCCTCCCTCTTTCCAGCTTCCTTTTCTGTGTAGTTTTCCACCATTAAAATGGAAACGACTTGAGGGTAGGGACTGTCTTTCCTTTGCCTAGTATTTATGGTCCCAGGAATTGGCACATGATCTAGTGCATACGTGCTTGGAATGGAGGCTAGTGGCTTGGCAGCTAAAACTTGTGGGCTCTGCTTAGCTCTCCTTGGAGCTCAGACTTCTGGATGGCCAACAGGAACCGATCACTATCACCTTGCAGTTACTGGTCCCATTCTAATGAGGATAATTTTGCAATCACTTTTTGGTTTCTTCATTGGATAAATTTATAACATCCCTTATTGGGCCTACTTTCCCAATTCCCACATGAATTAACAGGCTGGGATCCCCAGAGAGTAGCAGATTACTTCTCCCCTTAGAATTCTGGATATAATCTGTAAAAACAGGGATTTCTAGTATTGTTGCTCATGAGCCCCTACCAGTGTACTCCCAATTGATTATCAGTCAAAGTTAATTAGGTTTTAGAATGGATACTTACCAAATAGGGAGAGCTGTTGGAAACATATTCCCCCCAAAGTGGGGGTGTACTCTCCCCTTTCACACACATGTTCCCCCTTCAAAGTAGGTTAACTCTAAAAGAGTGCATTGATTAAAGGGTAAATACCCAGCTCTTGGTTACTGGAAATCTTTTCTGCCTTCATGGAGTAGTCCTCATGGAGTTCTCCTTAGGTGTAACTCTTTGCTGGGCTTTGAAGATCAATGCCTTATAGTGTCTCCAACGGACACTTTTCTTCCTCTCCTTTTCTGGTGGAGGGAGAAGCTGGCTTTTCTTCAGTGGGTCCAATTTGTCCTATGCTATTTCTTAGCTCTGAAAGCAGACTCTGACATTAACCATTGCTGATGCTACTCAAGTGTTTGGGTTGTCTATGATCACATTAACTGAGGCTGGGGCAGAAGCCCCTTGTTAGCTGGAGAACCATGGGTACATTATTTATCTCTTTGAAACTCAGTTATCTCATCTGTACAATGGGAAGAATAATTCTTGTAATGCCTGTCTCACAGGAGAGCTGTCAGGAAAGTGCTTCATAAACATTAAAACACTTTGGAAATATGGGCATTGTTATTATTGTTATTATAAAAGACATTTTATGGTACTTTAAAGTTTTCAGAGTACTTTACACATATGCATATACATATCTATCTATCTTTCATCTCTCTCTTACACCCCCCTCACCCTGCCATCTCTTCAGTTTTCTTATGTACAAAGTGAAGAGGGTATACTAGATGGTCTGATTGTCAGATCTGGAGCTCGAAAAGACTTTGGGTGACTTCCAAGGCCACTTCTTTTAGCTCTAATAACTTTTGACTTCTATATTGCTATTTAATTTGGAGTTCACAACAACTTTAGGTAGGTACTATTAGTATTAATCCAATTTTAAAGATGAAGAAACAGGTTCAGAGAGCCTATTGGCCAGTCAGTTAGCATTTACTGAGCATTTATTAGGAGCTGGGCACTGTGCTAAGTCCAAGGGATGCAAAGACATGGGAAACAATTTCTTCCCCTAAGAGCTCACATTCTAATGGGAAACAAAAGAGCAAAACAGGGATGTCTAGGGATATAAACAGGTTAGAAAGTAATTTCAGAGGGAAAACTCTAGCATTAAGGGAGATTGGGAAGGCTTCTTATAAAAGGTGGATTTTTACTGGGGCTTGAAGGAAGCCAAGGAAGCCAGGAGGCAGAGATGAGGAAGGAGAGTATGCCAGGGATGGGGAACAGCCAGTGAAAATGCATGGAGTTGGGAGATGGAGAAGCGTACTGAATGAAGAATGGCAGGAAGGCTTGTGTCACAGTGAAGCATAGAGATAATAGAGGGAAGTAAACCAAGAGAATCTTAGAAAGGTAAAAAAAAGTATGGGTTATGAACAGCTTGAAAAGCCAAACTTCATCTTGGAGGAAGTTAGCACCCACTGGAGTTGATTGAATAAGTGGGGTGACTTGACCAGATCTGTACTTTAGGAATATAACTTTGACAGTTCCTTGGAAAAGGTGGAAACTTGAAGCAAAGAGACTGACCAGAAGAAAATCACAATAGTCCAGACATGAGATGGTGGGAACCTGTATTGGGTAGAAGTGTCAGAGGAGAGAAGGGGGCATGTGAGAGAGGTGGTGTGAATGTGGAAATGAGAAGACTTAGCAACAAATTGGGTACGGGGATTGAGACAAAGAGAAGAACTAAGGAAAACAGCAAGGTTACAAGCCTCGGTGACTGGGAAGGTGGTAGTGCCCTTGACAGTAATAGGGAAGAGGGCAGAGTTTTGGGGAAAAGATAATAAGACCAGTTTGGACATGCTGATGTCTACAGGATATCCAGTTTGAAAAGTCTAATAGGCAGGTGAAGAAGTGCGACTGGACGGCAGCAGGGAGAGAATCATCAGTAGAGAAAAAGTAATTAGTCTATAAAGGTCATTGAGTAAAATATAGAGGAAATATAGAGGAGCAAGAGAAGAGAATCCAGAACAGAGCCCTGGTTGATACCCACAGTTCATGCGTGTGACCTGGGTGAAGATGTACAAAGGAGACTGAGAAGGAGCGGGGAGGCAGGGAGGAGGAGAGCCAGGATGTCACAAAAACCTAGAGAGGAGAGGGGATGAAGGAGAAGAGGGTGATTGACACTGTCAAAGCTTGCAGAGAAGGATGAGGATTGAGAAAAGGCCATTAGATTTGTCAACAAAGATCATGAGTAACTCTAGAGAGAGTAGTTCCAATTAAATGAGTTTGGAATCCAGCCTACAGAGACTCGAGAAGAGAGTAAAAGGAAGGGAAGGGAAAGTTTCTGTCACTGAAAGCCTTTTCAAAGAGTTTAGCCACAAAAGGGAGGAGAGAAACAGATGATAGCAGGGATGGAAGGATCGAGTGAAGACTTTTAGGAATTGGGGGAAACATGGTTATGTTTGTAGCCAGTAGACAGAGATTAAAGATAAGTGAGAGTGAGGATGATTTGGGTGGGAAATTTGATGGGGAACACAGGATGAAATGAGATCCCTTGTGCGTGTAGAGGGTTGACCTTGGCAAGGAGAAGACCCCTCAAGGGTAGGGGTAAAGGGGAAGATATTGGGAAAAGACATCTGAGTGATGCAAGATGAAGGAGAGAAGGGGGATCTCTTGGAGACTGACCTCAACTGTTTTCAGTGAAATATGAGGCAAAGTTCTCATCTGAGAGGGTGGCACAGGGGAGTGGAAGGATTGAGAAGAGATTAAAAAAATCTGGAAGAGCACTGAAGAGTGAGGTAGTGAGTTGATCAGAGAAATATAAAAGGATTGATTGCCTTGTAGCAGTGAGGGTCCAGGGGAGGTTATGTAACATCAATTTGTAGTGGACTCAGACCGAGTGGTTTCATCATTTTCTCCACTTTCATTTAGCAGCGTGTGTGGAGAGAGGACAGCAGATGATGACAGTGATTCAAGGCTGAGGCGAACACTGGTGATATCAGGGACAAGGGCCCCAAGAGAAGAGGAGAGAGTAGAGTTGAAGTGGTCCATCAAGGGGACAAGATAGGGAATGGAGGAGAGTAGAGCCAGGACGGCAGTCACAAGTTTTGTGACTATCCAAATATAGATTTTGTTTGCTCACAAGAAGCAAAATTTAGAATAGATAGGTAAAGTTGACTTTGTTTTTCTTCTTTCCAAGTTTTAGACATAAAATATTGTTTAACACTTTCTTAAAGGATTAGTGTACATTTTGAGCTAATAAATTAATCGGAGCCTCTTTCTGAAGAGAAAGAAATGGGCTGCCCCAAGGAAGTATCAGCTGTTTGTCCCCTAAAGAGTGAAATAATAGAATCCCAGAAGTTATCAAATGGAACAAGAAGTGAAGGAGGCTGGTGGTTTGTGGTTTCAAACTCTGACAAATAGCTGAGGTGGCTTTGTCTACCTGATGGCCATAATAAGGTCTACTGTTTTCTCAGAAAAGGAGGCATTATACCTGATACTGTAAAAAGACCATTACTGCCATCTTTTGGTGATTTGCAGGGGCCACAAATCAAACTTCAGGAAACTTAAAAACTATGGCCACAGCTGGAGAAGTCTTGAATGGGAAACTGATGACTAGAAGGGCACAGGTTATGTTTTCTTTGCTGTAAGGGATTCAGAAAAGAAAAGGAATGAGATTTGGGATTCTGGGTCTTGGCTTAAAAATAAAGGCACAGAAGAACGTTTACCAGTGATGTAATGCACCCAACAAAAGATGTTAAGAATATAGGTAGGGAGATTGGTCCTTGTTTTCCTTCCCCTATGAGGAAATCCAGAATGCAACCACTAGGTGTTAAACTAGCTGGAAGGTTGTGGCCATGGCTGGAGTTCTTTTATGAGGTGTGCATAAGTTCCTTGCTTTAATTAAAAAGGTCGTCTAGTCACTGGGCAGGTGAAAATTGTCCATGCTTCTGGAGGTCTTTAAATAGCTAAGCCTGTCAGCCTCCTGCCAGTTGATACAGGTGGTCAGTTTGAATGAGTTGCTCTGGGCACACATATTACCTGTGTGTGTCCCATTACCATTGTTCTCTTAGTTTGTGCCCGCTCTTCACACATGTGCTGTGTGTACCTGTGGGAGAGTAAGTACACTTCAACTTTATGAGGAGGGATGTTTTATAGTAGCTGCATTCAAAGGGTACACATTAGTGGTAATTCATAGGAGGTGTTTGGTGGAGTATCCTGGGGATAAGTGTTAGTCCTTGTGACATTTAATATTTTCTTAATGACTTGGATGAAGATTTGGATGGCATACATATCAAGTTATCAGATGACCAAAAGGTGGAAGGCATAACATATTTGGTGGATGATGGTCAGGATCCAAAATGTTCCTGACAGGTGAAGGGTACTGGACTGAATGTAAGAATACCAAACTTTATGGTGATGCATGTAAATTCTCATACTTTGGTTTTTAAAATGGCATGACTAGGTAACAATTTTATGAAAAAAAAACCCTGGGATTTTCAGTGGATTGAAACCCTTAATGGGAATCAACAATAAATCATGATAGACGCCCCCCCCATACCCCTCCAAAACCCTGACATGACCTTGAAATACAATAGGAGACTAGTAATGTGCAGTTTCCCTTGGTCAGACAGCATCCAGAATACTATGGCACCAAGAGATCAGGGCATCATAGTTTATGAAGGACATCAATAAGCTGGAGAGTGGCCAGAGGAGAGCAATCAGGTTGATGAAAGACCTTGAATTCATGTCATATGAGAACTGGTTGAATGAATGGGAAATGTTTCATCTGGGAGAAGAGAAAGCTCTTAGGGGAAACATAAGGACTGAGTTCTAGTATTAGAAGGGCTACTATGTGGAAGATGAACTATTCTTGGCCAGAAGGCAGAACCAGGAGTAATGACTGGGTAGCGAAGAGGCCAACTTAGATTGGACATCAGGAGAAAGGTCCCAACATTTAGAGGTTTCCAAAAGCAAACTGGGTTCCCTTGGGAGTTAATCAGTTGCTTCTCCCTGGAGGTCTTTGAGGAGAAGTAGATGGTGGGCACATTATAGTGGGGATTCCTTTGGTACATGATCGGATTAGCTTGCCACTGTGATCTCTTTCAAACCATTAAACTCTATGATTTTGTGTAAAGATTTCCACCATGGCACTCTGGAACCCAAGTTTTGACACTTATTCTGAGACTCCCAAAGCATTGTCACTATTCTGGATGACCAGAATATGTCCCTCTTCTCCCCTTTCTGCTCTACACTCTTGAGCTTATGCGTGAGACTCCAAAGGAGGGAGAGCTGTTTAGAAGCTGATGCAAATGGATACAGAACTCATAGGTCAACTTAGATATTTTTAAATGGCAGGTGCTGTCAATGGAGAAAAGGGGAAGTGGTGAATGATCTCTATGATTACATGGCATGGTCTTGTAGGGATAACATCAGGAGTGCTGAAGCTCAGAATGAAACATGGCTGGAGAGAAATGCTAAGGATTTTTGTAAAGCTCGGTTGCAGGAAAGAAGGAAAGAAGCTTGTATTTATTAAGTGCTTATTATGTGCTAGGCACTTTACAAATATGACCTCATTTGATCCTTTCAACATCCTTGTGAGGCAGGTACTATTATTATCCTTATTTATAGGTGAGAAAACTGAGTCAGAAAGATGTCAAGTGACTTGCCAAGGGTCACACAGCTCGGGAGTGTCTGAGGCTGGATTTGAACTCAGATCTTCCTGACTCCATACCAGTACTCCATCTACTATCCTCTTTTGTATATTGCCTCTTACAAAAAAAAGGGAAAAAGAAAAGTCGGGAAAGGAATGCTTCTTTATGTGGACAGGACAATGAAAATGAAAGATGGGGAGAAGGTAGACCTACAATTTTTATTTCAGTTCTGTTTTCACGGTCTAGAATAGCCTCTATTTAAAAAAATTTTCTCGTCCAGAATTTCTTTCTTTCTTTTTAGTTTTCAGCATTCATTTCCACAAGATTTTGAGTTCCAGATTTTCTCCCCATCTCTCCCCTACCCCCACCCCAAGATGACAAGCATACTGAATATCCCTTCCCTGAATCTGCCCTCTCTTACATCCCCCCACCCTCCTTAGCCGTAAGTTTCTTGTAGGGCAAGATGGATTTCTATACCCCAGGGCCTGTCTATCTTATTTCCTGGTTGCAGGTAAAAAGCGTTTTTTAACATGTGTTTTTCAAACTTTAAACTCAGAAACATGAGTCTTCTTGCCTCCAATCCTAGCATTCTATCTAGTTACACATTCTCTCCCTTCTTCCCTCCTCACCCATCCCCACTGGGAAGACAAGCAATTCAGTACAGGTTACACATGTGTAGTCACGCAAAACATTTCCAAAGTAGTCATATTGTGAAAGACTAACTATATTTCCCTCCATCCCATTAGCCTCTTTGTTTGGGGGCATAGCTTTTCCTGAAATCGATCTGTCTCTGTTCTAGATGTATTCGCTCTACTTTGGAGATACCTACCTCTTCTCTACCCCTCCTTATCTGGAGGTCAAAAAATGCCAGTCTAACTGAAATAAGAGTTCCTTTTATAAAATGATGGATAAATAGCAACTTAACCATTGCCTGAAGACCTTCAGTTAGGACATTGAGGGGAAACCCATGACTTTCCAAGCTGTGTAAATGTTGCTCATTTACTCATTCAAAATGCATTTGTTGTTCACCATGTACCAGGTACTGTATTAGGTGCAGAAAGGACCACATGTTTGGAGACTTTTGGAGAGTTCTGAAGGAAATCCTAAGCTGGAAATCTACAAATAATGAGGATCTTAAGAAAGAAGCAGGAGAATTTGAGTCAAGCAGCAAGAGATCCAGAGGAAGTCAGAGAGGTGAGACTCAAGCCTACACAGATGTTTGCTCAAACAATTTAATTATGTGAGGGCACACAAGATATTTATGTACTGGAATTATTCCAGATTCCTGGAAAGAGAAAGTAAGGTTATACTCTCATTCAATAACCCTGGGATCGTGTATGTCTATGGAGACATTAACCAGGAAGATGTATAGTCTTGTTACAGAAAAGGGAGTTTCATAGTCATTGGCTGAATATCTTGGATGAGAATGCTGGTTGAGAAAACTGCAGAGACCATCTCAGTGATTGGATGAGAAACCTAATAGAGAGATCTAAGTAACTTCCCAGCTGCTGAATGATAGCTGGGAAGGTTATTGGTAACCTTCCCTAGAGGTGAAGGCTTCCTAATCATACCACCAGCAGTAATTGGAGGACCAAATTGCAGCAGATTCTGAAGATCATGTTTACTCCTAGAATCATCATTGAGGTACAAAAAGGGGCTAAA
Source organism: Pseudocheirus occidentalis (assembly GCA_028646575.1). NCBI lineage: Eukaryota > Metazoa > Chordata > Mammalia > Diprotodontia > Pseudocheiridae > Pseudocheirus > Pseudocheirus occidentalis. The sequence goes on from CM053595.1 coordinate 307,876,441, forward strand.
GGAAAAGCCCAAAACTGTTGTCTGTCAGAACAAAGAAAGACTTATTAACGAAGTGAATGTTGGAGGTGACCGCAGGAACTTGTTAATGATTTGTAACCATGGAATCAATGGTGAATGTTATAAAGGGCATTAAGTTATCCTGAAATTAGTTGCTGATAATGACCAGCTTGAGTGGAAAGGGATGGCCACTGGGGGCAATGGAACAGAGCTTTGAATGGGGAGCATGAGGGCAGCATGATGGCATGAGGAGATGCCACTGGTATCTTTTTTGTCTGTGTCCCAGTCACACATACTCTCTCTGTATGAATTACCCCATGCATGGTTTCCACACATTCTCCATGTAAAGACTACCAACATACACGTGTGCTTTTTGGACAGCAAGTTCGAGGTTTATGAGATTGAGAACAGGGTTCTATGGCAGCCAAGTGGTAGAGTGGATAGATCCCAGAGTCAGGAAAATCTGAGTTCAAATCTGGTTTTAACCTCTTACTAGCTTGACCCTGGGCAAATGGCATAACCTCCACCAGCCTCAGGTTCTGCTTCTGTAATATGGAGACAATAACAGCACCTATACCCCAGTGCTGTTGTGAAGATCCGATAAATAACTTTTGTAAAGTGCTTTGCAAATTGCAAAGTCCAATATAAATGCTAACTATTGTTATGATTATTATATATTATTTACAATGCTACTTAATTAAAATATGGCATGAACTAGGGCTGTCTTGTGGTTGGCTGGTTAAAACAAAACTTATCCAAGGGTTTGTGACTCTGGTAGAGTACTGGAGCTCTGGATCTGGAGTCAGGAAGACCTGAGCTCAAATCCAGTCTCATGCATTTGGAAGCTCTAGAGAAGCTTTGGAAAAGTGTCTGACCTTTGAAATACTTAAAACTTCAGGTAGCTGATTGGGACGCAGAACGAGAAGGGACTTGCAGGCTGTATATAAATGAGAATCAGAAACGAAAGGTCAAAAGGGGACAAACCAACTTCCTTGTGACATTCAGAGATTGCTGAGACAGAGAAATGTGAGGAAGTGCCCAAGGATTTGGGCAACTGCCTCACAAACATACCAATGCTGGCTTTTGTGAATTTAAGCAAGCTCTCTTGTTTATGCAAAATTAGATGGTCTGGTGCCAGGAGCCTGATGACCATCAAAGCCCATTTCATTTGCATGGAGATAATTTCCTAATATAGTCAGACTTGCTATCCTTTCCAGAAATTGGATTCTTGCCTTGAATGTGGGCTGTTGTGGCTAAGTTCCAAGTATTGATGGACAACAATCCACTGACATTCTAATAAATGTTCAATTGGATTGAACACCGTCTGAAAAGCACAGTGTTGTTATTGGCTGACAAAGATCAATGTTTCAGTGCTGAGTTCAGGACCTAGAACATAGTAGGTGCTTAATAAATACTTGTTGAGTGTTTGATTACCACCCTGTATTTCTGGGTGCTTACTTCCTTGACTTCTATAACTTCTCCTCTTACTAGTTTGACCATTCACTCTCATTTTCTTAATGCAGTGGATGGAGCCATAGACCTGGAGTCAGGAAGACCTGAGTTTAAATTTGACCTCAGATGCTTACTAGTTGTGTGATCCTGGACAAGTTATTTAACCCTTTACCTCAGTTTTCTCCAATGTGAAATGGGGATAATAATAGCACCTACTCCTCAGGGCTGCTGTGGGGCTCAAACAAGATAATATTTGTAAAAGGCTTAGTACATTACCTGGTATGCAGTAAGTGCCATGTACATTTAGCTATTATTCTTATTGTGATTTAAATATATATACATATATATGTATATAAAAATTTATGTACAGATACCATGACAGACCTCCAATCCCTCTCCTAAACTCCATTACCAAATTACTCACTGCTTACTCAATATTTCTTGCATTTCTTGCCAGCTCCTCAAATTCAACAAGCTGAAAATGGAATTCATTCTATTTCTCTTAAAACCCATCCCTCCTCCAAATATCTCCATCTCTGTGGGTGGCACCAACCTTATGTTCATAACCTAATCACAGCTGGGCTAGAAGTGCTGCTTGGCAAGTCATTTATTCATCGTTAGTACGTTCCCAAGTAGAGAAGGAAGACATTGCTGTATAGTGACCATCCCAAAGCTTTGTTGGTCCTGAGGTCAACAAGCCCATTTTTGTCCCTCTCACTCACGGCAGATGGTCTCAGTTCCCGTTCTCCAGAGACTGAAGTCGTAAGTCACGAGATCCTTCAACTTCTCTTTTTATGTCTTCACTCTTCATTTCCTCTATTACTTCTGTCTCAAAAGGGAAGAAGGGACCAGAACTTCTGAATTCCTTTCCAAGACTAATTCCTTCCCTCTCTAGTAACGTCCTTTACTACCCATCCTCTCCCATCTTTTATGAGACCTATCAATGGACAGTTGATTATAGTAAGTTAAAAAATACAAGTTGAACATTCCATTGTTAAGTTAAGGCAAAAATCTCTTATATGAAAGAAGGAAATAAGGCATCTACTATATGCTAGGCAATGTGCTAAGGGCTTTACAAATATCTCACTTGATCTCATAACAACTTTGGAAGGTTGGTACTATTGCAATCACCATTTTATAGTTGTGGAAACTTAGGTAGACGGAAATTAAATGAAGTGTCTAGAGTCACACAGCTATTAAATATGAGGCTGGATTTGAACCCAAGTCTTCCTGACTCCTGATTCAGTGTTCTAACCACTGTACCACCTGGCTTTCCCATAGTCCTTCAGGATAGTAACACCTGGTCTACCCACAGACAGCTCTTTGTAGTAGCGTTAATATTCTGGCAACCCAACAATAAAAGCAGAAGGCTCAGAATTACGATCCCATGGTTTATATTTTCTCATAATTTATTTGTGTACATGTTGTATATCAAAAATAAACTCCCAGGAGGGATGACTTTGATTTGATCTTTATACCCTGAGCATATATCATGTAGTGCTTTATAGAAGAACAAGGATGAAGCTGGACCTGTGATTTCATTGGGAGAGGAGTAACTAGGTGAGGACCCTCCTGCAACTTGTAGTCTTAGAGAGCCTAGTCAAATAATTAAGCATTTATTAAGCACCTCCTGTGTTCTAGGCACTGTGTTAGTCTCAGATCTCCCCCACTCCCACCCCAAGGCAAAACTAGTGCCTGCCCTCAAAGATCTCACATTCTAGTGGGAGAGACAACGTGCCGACAACCACGTGCGTACAAGAAATATACAGAGTAAATTGAAGGCAATTTGAGGCGAAAGGCACTATTGGTGTAGGGGGTGAGGATGGGCAAGATATTTTGCAGAAGCACTGAGAGGTTAAGTGTTGTAAGAAACAACAAAGAGTTAAGTTTCCACAGAAATGCTAGACATTACTAAAGTAAGATAAAGGGAGTGAGCAGACAGCAGGCGGACCCGACCAATCAGAAGGCAAAGGCCTTGTGAGACCTTCAGACGGGGATAAAGACTGCTTTGGTTTTAACCAGGGAGGGTCCATGACCGAGTATTCCAAAATTACTATTGTTCTTGCTTAATAAATGTCTTGCATATTGTGGGACACACCCCACACAAAATTAGAGGCTCCTTAATAGAACATGGGATGCATGATCATGTATGATAAAGGGAGGGAGATCATGCTTAAGAGTAATATATAATGGGTGTATGGGGAAAATTGAAGCCCTGAAGAGAACAAACCGATTCATTCTCTGAAGGAAGGTACCCACGCCGTTCTAATGTTAGGAAGCTTTGCTCACTTTTCTACTCAGGACTCCTCCTTCCTCCTTTCTAAAGAAGGGCGGGATCTGCTTCTGGCCAGAAGTGTTTAGTCCCTCTGAACTGCTGCTCAATAAACTTCCTTCAATACCCAAATTTTGGTATCACTTGTGTTTCTGTTTCTAACAAGTACGGAGCCAGGGTCATACAAATACCATGTACCAGGCACAGGCAGGGCTTGAACCCAGGCCTTCCTGGCTTTGAGGTCAACTCCCTATCCCAAGGATTGTTAACTATGGTTGGAATTTAGGGGGTCCACGAACTTCGACAGAAAGAAAAATAATATCTTTATTTTCACTATCATCTGAATGAAATTGAGCACATCCTTCAATCGTGAATGTAAGCAACAAACATTAATGAAACCCCCAGGCTTCCCCAGACTGAACCCCAAAGGGCTCATGACCTCAAAAGGTAAAGAGCCTCTGCTTTTTTCTCCCTCAAGACATAAGAAGTGTTTAATAAGCTTTTGTTTAATTGAATGAAAGTCAATTGAGAAGAAGTTTCGGGAAGGTGTATATTAGTGCAATCCAAGGAGATCCTTCTGCCAGGAGAGCTGCCCAATGATTGAATTATTAGGGAAAGTCTCCCAGTAGACTCTGGGTAATCTTGTCAGGTAAGTCATGAATGCCTGTGTTGGCTTGTACTGAGCGGTCTCTTAGATTTCTTTCAGGGCTAATATTCAGATCTGTGAAGATGGTGAAGTCTTTTCTCCTTCAGATTAATCATCCCATATCCCAGTTTGTCACATGGCATGATCTCAGGCTTTTTCATCATCCTGATTTGTCTTTCTCAGGACTAGGCTCAATTTTTGGTAGCTCTTCCAAAAACGTGGTACTATCTACGTGGTCTGACTAGGATAGAGTAAAATCAGATAATTACCTCCCAAATGCTGGTCGCTATTACTTTTTAGCATATTTCCATTGAATTAACATTTTTATTTGTCATTCCATCTATGTCTTTATCGAAGTCATTTATGAAATGTTGGTGCAGAGCCAAGCACAGATCCCTGGGGCACTCTACTACAGACTTCTTATAAGCTACTCCAACCACTAGTTGAAACAATGAGAGAGAATCAAGCCCAGAGGCAATATCTTTTCTACCAAGTGTTTCAGCTGTCCAGACTTCCTAGAATATACTTGTGTCCCACAGAAGATAATAACCCTGCTACTCAGCTTGGGCCCTTCACAATTTATGGTCTAGGAAAGCAGGACTATAATTCTGATGAGGATTACGATGAACTCATACCGTTACCTAGCACTGGTAGAGGGGCAGATATATCCCCAGGCTCACCATCTGACCAATGACCAGACTAACTGACAATAGACTAGGTGTGACTGACAGAAAGGTTCCATAGGTAGCTAGATGATAATGCTAATGTTTGTGTGCAATATGAAGCCTGGAAATATCTACTTATATAGTCATTGATTCATGTAATAATCACTGAATTTTCACTGAACTTCTATTTTATTGTTTTTCTCTCTTTGTTTACTTGCTTTGTATTAGCATCATCATATAGCTGTATATAACAAATGTGTATTGTATAGTTTAACTGTTGTTAATTTTATGCACGCAAGGTGGATATTTTATCGAATCTACTGATGTTATTATTACTTTGATTTTGTCTCCTACTATGCATATTTAATGGAATTTATATCAGATTAAAAGCTATTGTTGTAGCAATTCCAGTGACTCAGTGCCCTTAGTCAAGACAGTTCCTAAAATCCTTAACATTCAGGAGAGTTTTGGCTCTCAGTTCTAATTTCAATTTTTATCCTTAGTTAAGCCCTAGTCTGTTTATTTTTGAGACAAAAATCAGGATACAGGAGACATTTAAATAAAAGTGAGCAGACTGTATTTATTTTAGGATCTGTTACTGGACAGGCATGGGGAGAGGAATTTGGGAAAAGAGCAGAGTTTTGGGTTTTTTTGGGAACTTTTCTTAGTCCTTGAAAAGAAGGAGTATAAGCAATAACTTCAGCCCATTTTTTTTTTCTGCTCTGAGATACCTTTGGGGGCCAATGGCTCACCTTGATTGTTCCCTTTTTGGTCATAGCTCAACTTTCCTTTCAGTCTCTCCTTTTGGTTTCTCCTTCTGCCAGGTACTCTTGTATCATTGATTCTTTTTAGTTTACTTCATCAAATCTGGGGTGGGATGGTGGTGGTAGCAGCAGGCTTCTATGGGGAGGAGGGAGACTACTACTGCATACAGAAAAGGTTAAAGCATTATATAAACATCAGTTCAAAGGGTAGCGCCTGTATGTGGTGCTGTGGAAGACACTTCATTTTAGCAGCTTCTCTCTTCTGAAAGGAGTCATAGCTGAATCTCATCAAAGCCTCACCAGTGTCTCTCCTCCCCAACCCCCAACTCCCCCATTTGTCACACTAGAGGCTGAAGAGCTAATTACCCACACTTTATACAACAGCGTTCAGCCCAGAATCTAGAGAATGACCATCATTTCCATAGGATTGTTTTCTTTCAAGTATCAGAGTAAATTGTGAATTGTTATCACTCAGAGCCCCCATTTGGGAAAATTCCTAACATGCAGGCAGAGGTTGGTTATATGATCTACTTAAAATATTTATGAATCTCCAGGTAACCCCTGCCCTCATTATAGCTGAGGCAAAATAAAGATACAAGAGATGTTTATATATAACAAAGGGTAAAATATGTTTCAGTGTCTATTAATAGGCGTAGGGAAGAGAGGTTGGGGAAAGAGCTGACTTGTTTGGGGAAATATTCTTTGGTCAGTGAATGGGGAAGTAAAATTTATAGCTTAGGGATGTATTATGCTCACAAAATTACTTCACATGAATGGATATCTTGGACTGAAGGCAGTAGGAACTGGTGAAATCATTAAATCAGTTAATCATTAAACAAAGTGAGTATAAATAGCAATAGTTTCTGTTTGGACCAGAAACCCTGAGAGTCTTCCCCTCCCAGATTTATTTTTTTTTTACTAGGTAAAAGGGCCATTCTTTGCCTCATTTTTTGAAAACCTAGTCTAAATCATCAATTGGATATTGCCTTAGACAAACTGAGATCTGGGAAAGCCCTTAGGTTAAAAGACCAAGTTCTCCCACTGCATCCGGGGCTATCTCCAGTCATCCTGATCTATACTTGCCGTTGGGCCTAGATTGTTCCAGACTAGAGAATGAAGCTGGTGACTTTGCACAGTTCTGCCTCACTTAAATCCAATTCACTCACCAAGTCATGACATCCCCTTCCAGATGTCATGGTCCTCTTCCAGAACAAAGGACAAAAATGACAAGTACTTACTATGGGCTAGGCACTGTCTCAAGAACTAAGGATACAAAAAGAGGCAAAAAAACAAACCCAGCCCCTGCCCTCAAGGAGCTTACAATCTAACTGGGTAGGCAATAATCAAATATGTACAAACAAGCTGAATACAGGATATGTATGAAGAACGGGAAAGTGATGGAATTCAGCAGGGTTGGGAAAGCCTTCCTCTAGAAGATGAGATTTTAATTGGGACCTAAAGGAAGCCAAGAGGTGATGTTGGTTGGTAGTGGGAGCAGAGGAGCGGTAACATTCCAGGCATGGGAGATGGCCAAAGAAAAGGAGAGAGCTGAGAGCTAATGAAATGAGATGAAGAGAGTAATTTTGTCTTTGTACCTTTGAAGCCTAGCACAAGATCCTAGAAGAAAGGACTGTAGCTTGAGAGAGGCCAACTCTTTCATCTTACCAATGAAAGAGGTACCAAGAGCTTAAGTGACCTGTTTGGGCTTTTCCATGTCTAAGGCACCATTAGAACTTAAGTCTTCTCGACTCCAAGTCCAGAGTTCTATCACCCATGCCATTTTTCTTTTTTTTAAAATTGATTTGTTTATTACTTTTAATTTACAAGATTCAGTTCCCGAATCATGCCTATTTTCTAATGACTTTAAACATGCTCCTTGAACTGAATGGAATTCAGAGTACGAAGATTTTCCTGGCAAAGTGAACATGGGAGCCAAAGGGAAAATGGTGAGATCTTCAGGAAGGGCACCTCACTATCTCCAGTGGTTTAGAGCCTAGACTAATGTCTATCTTGGGGTGACTGATTAATTTCTAAGGGTTCTAATCATGTAGATTCTGGGTGAGGGAACAGCCTTAGAGGGAGGCAGGGCTGTGCCTGAACCAATGGGCAAGTTTCGGGGAGATACCATTTGTTTGTCTGGAGGAAAGGGAAGGACAAAGGGTGAAACAAAGAGTTTATCCTTATTCCCATATTTTTCCTCCTTCTTTCTTTCCATTTCTCCTGCCTCTTTATCTTCACTCTTTTTTTCTTTTGTCTTGCTTGAAGGAAGTAGGTGTGTGGACTGAGTGCTGAACTTTGAGTCAGGAAGACCCAGATTCAAATCTTACCTTGCCAGATGATGACTTTAGTCCATCTCTCACATGACTGTTCAGAGGTTCTAATAAAAATGCATTTTAAGGGCTACATAGATTCTAGTGCTTGTTATGATCCTTTCCTTCTATCATGGGAGCTCAAAACAGGGCAGAAAGAGACCTTGGAGGTCATCTCTATCATTAGAATGTGAGTTTCTTGAAAGTAGGGTCTGTCTTTTACTTTTATTTGAGTCTCCAGGACTCAACACAGTGCCTGGCACCTGGTGGGTGCTAAATAATGTTGACCAAATGACTAATAGGTCAAATGCTTCATTTTGAAGATGAGAACATTTGACCCCAACAGTGTACCAGCTGTACAAGGTCACCCTGGGAGGACATAGCTGGGTTAAGGTCCTCTTACTCTCTGTCCAGCATTCTTTCCATTGACAGTTTGTTCCCTCCTGGGATTTAGGTCACATTTTTCTGCTTTCGTGACTGGTCTGTTTCCTCACCCCGTAGTCCTGCTCCTATAAACTTCTGTATTACTCAACAGGGAGGGCTTAAGGATCTTATCTAGCCCCGACCCCCAAACATTTAGCAGCAAATATATTCTAAATAAGTATCTTTTTAAAGTACTTCACCAGTGACACTGGAAAATGAAATAGGACCCCAACACAAAACTTATTAATCTGAAGGAGAATTAATGGAAACCTCTTTGCTTTTGTGGTTTACAATTCTTTGTTCTCAAATGAGCTGAATGAAGGCATGGAATGCTGATGGCTGTCCACTGGGATGTGTTACCGTAGGGGTTCAGGGAATCTCTGACTGAGCTCATTGCTGATCTCAAAGGGAAGAGTACCAAGAGCTAGGATGTGAGATCTTGACGTTTGCAGCAGCCCAAAGATGAGATTTTGAAGGAGTCTTGCTTCCTCACAGTGGTTATTATACCTATTTGTGCTCCAAGATCTGCATCATGCTCTCAGGGGCCACACTTAGCAATTGTTGGATGTGGATCAGATTTCCATTGGCTCAGCTGCTGGATGGGAAGGAGAGTGTTTAGATGGGTATTTATGCTGTGAGTTCAGAGTTTTGTGTCTGTCACCCAATGGGGTGAGTCCCTCAGACCAGACCGATCTGAGGAATTCCAGGTCAATGACCAACTAAGTCACCAAGGTACACAACTCTGAAAACAGAATTCAAGTTAAAATACACAAATACCTATTTCCAATAATATTCTGATGTAAATCATTCAGATAATCAAGAGCTTTATTCTCCTCCCCTGACCCAGGAATTCCTTAGCAGGTACAGTGTAAAGAGTACTAAAAGTGGAGTCACAGGAACTAAGTTTGAATTCCAACACTAAGGTTTTTATTTATTTTTATGAACTGCTGCCAAAGTGCACGTCTAAGAAAGAGAATCCCATGTTGTTGTTTTTATTTCCCCCTTCTGTTGTCATAGAAATGACCTTCAGAGAGAAGGAAAGTCCAGTTCCCCAGACCCTGAGAATCCTTCACGCTTCCTTGACCTTTTAGGTTACAAGCCTAGTACCCTCTTTGACATCGGCGACTGTTTGGTGTGAGTCTGGCCTCTGAACCCTCTCTGTCATAAAATATTCTCTAAACTTCTTTCTCTAGTCAAACCACAGAGATTAATGTGGAAGACAGAGGAAAGTCTGGATTATGGTGAGTTCTACCAACAGCTGACACAGGTCAAGGTTCCCCTTCCCAGAGATTATTTGTAGCTAAGTCCTGATTGGATCACTTGCTATGCTGAGAATTCTGGAGAAGCCTCTGTGGGTAAAATTGTCGGTGCTAGAATATATCAGAACCAGAGCCAGAACCATAACTAGAAACTTAAGAACCCACAAAGGTTTATTGGATTTGCTGCCAAGGGAGTCCCACTCACGTGGGTGGAGACTCCCTGAAGGAAAAACAGGACAAAGCTTATACAGGTTCAGTTTGGCAGGAGGTAAACTGGGTAGCCACAGTGTATAGAGTGCTGGGTCTGGAGTAAGGAAGGCTCATCTTCCTGGGTTCAAATCTTTCCTAACTGTGTGACTCTAGGCAAATCACTTAACCCTGTTTGCCTTAGTTTCCATATCTGTAAAATAAGCTGGAGAAGGAAATGGCAAACCAGTTCAGTATCTCTGCCAAGAAAACCCCGAATAAGAGTCACAAAGAGTCAGACATGACCAAAAAATGACTAGAAAATAAGAACAGAAAATATTGGATAGGGGCTGCCTCTTGATTAGAAAGGGTTTGTTACTAGAGTCTTGGGGGTAGGATTAGGGATATATAATGGGAAAAGTAATTGTTTGGATTAGTTCTCTTAACCCTTCCTTAATAGATAGGACCATTCTGGATACCTACTGTTTCAGCAGAAAGGAAGGTTGAAAGCTAGGGTAGGGGTTTCAATATAGACAGGGTTAGAGACAAAATAGAGGAACTACAGACAAAATAGAATTGCTTCAGTTTTCTTGGCATTGTGGCAAATTCAATCTGTTACCAAATACTATGTGTTTTCCTTTTATAACATTTCTGTCATTCATCTCCTCCTTAACTCCAACATTGCCGCCACCCTTGGGCAGGGGCTCATCACCTTACTCCTAGACTCCTGAAACAGCTTGTTGGTGAGCGTGCCTCTCACAAGTCTCTCCTCATCCCAGTCCATCTTCCCCTGAGTTATCCAAGTAATTTTCCTGAAGCAGAGGTCTAACCATGTCACTTCTCTATTCAATAAACTCCATGGGTTCCCTATTGCCTCCAGCCTCAAAAGTAAAATCCTCTATTTGGCTTTTAAAGCCTTTCAAGCCAGACCTCTTCTTACCTTTTCAAGTCTCCTTACAAAGGATAACTTTCTGTCTCCCCACCTCCCCACACTTACCCTCTTACCCTTCAACGCTGGCCTTTCTGCTGTTCCTGGTATAAGATGCTCTAGGCATTTTCCCAGGTTGTCACCTGTTCCTGGAATTCCTTCCCTCCCTCTTCTTCACCTCTTGGTTTCCCCCCACCTTGTATTCAGAACAAAAATCTATTCTTCCCTTTGTAGATTTTCTATAGCACTGACAGCCTAAAATGCCACCTCTATTGTGAGGCTGCTTCATGTATAAGCCTTATTATCTTTTAAACACCTAGAGCTCAATTGAAGATTTTGTTGTTCAGTCATTTCGCAGTCATGTCTGACTCATAATGATCCCATTTGGGATTTTCTTGGCAAAGATACTGGAGTAGATTGCCATTTTCTTCCCCAGCTCATTTTACAGGAGAGAAAACTAAGGCAAACAGGGTTAAGTGACTTGCCTAGTGTCACAAACTAGTAAGTGTCTGAGGCTGGATTTGAACTCAGGGGGATGAGTTTTACCAATTCCAAGAGCAGTGTTCTATCTATTGCAGCGCCACCTAGCTGCCTGCAATCAAGATTATATATGTGTATTGTGTTGCTGACTTTAAATGTAATGTTAAATGAATTTGTGTTCATTGACAACCAAATTCATTTAACTTTTGCTGGGCTCAGCTGTTGGATATGTTCAATGAAGGGGTTGGACAAGATGGGACCTGAGGTGGCTCTCAGCTCTAAATCTATGATCTTAGGAATTTAATAGATACCCCTCTCACCTTGGGATCCTCAGTCTTCTCTCCTTCCAATCCTATGATACTTTGGTTGCACATTTTTGGTGTAAAAATGAGCCCCAGAGTTCAGATGGGCAGATGTGGAAAATGCACCATAAGAGGTTCAATGTCTCCATAGCAGACTTGAAGCTGAAAACAAGTGAGTACAGGCATACCTGGTTTTATTGTGCTTCACAGATATTGAGGTTTTTTTTTTTTTTTTTACAAATTGAAAACTTGGGGCAACCCTGAGTTGAATACATCTATCTGCACCATTTTTTCCCCCAGCAACATGTGCCCACATCATGTCTCTGTCACACTTTGGTGATTCTCGCAGTATTTCAAACTTTTTTATTATTATCTATGATGGCAATCTGATCAGAGGTCTCTGATGTTACTGTTGTAATTGTTTTAGGGCATTATGAACTGTGCCCATTTAAGACAGCAACTTTCACTTTTAATGGTTTATATGTTCTAACTGCTCCACTGACCAACCATTCCCCCATCTCTCCTCCTCTCCTTGGGCCTCCCTATTCCCTGAGACACAGCAATATTGAAAAATATTACATAAACTTAATTGATAAAGTAGTGATAGGATTCAAGAGGATTGGATCAAATTTCAAAAGAAGTTCCACTGTGGGTAACATGTTATCAGATAGCGTCAGATGCTACAGAGAAATCTTTTGTGAAAGGGAAGAGTCAATCCACATGACAAACTTCACATTGTCTCATTTAGACATTGCCACAGTCATGCTGTCCTTCTGCCCCCCCTTCCCCCCCATCTGTCAGCAGCCATCAGCACTGAGGAAAGACCCTCTGCCAGTAAAAAGGTTATGACTCACAGAAGGCTCAGATGATGGTTAGCTTTTTTTTTTTTTTTTTTTAGCAATAAAGCATTTTAAAGTTTAGGCATGTATATTGCTATTTAAAGATATAATACTATCTCACACTTAATAGACTACAGCATGGTGTAAACATAACTTTTATATGTATTGAGAAGACAAAAGATTTGTGTGACACTTTATTGTGGTGGGTCTGGAACTGAAATTGCAATATCTCTGAGGTATGCCTGCGTTGCACCATCCACCCTGACCTAGACTCTTGACCTTGACCCTTGTACCACCAATCCCACCAGATCCCTATTTCTAAGCTCTTCTGTGGAGGTGTCCAAGATGCTTTAAGTCTATCACTCCTCCTGACTGTTCTTCAGAGAAAAGAAGGACAAGGAAAGCCTTTTCATCCTGCCACACTCTGTCACACTCTGGGTCCCGGAGAGCTTTGTACTAGGCAGACCTGTCTCACCTGTCTTGCTCTGACTCAGCTTTGGTACCTGTCTTCTTCCCATGTATCTTGGGGGATCCTGACTCTTTTTATTAGCATTCTTCCTCCCATTTCTTTAAGGAATCTTAAGCAGATCTATCCAGGGAATTGAGTTTTCTACAGAAAAAAATCTGTTATTTTTCTAGTAACAAAAATTCCTGGTATGAGGCTGAATGTTTCTGTGAATCTCTTGCTTCCCACATCAATAGAAGAGCAGGTCAGAGTTGTCCTTGGGTGTCCTAATGAATGGAAGCAGAGATATCAGTAAGTTGTGCCTCCATGGGCAGCTCACTTGCCCTCTCTGCCAGGATGGCCTTAGATTCCAGGGACAGGGACAGAGGCTCACTTCCCTTCAAGTGAGGGGTTTCTTGAGTGTTTTTATGAGTTGCTGAATTACAGTCAGTCATTGTAGCTGAAAGAGAGCTCACTTTATCTGGATTTTAGGAGTTTAAAATGAAAAAGGAATTTAATGAGTTTCTCCTGTATTCTTTGATGCCTATAATTGGTGGCATGGCCTCTTCAAAATGAGCAATTATATTTCAAATGGGCATCTAAAATGGGGTCGAGGAGAAGAGAGAAGTCCATACATACGACTTAGGTTTTCAAATGAGATTTATTAAAAGATATTCTATAGAGCTTATGAGGTCTTGAGAGGCCTGGGGACAAGAGAGGGATCAAGTGGTACTTCTAGTATGTATCCAGATAGGGGGATGGCATGACAGCCACTTCCCCTTTTGTGCATGGCAATACACAAGATGCATCACCTTTCATATCCTCAGCCTCTCTTTTGAAAACCTTACTGTAATATGGTGGTCCCAAACTCATCCCAAGAACAACTATGGCATCATTTGCTCTTCTCTTGATGTTTCAGCAAAGTTTGGTGGTCCTTCCATAGAGTTTGGAGACTTTTTACTACCGGACCTTTCTTTCTACTATGGGATGGTTGGGGACACAGTCCATCAATATGCTACAAAATGATTGTGGTTCTTATTTTGCCTTCTTCTCCTCCCGACTCATACAGAGTTAAAATAAGGAGGTGGAGTACAACCTATTATACTTTAGCTGAACTAAAAAATATTAGGATAGCAATCATGATCCTACACAATGTAACAGTAAAAATAGGCCAAAAGGTTGAATTGAAAATGATAAACAGGGAAACTGCATTATGCTGAAAGATACAATACATAATGGATCACTATCAGTAGTATCATCAGTGCAAGGAATAGCATAACATCTAAATACTTAAAGTTGAAAACCTAAATGGATTGAAATGAGAAATAGGAAATGTAACTGTAAGAGCAGAGTACCTCACTATGCCATTTTCAGACATAGACAATACTAATGAAAAATAAACAGGAAAGAAGTTAAAGAACAGAAAAGAATTTTAGAAAAGTGAGAAATGATAGATCTCTGATGATTTTTGAACGGGAATAGAAAGAATTGTACATATTTCTCTTAACTGTATGTGGTACTCTACAATAACTGAACATTTATTAGGATATAAAAACAACATAAATAAATGCAAAAAAGTAGAAATATTAAGCTCTACTTTTATTGACAATAAAATTATATTCAGTAAATATAAGTTGAAGAAAAAATAGTAATATATTGGATACTAAGTAATTTAATCCTGGAGAATTAGTTGATAAAAGAAAAAACCATAGAAACAATGGATATTTCATTAAAGATAAAGACAGTAAAGAGAAAAACATACCAATATTTGGGGACCAGAAGGATTTGGAAGTGAGTTCTGTCAAAAAAATAGAAGAAAAGTGATTTTCAATATGATACAAACTCTTTCAAAAAGAGAAAAAGAAGGGATCCTAGCAAATCCCTTTTATGATTCAAACATGGTTATGCTATGTGGATCAGACAGAATCAAAACAAAGGGGGAAAGGAGTAGACCAATGTCCTTAATGAATTTTGATACAAAAATTTTAAATAAAATATTCAGAAGCAAGTCATATATAGCAACACATAAAAAGATAGGATCAAGTTAACTTTAAGCCAGGAATACAATATTGGTTCAATATTAGGATACTGATATAAGCATATATAGGCATAACTGACCATATTAATAAAAGGAATAATAAAAATCATAGATGCTATCAATTGATGCAGAAAAGGCTTTTGAAAAAAGACATTATTCATTTTTAAAATACTTGAAACCACAGGAACAAATGGAAGTTTTATCAATATGGTAAGTAGAATCCATCTAAAACTGAGAGCCAAAATTGTCAGGCATGGACATGATAGTTTATGAAGGACAAGCCAGGAAGCGCAAGGATGAATGGAAATAGGGTTAAATGAGGTCTTTACAATTAAGATCACAGATAAAGCAAGGATGTCTATCATCACCATGATCAACTCTGTTATTTGATACAGTGATAGAAATGCTAGCTATATCAATATATCAACAAGATAAGAAAAGGAGAAATCAGAGGAATAAGCTATGCAAAGAAGAATGAGAATGGTTACTTTTTTCACATGAATAGATGGTTTGCTTAGAGAACACCAGAGTGTTAACTAAAAAATTAATTGAAACAATTAATAATCAGCAAAAGTTGTAAGACATGAAATAAATCCACATACATTATTAGCATTTCATCGTTTTATCAATAAAAATGTCAATTTATTATAACATCAATATAATATCAATATAATACTATGTATCAACATAATATCAATATACTATATTATGTCAGCATTATATTATATAATAACAATATTATCAATATATCATTATGCTATGGGAAGATAAACTCTAATTAAATTTAATTATAATAAACTAATTAAATTTAACTAAAAAAGAAACTATTTAATTAACTAATGAATGTACAAAATACTTGGGAGTCTACCTACAGAGACACACAAAGTGTGTCTTGACTAATATTTGCATTATTGCCACCTCGCTGTACAAAATGGTGTAAACTTTGGAGCTGAGCCTCACTGTTCTGCTCCTGGGAATTTTATGGACTTCTTACATATATATGGATATACTTCTATATTTGTTGTTATTTTTTTTCACTCACACCAGACTCTTCATGACCCTATTTGGGGTTTTCTTGGCAGAGATCCTGGTGTGGTTTGACATTTCCTTCTCCAGCTCATTTTACAGATGAGGAAACTGAGGCAAACAAAGTTAAGTGACTTGCCCAGGGCCACACAGCCAGTTAAGTGTCTGAGACCAGATTCAAACTCAGGGAGATGAGTCTTTCTGACTCCAGGCCAGGTCTCTATGCACTGTGGCCACTCAATTTACCTCCTTACAAACTGAGCCCGTATAAGCCTTGTCCTTTTTTTCCTTCAGAGAGTTTCCTCCCATATGGCTGGGACTCTCTTGTTAGCAAACTTGATAAACTTTTGTGGGTTCCTAAGTTTCTGGTTCTGGCTCTGATTCTGAAATGTTCCATCACAGACAATTTTGTTGTCCACTGCACCCCCTAGCGCCCATATTTATATATGCTTACACCTAATTCATACACACAGACCTACATGTACAGACATACAGGGTCATGGCATGGATAGGAGCCTAGATCTGGAATTAGAGAGACTGAGTCCAAACCTTGGCTCTGCTTTTTGCTACCTGTGATCTTGGGAAACTCATTTAACCTCCAAGAGGCATGAGACCAGACTAGTAAATCTTTGAGTGGGAAAGCAGGATTGGATGGTGCCCTGGATTTCTCATAGAGTATCTGACAGAGATTACTCAGTTTTTGAATGGTGGCTTCCTCAGCCCTGTCTAAGACAAAAGGAGCTGAGCAAAATGAATTTGTAGCATGGGGCAACAGGAAAAAAGAGAAAGAAAAGTAGGATTGAGAAGGGAGAAATAAAGGTGGACCACTGGGCCTCCGGGCATCTCAGGGCAAAAGACATGGGTTAAAGCCATCAGTAGTAGCCACCTTTCTCAGAACGGAGGGCAGTTCCAAGAAAAGGTCCTCTCTTTCCCCAGATTTCCCTCAAAGTGCCTCTCCATTACAGCATACTTTGTTAACTTCATTTGAATAAATTCAAACATTTTTGGTAACCTGAATTTTATTTGAACTAAAGAGATCAATTCAATTTAAGAAATAGTTAGAAAACACCTATGTCCCATTGCTGGGAACACAAATAAGAAAAAGAAAGACAGACCCTTGCACTCAGGGAGCTTCCAATCTAATAGAGGAAGACAATGTGCAGAAGGAAGCTGAAAAGGGGGGCACTTGGGGCATTTCTTTTTTGGTCAGTCATGTCTGACTCTTCATGACCCCATGGGCCATATCACTCAAGACCCTTTCATTCTCCACTATTTCTTGACGTTGGTCCGTGTTCATTGTTTGCATGACACCATCTCTATGCCTCATCCTCTGTCATCCATGTCTCCTTTTGCTTCCAGTCTTTCCCAGCATTAGTCTTTTCCAGTGAGTCCCATCTTCTCATTATGGGGCCAAAACATTTAAGCTTCAGCTTCAGTATTTGACCTTCCACAATACCTTGGACTAATTTCTTTAAGTATTGACTGATTTGATCTCTTTGCTGTACAAGGGATTCTCAAAAGTCTTCTCCAGCACCACAATTCAAAAACATCAATTCTTTGGTGCTCAGCTTTCCTTATAATCCAGATCTCTGGATTATAATCTCTCTTTCCTTATAATCCAGCAATCCATACATAGCTACTGCAAAAAAAGTATAGCTTTGATTATACAGGTCTTTGTCAGCAAGGGATGCCTCTGCTTTTTAGCATGCTGTCCAGATTTACCATAGCTTTCCTTCCAAGGAGCAAGAGTTTTAATTTCATGGCTGCTGTCTCCATCTGCAGTGATCTTTGAACCTAATAATATAAAAACTGACACTATTTCCATTTCTTCTCCATCTATTTGCCGGGAAGTGATGGGACCAGTTGCAAAGATCTTAGTTGTTTTGATGTTAAGGCTCAAGCAAGCTCTTCCACTCTCCCCTATCACCCACATCAAGAAGCTTCCTCCACTTTCTGCTATCAGAGCGGGATTGTCTGCTTATCTGACATTGTTGCTTCCTCTCCTGGCAACCCTAATCCAGCTCTTGATTCCTCCAGCCTGGCATTTTACATGATGTACTCTGCAAATAAATTAAATAAATATGGCAACAATAGACAACCTTGTCAAACTTCTTTTCCAGTCTTAAACCACCAATACATTGTTCCTTGTTTGTTTCTAACTTTCGCTTCTTGGTTCACATACAAGTTCCTCACGAATATGGTGTTTGGTGGAATCTAAACCAAACAGAGCTATTGATGGAAAATGGAGAATTGCCTGGAAAGTTTTGAGTCCTCTATACAGGAAGACTTTGAGAGGAGTTTAGTATTCTACCTCCAGCCCTCCAGTCTAGGGGAAGTTGAGGTGTTGTGTATCAAAAACTTGAATCCATTGTGTGGTGATGAGATTTCAGGTGATCAGCTTGTCCTGGGGAAGGCAGGATGTTCATGGTACTGAATCTAAGAAGAGCCACTGACGAAAAAAAAGAGAGTTAGTCAGGGGTTAGTTAGAGATATACTCAAATTTAAATTAAGGCAGAGAGTCAAACCTCTGCCTAAATGTTAGAAATTTTCTTTACTGGAGATTCTGAGCAATTGTGATTGGACTCCCAACTTTTTGCAGGAGAAGAGGGGTCCCTGTAATCCAGAGGGGACATTATATTACCTCAAGACTAAAAATCAAACTCTTTTTTTGTAACAAGGAATGGCCATTCAGAACTCCAGAGACAAGGTCCCCCAACTTATGAAGGATGGAGCAATGACTCTCAGCAGAGAGAAGCATACCTACTTGGTGGCACCAATTCTCGCTTTGGGTCATTGATGCAGGGTAAACAGCTAAATGCTAAGTGAAGATAACCAGTGTGAACTCTGAAACACACAATGTTCTGTAATACCCTAATAAGTCTGCTTGCAAGCCTTATTCGGTGGTATTGATGTGGATACGAGCGGTGTCCTAAGGGTTAAAAAGAATATGAAGGATTGATTTTCCAATACTTTGTGAAGCCTAGTAGCTTATTCTGTAACTTGAAGGCACTTTAAAATCCTTTCCCACTTGTCTTGAACCTGTACCAAAATAATTGCTTTTGTGTCCCGTGTTCCTCCTGTCCTTTAATTTTTAACCTGTGTCCTCCTCCCCTGTCCTTAAATCCTTAAACCATAAAGAATTTCCTTTGTCTCCTTCATCCCACATCACAAAATCCTTTCTTGTCCTGTCTTTATCTTTAACCCCCATAAAACTCCCAAAATGACACCATCATTCTGAAATCTCAATATAAGCATAAGTTCCCCAAATGGGGGGAGGTCTCACTTGGCTCTCTTGCTAAGGAGACCTATGCTGCTTCATGTAATAAAGCTACCAGTGGTTACAGAGAAGGTCTAAGTGAATTCCTTCACACCTGAACCACTCTCCAAAAATCTGACGTCAACAGCATCATACTGACAAATACAGATTAAGTAAAAAAATGCAAACAGGTTAAAGCATCGATGTTTCCTCTTCCTGCCTAACTAGAAGATGTGGACCATGAAACCTTGACAAGTATGAAACAAATTTTTCTCTTTTCCAAATGAGTACCATCATTGTCTGAGGGTGGCTATGATACTTCCCCCCACCTAGTATGCTAAATAAAACTCTAGCCTGCCCTTTGTAGATTTTCTATAGAACTTGTAGCCGAAAATACCATCTCCATTGTGAAACTCATTATGTCTCATCATCATCACTTTTCAAATGCCTTATTAGCTCAGTCTGGTAAGGTTACATATTTGTATTGTGCTCTGCCCCCCTTTAAATGCAGCATTTCTGCATGTTTTCATTTAAAATGAAAATGAAATGAATTGAATCTCTCTTAGTTGCTAGGTGTGTCCAATGAAGGAGCTGGACCAAGTGGAGTCCAGCTTTAAATCTACACTCCTAGGGATTGAATTACCTCCCTCTCCCCACCCCAGAAGAGCCTCCACCTTCCCTGGGGCTTTTCTCCTTCTGATACTATGGCACTTTGGTTGCAGATTTTTGGTGTAAAAATGAATGTCAGAGTTCAGATGAGCAGATGTAGAAAGCACATTTTGAGAGGTTCAGTGCCTTCAAGATAAACTGAGGCTGAAAATCAATGAGTATTGCACCAGCTGCCATGACTGGCGCCTTTAACCCTGACCCTCAACCCACCAATCCTTCCAGCTCTGTATTTCTAGGCTCCCCTGTGGAGATGTTCAAGATGCTTGGAGACTATCTCTCCTCCTGACTGTTCCTCAGAGAGAAGGACAAGGGAAGTCCCCCCATGTTGAGCCATCAGGCACCCCTTTCACCCTCATTTGTCTCATCCTGGATCCCAGAGAGCTTCTTACCAGGCTGGCATAGATAGGCCCCTTTCATTCAGGCCTGTCTTTTTCCCAATTCTCATGGGGTCAGAAGGCAGGTCTCAACCCTTCTCCTCATTCTTTTTAAAATTTAATTTAATTTAATTTAATTTATTTCATTTTTTATTGACTTGTTTGTTTACTTTTAGTTTACAAGATTTGGTTCCAGAATCACTCGAGCTTCAGTTTTTCTCCCTTTCTCCCCCCACCCCCGCCATGGTGGCATACAGTCATGTATAGGATCTGCAAACTCTTTCACATTGTACAATAGCCTGGTTGTACAGAAGGGCTGTAACTAATGGAGTGAACAATAAAGAAGCAAAACCAAACATAGAAAAGAATGATAGCATGTATTGCTTCAGTCTCCATTTAAACTCTGGTCTTTCTAGATCTTTCTCTGAATGTAGACATCTCCTTCCATCCTGAGACTTGTAGAGCTGTCTTTTTGCTGAGAAGAATCCAGTTTATCAAGGTTGGTCATCACACATATGATGTATCTGTGACTGTGTACAAATTTTTCCTTGTTCTGCTTTTCTCAGCATCAATTTGTATAAGCCTCTCCAGGTAATTATGAAGTCCATCTCCTTCCCATTTCTTATAGCACAATAGTATGGGTCCTTTTCCCACTTCTATCATCTCTTTGGGTTACAACCCCCAAAGTGGTATTAATTATGCAATTATTTATAGCCATATCACCATCTCCTTTGTTGCTTTTTTCTAAGAATTATGGCACCTACTCATACGACTTGCAGTTGAAACTTCCTCTGTAGGGTTTCCCATAAGTCTTAGAGTAGTTTTTATTTATTAAAACAAAACAAAACTTGCACCAAGACTTTTGGGACATGCTGTCTCTGTTGTCTCCCCCCATTAGAATGGAGACCATCTGAGATCAGGACTGTCTTACTTTTTTATTAGTACCCCCGGCACTTAGCACAGTACTTTGCCCGTTAAGGGATTATTGATTCCCCCCCACCCCCAATTCATTCATTGTGTGTATCCTTATCCTAATGGAATATAAGGTCCTATAAGGCATTAACTAACAGGACTGAGGCCCTTGAGTTCACTTCCAGGAACTCTGGTCAGGAGATAAAACGCTGCTAGGAAATCTTGGTGTTTATGGAAAACACTAAGAGTAACAATAATAATTTATATAGAGCTTTAAGGCTTGTAAAGCATTATCTTTTGATTCTCACAATAACCCTGCAAGGTAGGTGCTATTTTTTAGGAGGGGCAGTTGGGGTTAAGTGACTTGCCCAAGGTCACACAGCTAGTTTTTTGTGTTAAGTGTCTGAGTCCAGATTTGAACTCAGGTACTCCTGACTCCAGGGCCCATGCTCTATTCACTGTGCCACCTAGCTGCCCTAGTAGGTGCTATTATTACCCCCATTTTACAGGTGAAGAAGCTGAGGTAGACTAAATTTAAATGACTTGTCCAAAGTTACACAATTCATGTCTGAGGCTGCATTTGAACTCAGCACCTTCTGACTCTAGATTTACTACCTAGTTTCCTGCTAGTTGGACTCCCAGGTGACGAGGAAGAAAGAAGCAATGTGGAGGTAGGGATGTGGGCACCAAGGAAGGCCCATCCACTAGGGGCAGCTGGGTTGTTGGGGCCAGGAGGTGGTCTGTGGAGAGAGGAGTCAGATCAAGATTGGGATGAAGAGGAAACTGCATGATGGCAACCTTTTGAGGGGTGGAGAAACCTGTCAAGACCAAACAGCCTGAAGGGAAACTGCCCAGATGGGGGGTGGGGATTTTTAATGGAGGTGGCAGGGATGTCCCTCTTGCTTACTGCTTCAACTATAGAGGAATCAAGGGAATGGGGTGACAAGTTATGGAAAATGCCAGCGGGGAACCTCATACATTAACAAACAACGGTCATATTTCACACTTGACATTATACCTAGTTGAGATTTCATAGACCTTTTGCCATGGTTTTCACTGTTGTTCAGTCGTTTCAGACTCTTTGTGGCTTCCTTTGGGGGTCTTCTTGGCAAAGATACTGGAGTGGTTGCCTATTTCATCCTCCAACCCATTGTACATATTGAGACAAACAGGGTTAAGTGATTTGCCCAGAATCACACAGCTAGTAAGTGTCTGAGGCTGGATTTGAACTCAGGAAGTTGAGTCTTCCTGACTCCAAGCTCAGCCCTTTAGCCATTGCACCAGCTAGCTGCCCTATTTTTCACGTATCCTTAAAATATTTTCCCCCACTGAGTGGCAGTACACTTTCTGGAAAGAAATTTAGGCATCCTCAGGTACCAGGTTTCTTTACAAGTTAATACATTTTGTGGGAAAGATGGCACTGGAAGCCAGGAAATATGGATTTTGGTTTCTGGCTCATCTAGTCCTTTCTTGCCCTCAGGCATTGTTATTTAACCTCTGGGGGCTTTGGTCTCTTCATCTGTAAAGTTAAGACTCCAGGGTTGGACTAGACAGACGGTTTTCAAAATCCCTTTCAGTGCTAACATCCCATGTTTCTGAGGAGGTGTTAATGTGGGCTGGAGAGGTCAGGAGAAGGTTCCTGGAGGAGGATGGACCTTGTGGAGAGGAGAAGGAAAGGTGTTCCAGGCAGGGGAAGAACAGAAGCAGAGATGCAGAGGTCTGCATCTTGGTGTGCACAAGAGAGAAACCTGACTTTGGTTTTAGGCAGAGTGGGGGATGAGGATGAGGATGGTGTAGGAGGAGAAGGTACTTCCGTAATTTATAGGTCAGTTGCTTAAAATGTCTACTAGATACTTCAAACCGTATTTCTTGGGAACTCACTGTAACAAAGGGTAGAAAAAAAAAAGAAACTAGAAAAGATTTGCATATAAGACCAAAAGGGACCATAAGCAACTAAGGTGAAGGAGGAAGACAAAAGAAAAACAAATAATTATCACAGCCATCTGGCAACCAACCCACTCCACCCCCCAACCAGTCTCCCAGAGTCCAGCAACATGCTCTTACAGAGAATCCCAGGATGGCAGAGCTGGAGGGAACTTTGAGAGCATTGGACCCCTTGGCCAGCAGTCTGGTGAAGCCTGTGGGCTCCTTCTCAGGAGAATGTTGTCAAATGCATGAAGTGACAGATGCAGGATTACCAAGGAAACCATTATATTGAAATTATCCATTTCAGTTGATATTGAAATGATCAGTATCAGTTATCAATACAAAATTCACATTCTCCAGATTAAGAACCTTTGATGTGATCTGACCTCCTCATTTTAGAGTCCAAAATCTAAGGCTGAAAGTGAATTGACTTGTCCCAGATCAGAACCACTAGAAAACGTCAAAGCCAAGGCCCAGACCTACATCTTGTGTGTCTTTGGATGTATGTGCCTTATGCTTCTTCTGAAAAAAAAAGAAGGTGAAGAAAGGAAAGAATTGTGGATGGATGAGAAAGTGATCAAGCAGAGAGATTATCATGAGGGGAAGGACGAAGGGGAGGGCACCAATCATGGCATTGGACTTTGGGCTATTATTTCAAATGGTAACAATACAATAATGATATAAAATTGGTCAATCAAAGAAATCCCTTCATTAGAGTCCTCTCAGTACTTTATGTGTTTCTGTATCTGTTTATGGGCTACTCTGAGTTTTTTGCATTTTATGAATTTTCTATTGGATAAAATCAAGATTGTCCCATATTCTTGTTTACCTTAGTGCTTGTGTGGCATCTGGGGACCCATTTCATCCACTTAGAATGAAATATTTTACCAGAGCAGACTCCATTTGGGGGCAAGAGGACAAAGAGAATCATGCTCTCGGGTCAGCTCCTAAGCTTGGACTCAATTCATGTGAACTAGGAATCTTGGTGTAGCAGTGGAGGGGTCACAGATTAGAGACGGATCAGAGGGCACTAAGAGCAATAAAAAACAATCAGATTTCTATAGGACTTTAAGTTTTGCCAAGTATATTCCTCATAACAGCTATGTGACGTGGCTAATTGGAGACATTGTGATATCCATTTTACTGACAGTGAAACCAAGGTCCTTAGAGTCAAAGTGATTTGTTTCTGATTACACAGCTGGTAAATGTTTAACATTTTGAGCTCTGCCCGTAGAAGATTTGAATTTTTCCCTCAGTCACAGGATTAGGGAATAGTTTTTGTTCTGAACAAGAAATGTCTAGTACAATTGTTGTGGTGTAGATACAATTAGGGAAGCATTTGCTTTATTTATGTTTGAATATTTTTTGGATCTGTGACTGTTGACTTGGGTGTACCCATGTAGAGCACAACTCCTAAACATTGGTACTTGGCCTTTGAAAGTTTCTGTGGCCAGCCTGGACTGAGCTCCTGGTCCATGGGGGGAGAGGATGCACAACCTGTTGCTGGACTTAATAGCACTTAGCCCAGTGTCTGACCATGGTAGGTGCATCATCGATCCTTCTTGAGTGGTTTAATAGATTTAATAGAAGCTTTTCCCGTCTTGTAGGGGCATAGAGCCTGTGTTCCCTTGGTGGGACTACAAGAATCCAAGACTGCCATACAGACATCCAAAGAAGACTTCACCATGGTCATTCATTGTAATGCCACACAATTTTAACCCTGGCCTGAAAATCCCCATCTTTATCTCTGAGTTAGATAAAAGGGTAGAGTATTATTTCTGGAAATTCCCCTCTGAGAACGAACAACCTAGGATTGTAGATCTGACGTCTAAAGGGACCACAGAGGCTATCTACTCTAATTGCTTTATTTTATAGATGGGGAAACTGAGGCTTACCTGGGATTTGGCCACTGCTGCAGCCATCTAGCTTCCCACCTAATCACTCATTCTGGTTAGCTAGGTCCCAAGCCCAGTTGCTCCTATGCTGCTGAAGGACCGTGCGGGATGCCAGCGCTCTCTACAATTTGGCTTCATGGGACAAAGCCTCTGCTGCTCCACCCTAGTCCTAGCCATTGTTGAACATGGACTGAGACATGCTTTAGTTCTTTTGTTTCCTGAGTCCTCACCCTCAGGTAGACGACTCTTCCATAGGATAGTTGTGGGCTGGCTGAGGTCCTTGGCTGTTTTGAACCAATTGATCCTCTGATCTCAGCAGCTGAAGCATCATTAATGGTGTCCTAGAGCCATAGTTCTATAAAGCCTTCCTTGAACATGAACAGCTCTCTCTCCCTGGGGACCCCAACTGAGACGCCTACGCTCCAGTGACCCTGCTTTGTAGCTGGCTCCTCTAGGCCAAAGATTCACTTCCTGCTGTTCTGGCTGGGCACCAATGAGAAGAAAGGGCATAGAGCAGGGTTTATAGATGTGCCACTTGCCTCAGAGCCCAGTACCCTGGAAGAGAGAGTGCAAGATGAACGTAGAGGATTATGAGAACGTCAGTCTAGGGAAGCCGTCACCTTGGCCACTTGGTGAGTTTTCCCACAGCCTATTTTCTGCCTGGGTCTCCTTTTCCTCCATCCATCTTCCAACTCTTCCAAGGAACTTGTGAACTCAGGGAGCCTTTCTATGCTCAGAACTGGGGTCTCTGGGGGCAGGTATGGGAAGGATTTTGGAAGGGGATCAGCCTTTGAGGATGACTGACCCCTTTGGGAATCTGAGCATCATTTGATTAGTGTTAGCTCTTATCCACGATGGGGCTGCTTGAGGCGTGGGTGTGTATGAGATGAGAGAGACAAGTTGGTCCTCCGTGAGCTGTCTCAATGGTAGCTGGTGGTCAGCTCAGCTCTTGTAGCTACACAGAGTGAACTCAGCACAAGGAAACTCTCAGTATCACTGTCTCTGTAAGAAGATCTCTGATCTGCCCTGTTCCTGTCTCATCTGTACACAGGGGTCTGCACATCCTCTCTCTCATTAGAACGTAAGCTCCTTGAGGGCCAACGCTGGGCTTTTTGTGTTTCCTTTTCCTTTGTCTTTCCAGCACTTAGCACAGTGCCTGACCACAGTAGGTGCATCACAGATCCTTCTTAACTGGACTTGACGCTGAACTCTCTCCCTCCCAGGACAGTTCCTCAGGATAGAGCCACACCTAAGGCACAGGACTCCAAGGATGGCCCGGGTGGCCCTGGTTCTCCTGACGCTGGCCTTGCTGGCCTCTCTCACTGCTGTCATCATCCTTTGTAAGTTCCTGGGTGGTTTTGGGCTTTACATTTGCGATGCCTTCTTCTCCCTTGCCATATACTGGGGTCATTATTGCCTCATTAAGCTCCAAGGGATCTGGAATAATTATCTTGGTCCATCTACCTGTCTCCAGAAAAGATCTATATAGAAGCCATTTTAGATAAGAAAACAGATACTAATGACAGCCAACATTGATACAGGCAGGTCCCGATGAGTGCAAACAAGCAATCCCATCATTCACTTTAATTGGAACCCACTGCCTGGCACATTAAGGTTAGCAAAGTGCTTTGCATACATTACATAATTTGGTCCTCAAAGCAGTGTGGAGTGTGCTATAATTATGCTCCATTTGCAGCTGAGAGAGATTAAGTGACTTTTCCAGGATAACACCATTAACAGATATAGTAAGTGTCTGAGTCTGGGTTTGAACTCAGGTCTTCCTGTCTCCAAGACTAGTGTTCTACCTACAACTCATCTTGCTTCTTCTGTGTGTCTAGAACACTGCCCGGTACTAACTGGCACTTAATAAATGCTGGTTGATGGATTGTAAAGAGTGCTGGGTTTAGGGTCAGAAGATTTGTGTTCTTTTCTTGGCTTTTCTCATCACCACCTGTAGAATTTTGGTCAAAGGCACATATCCTCTCTGGGTCTCATGATCAGGCATTTATAAGGCAGCTCAATGGTGCCGCAGTTCATAGAGTGCTGGGCTTTGAATCAGGAAGGCTCTTCCTCCTGAGTTCAAATCCAGCCTCAGACACTTACTAGCTATGTGACCTTGGGCAAGTCACTTTACTCTGTTTGCCTCAGTTTCCTCATCTGAAAAATGAGCTGGAAAAGGAAGTGGCAAACTGCTCCAATGTCTTTGCCGAGAAAACCCCACATGGGGTCATGAAGAGTTAGACATCACTGAAATGACTCAGTAACAAGCAGAGACACTTATCAAATCCTTACCATGCATAAAGTGCCGTGCTAATCTTTGGGGATACAGATACATAAACAAAGATGGCCCCTGTTCTCAAGAAGCTTAAATCCTAATAGGGAGTGATCACATGTATAGGGGAATGACAGCCAGGGAGGAGGGTATTGGCTTGGAAGGCAGAGGAGTGACCTTTGATGCAGTCTCTTCTCTAAATTTATGGTTCTAAACAGAATATTTCATATTTTTGAAGATTTGGTTGCCAGGGCAACCCATTCCAGTGGGTTTTATCCTTTATACTCAACCCCCGTTTCTTTAATTCTATTTTCAGAGAGAATTGGTGTTTTTGGTGGGGTGGGGGGCAGGAACAGGACATGTGCTTTCATCAGGGTGGGAGCTCCCAGTGTGGAAAATCCTTCCAGTGGTGCAGTCTGCACCTTATCGCCTTTGGGAGTGGTCTGGTGAGCTGAGAAGCTAAGCTGCCAAGGGTCACACAGCTGCTGGGTGTCAGACGTGGAACCTGGACCCATGTCCTCCTGCCTCCGAGGCTGATTCTCTATCTGCTGCACCATGTTGGCTTTTTATAAGTGTGGGTTGGGCAATTTCCTTTTGTGAAGAGAATGAAGTGAACAAAGGAAGCCAACATGTCCAGGTTACCTTGGCCATAAGCAGAAAATCTGATTTCAATAACTGTCTCTCCTTCTTTGGGTCTAGATTCCCTTTACCTGGTGAAGTCTAGACCTTGGCATGCTTGTTCAGGAAGGACACACAGTGATGGGGCCCAAACATCCCCATGCTAATTTTTCAGGATTTCAGTGTTTTTTGTCTCCTCCTAAGGAGCCTGGCCTGGAAAGTGGCTATTGACTTGGCAGACAGCATCAGTGTCATTTTTACCTCATTGGTACAGATCTGATCCCGGAGGTATTTATGAGCCAGGGCTATAGGACAGAAAACAGAAAATTAGAACCAGGAGCTGAGGAGAGTAGAGGCAGAGCAAGGGACCCAGCCAAGGTCTCTTGGCTTAATGCTTGCTTTTTTCTATTCAGGAGGATGAGGCATGCCCCCTCTCAACGGAAGGAACCAAAGGGCTTCTGAGCAAGCCAAATACCCCAAGATTCCCAATGGCCTCTCTCGTTAGATCTGTCTCCTTGAAATGTGACACTACCCAGCCTTAACTTTTCAATCTATTAGATTTCCAGGTAGAGACATGTACAGGAAGTGGGGAGGCCCAGCAGAAGGCTTACCTGGATAATATTACCACCTTGACTTCAGAGGTGCAGATGGTAAGAAGTCATTTGGAAAGCTCTAGAGTTCAGACGTTAGAGACCAAGAAGACCAGGAGTGGCTTGGAAGATGTCACAGCATCTAACGTGTTCATGGAAGGGCTAAGAAGCTATTTGGAGACCATTACTGTCTTCCCTGTCAGCATCCATCAGAGACAGACCAGGGTCTCTGGAGTGGACCCTGAGACACCAGAAGGCCCCACAGAGGAGGACCTAGAGTTTCGGGGGGTCACCAAACCACCTGGAGGTCCTATAAAGGAGACCCTGGAATTTAGAGGGATCACTGAGACACCTGGAGTACACGTGGAGAAAGTCTCAGAAACTGTTGGAGTTCAAACAGATGTGAAAACATTAATAGACCTTCTAGAGACTGTTAATGCCTCCTACAATGCAGTGAGAGATGAGTATAGTATGTTCATGGGGTCCTGTGGGATTGGGGAGTTTTTTTCTACATTTTCAGCATTTTAGCTCATAACAATAGCTGATATTTGCATAATGGTTAAAGGATTACAAAGGGCTTTTTAAAAAGTCATCTTATTTTTATAAATCTTAATAGGCATGACTAATATTAGAACCATAGATTCAGAGCTGCAAAGGACCATGGAAGTCACCTAGTCATGGACGGAGTGCTGGGTTTGTTGTCAGGGAGAGTCTTGAGTTTGAATCTTGCCTCAAATACTTTCAAGCTATGTGAGTCTGGGCAAGTCCTTTAACCTATCTCACTCTTAGCTTCCTCATTTGTAAAATGGGAGAAATAATACTATCTCCATCATCATCATCACCATCACTATCACCGTCACCACCACCACCACCACCATCATCAATCATCACCATGACCACCAAAACCATTGTCACCATCACTTTCACCAACCCAAACACCAGCACCACCACCATCATGACCATCACCACCATCACCTAGGAGTGAATTGGGCCAATAGAGTGGAAATGACTTTTCCAAGATTAGCAGAGTCAATATTTGAACTCAGGTCCTTTATAGATCATTTGACAGAAACTTCTGACTCCAAAGTGGCCAATAATCTCTTAATTCCAAAATTGAATGGCCTTTAAAAATCCTCTTCCTTCCCGACCTTTCTGCAGCCTCCAACACTGCTGATCACCCTCTTCTCTTGGATTGTAGGTCTCTGTAATATTGCTTTTTTGAGATTCTCCTCCTACCTGCGTGATTGTACCTTCTCAGTCCACTCTGCTAATATCTTCATCTAGATCTTGGCCACTAACTGTAGGTGTCTTCCCCAAGGCTGTGTCTTGAGCTCTGTTTTCTTCTCTTTCTGGTATCGTTTCGGTCTCTCTTGATCATTTCATCCATTTCCATGGATTCCATTAACATTGCTATTCAGAAGATGATTGGATATGTTGAGCCAGTCCAAGCCTCTATCCTGACCTCCATTCTCATATTTTTGACTACCTATTGCACAACTGAAACTGGATTCTTGAGCCATAGATATGTCAAACTCCATCTGTCCAAAACCAAATTCACAATCTTTCCTCCCAAATGCTTCCTCCTTCTCAACTGCAGAGGGCACCACTGTCCTCCCAGGCTCACAGCCTCAGCCTCATCCTGGACTTCTCACTCACCCCAACCCCACATTTCCAGTCAATTGTGAAGTCCTGTCATTTCGACCTTCACCAACATTTCTTGTGTACACCCCTGTCTTTCTTCTGGCACAGTTACCACATTGGTGCAGGACCTTATGACATGTCTCAATTACTGCAGCAGCCTAATGGTGGGTCTCTCTACCCCAAGTCTCTCCCCACTCCAGTCCATCTTCCTTTCAGTTGTCAGTGATATTCCTAAAGTGAAAGTCACCCCTTAGGTGAGTACATATGCTCCCCTGCCCTATCCCCATCATCAGCCCCCATCCATGAACAACCATCATGCCCTTACTTCATACACTCCTTATTACAGTTAGGATCAAATACACAATCTTCTGTTTGCCTTTCAAAGTCTTTCACAAATCTATCCTTTCCTCTCTTTCCAGTCTTATACTTTCCCCCTTCCCTGAATCCTCTTCAGCTCAGTGACAGTGGCCTCCTTGGAGTTGTTCACCCAAGATCTTCCGTCTCCAGTCTCCAAGCATTTACACCGACTGTTTCCTGTGCCTGGAATGCTTGTCTGCCTCCCGTATGATTTCTTACTTCCACCTAGTCTCCACTGGACTCTCGTGTCTGTAGGAAGCCTTTTTCAGTCCACCTGGTTTCTAACACCTTCCCTTTAACATGAACTTCATTTATGCTGATTAACTCTTAGTTGTCTCCCTGTTGTCATGAACTCTTTGAGAGTGGAGGCTATTTATACCTCTTTTTGTATCCTATGTGCTTTGCATGTGGTAGGCTTGTTAGCTTATTAGCTTGATTTGACTCTGATTCCAAATCTAGAACACTTCATATCATTAGCCTATTTTATAAATTAGTCAACTTGGGCTGAGAAAGGTAAAATGACATGACCACTCTGCTTCTTTCATGCCTGGCATGGTGATTGGTATGTGTAAAATTGGAAATTGACTTTAATTCTTTTTTTAAAGAATTAATCAAACTGGCATGAATTTAATACACTCCCACTCTGTGTAAGTTCAAACTTTTTACCTTTGTAAGGTCACCCTTCACCTGTAACATGCCTAAAGGCCAAGCTTTTGTCTTTTGTTCAGTGTTTTGGTCATGTCTAACCCCATTTGGAGTTTTCTTGGCAAAGATACTGGAGTGGTTTGCTATTTTATTCTCTAGCTCACTTTACAGATGAGGAAATTGAGGCAAACAGATTAAGTGACTTGCCCAGGGTCATACAGCTAGTAAGTGTCTGGGGCTGGATTCGAACTCAAACAGAGGAGTCTCCCTGATTCCAAGTCCAGCACTCTCTCCACTGTGCCATCCACCACAGACTTAACTCAAATTCAAATAGTTTCAATTAAAGCCTTTGCAGGTTATACTCATGGAGACCAATCCTATCACCTGAAGATTATTCCCGTCTTTCAGCAGAGAAGTAATGGGGAGTAGTTGAGGTGATAACTTCATCCATCTATTCATTAAAATGCCGGCTGACTGAGATTGTCCTGACATAATGTCAGGTTAATCAGAAGAAAGCACACTTACAGAGCTGGAGACTTTGCTCTGTTGTCTTGCTAATTGTTATAAAAGACCCTGTCAGCCTTCACTCAGGGTCTTTGGTCATTGACCCAATTTATCGGTTATTGCTAGCATAACTAATAAATCAGTCATGCTCAGAACCTTATATCTCAATTTACCTTAATTTCACTTGTGACACACATACTAGGTACTTAATAAGTATTTGGTTGATTGGCACAATAGACATCATTAGGTATATAGACGGCTGTCATAGGGAAGAGGGATTAGGCTTGATCAGCCCTACTATGTGCTAAGCACTGTGCTAAGGGCTGAGTGTACAAAGAAAGGCAGTTCAAAATCCAGTGAAGGAGGCAATATGCAAACAAAACTATTCACAAACAAGATACTTACAGGATAAATGGGAGACAATCAACAAAGGGAAAACATCAACATTACAGAGCTTATAATTTTTTTGTGGGGGGAAGGGAAGAATTTAGAGGGGCTGTTAGACTCTGATTTGGACCCGGATCCCTCCCAATGTTAAATCTGTTGCTCTTTCCATCACACTTCTCTACCTCATCATTAGAGAAAAGGTCTGGGACATGGCATTCTTATTGGTTAGTTACTGCTAAAAACTTGACCTCCTTTCTAGAGAAATACATAGTTCTTTCTGCAGGGGCCACTGAGTCCAAGAGTTTCTGGATCTAGCTGAGCCTGGGCCTTTCAACAAGCATTTATCAAATGCTTATTCTGTGCCAGGCATTATGCTAGACTACTTTTCCCCGTCACTTCCCTCCCAGAGATCTAGCTTGTCTCCTACTGTAATCAAGTCTCATCCAATAGATAGTGCAACATTCATATTCCTGGGGACCTGTAGGGCCAGGGAAGGCAAGGCTAGCACCCTTCTCCACCATTGGTGGTTATTTTATCCTAGGTCCTTGATTTCTCTGCTCTTCCTTCTCCATAGGGACCATCCTAACTCTCCTCTCAAAGGGCTGGAAGTTCTACAATGGAAACCTTTACTATTTTTCCCAAAAGAGTACATCCTGGTATGAGGCTGAAAAGTTCTGTGTATCATGGGGGTCTCATCTGACATCTGTGGGCTCAGTGGAAGAACAGGTCAGTCCTTCTAACCATGATTCACAGCAAAGCTTGGGAGAATTGGAAGAGGGAGGAATCATCATTCTTGAAGATGCTCCTCTCTTGGGGCAGGGTTTGATTAATTCTGGAGGAGGGCACCTCAAACGATGAAGATCCTTGAGCTGTAAGAGGATTTGTTGGAGAAGCTGTTCATGCTTAGTCTGGAGAAGAGAAGACTTGGTGGGGGATTGCCCAGGCTGCCTCTGATGCTTGAATGTGTTCTCTCATCTCTTTTTCTCAAAACCTTTGATTTCCTCAAAAACTCGGTTCAAGAGCCTCCTTGTGCTTGAAGCCTTTTCTGTTCTCCTCTATCTGCCCATGCCCCCCTCAAAATTATCTTACACTGATTCCTTTTATACTTACAGGAAAACTTGTTGCCTCCCCCAATAAGATATAAACTCCTCAAAGAATTATTTCTGTCTGCATCCCCAATGCCTAACACATTCCTGGAACATAGTAGGGGCTTAATAAATGCTTTTTCATTGACTGATTGACTGGTATGATTGCCACCTTCAAATATTTGAAGGGTTACTAGTTCTGCTGTTGCTGGTGTGGTCTTCCTCATTGGAGACCTTGATGTTGAGACTGGATGACCACTCATTAGTAAAGTCAGAGAGAATTCTTAGGTTGGATTGAATGGTCACCAAAACCTGAGGTGTTATGATTCTGACATTTATTGAAGGGAAGGGCTCAATGTTATTTTGAAGGGACTTCCCCCCATGATAAAGAAGGGATGAGGTCAGAGAGACCACCAGGAAGCCCCTCATCCTGAAGGAAGTCTATAGGTGTTTAATATGGTCCATATCCCACACCTGTCCTGGTTCCCTAGGGTAGTGGTCCCCAATGTTTTTTTGGTCATGTACTCCTATTAGTAAGACATTATTGATCATGTTTTGATATTTACATATCAATTCCAGATACTTGCCTATAAGTACACAGTGAGTAGGCTGAAGTAATTGAGTGGTATAATAGATAGAACACCAGGTGTGGAGTCAAGAAGACCTGAGTTCAAGTTCAGTATCTGATACTTACTAGCTGAGTGACCCTGGGCAAGTCACTTAATCTCTATTTGCCTTAGTTTTTTAAACTGTGAAAAGGGAATCACAATCAGACCTACCTCCTAAGGTTGTCATGAGGATCAAATGAAATATTTGTTAAAGTCTTAGGCTGGTGCCCAGCACATAGCACATTAATGAATGCTTTCCTCTTTCCCACCACATTATTATTACTTATACATTATGTATATTATGAAGCATTCACAAAAAGAGAAGTTTTAAAGGAATGTAATCAAGGAGAAATAAATATCTTAAGCAAATTTTATATATTTTATTTATGAATAAAACGTGACCCTCAGTGGATGCTGATAGGAGAATGAGAGCAGCAGAATGTTGAAGATGATGGATGAATGAATGAATGGACTCCATTCTAGTGATTCATTCATTCATTCATTCACTCATTCATTTGTTCATTCATTCACTCAAGGAGAGTAGAAGAACCCAACTGGAGCTACAAGTACCCTGAACAGCTGACTGTGCTATTTTACACAGCTCTAACTTTTGATGTTTGTATCCCATTTTTGTGCACTCCCTAGGGTGTACACACCCCACTTTGGAGACTATTACCCACCCCTTAGGTAACTCCATATGCCCTCTGCCTTGTCCCAAGCATCAACCCCCTTCATGATGTCTGCCTTCACCTCCTCTGTGTTCATTGTGTTCTAGGAGTTCCTTATCAGGAGAGCCAAGGGAATTCCCTACTGGATTGGCTTGACCAGCCTGGGTACTGAGGGCAATTGGCACTGGGTTGATGGGACTCCCTACAAGGAAACCAACAGCAGAAGGTGAGTGCATAGCTGCCATTTTTTCTGGGCACATCCTTGCCTGCACAAGATCAGAGAGGTTCTGAAAGATTTCCTTGGACCCCAAGCTTGAAGAAACGTGAGACTTCCCTGGCAACATTCTGCTCTCAGACACATTGTCCCTGCAGCCCCCTGAATATTCATTCACTCTCTTACCTCTTCGCCAGCCATCAGATATGAACACGACCCTCTCCTTTGAGGGGGTGGCTATGTTTGCCTCCCACAAGTCTCTGGCATTGCCACGAATCCCATGCACTTTTTGCCTTCTCTTCATTCACGAAGCCACCACCCTTGCATGGGCTCTCCTCACCTCTCACCTGGTCCTTGTAGGTCTTCTTGACTCCGCTTTCTCCCAATCTATTCTTTATCAGGCTGCCAAATGCATTAAGTGCAACATTTAAAAAAGCAAGAACAACATTTGCATTTTTTTTCCTGTGGAGAATGTGACCCCATTGATGGCAAAGAGCAATTCTATTAATTCTCAGTTCTAAATAAGAGTTCCATCCTCTAGCACCTGATAATGGGGAGCCTGAACCCAGCAGGGACACATAGGTACTTACTTATCTTGGGGGTCAGCCTCTAATCGGCCAATTTCATTCCATCTTTTCAGATCACTCTGCTTAGCTGAGAAAAACTGAAGGAAAATCTAAATTAATCAGGTCTGTCTTGTCTCTGCTGTCACTGGTTTGTCTAACCCATGCAGTTCCCCCCTCTCCCCAACATAGCTGAGGTCCCCTTTTGATTGAACTTTCCTTGCTGACTTCCCTTTATTTTGAGCCTTAGCATCCCCTGACACTCTCCTTAATGGACCATGCCCTGTCTTGTATTGATTCTTTTACCCACCCTTGCTCCTCTTTTCTGCATTTAAAAAAATCTACATTGCTCCGGGAGTTCTCTGAGCATCCACATTTGTTCCTTCAGACTACATTCACTTTCCCCTCTTTGTGGGACCTATGTCATTTGGTGGCTTTTGAGAGTTTCCTGTCCCTCCTTGACTGACTTCCTCTGTCATGTTCCGGTCCTTGGGAAGAAACCATGAGAAAGTCTGAGCATGAGAAAGGAATAGCTGACTTCAAGGATCTGAAAATCTTGTGTGGATTCAGTTTGTTCTGCGTGGCCTCAGAGGTTAGAACAAGGAGAAAGCAAATTTCAGGTTGATGTCAGAAAAAAAATTCCTTAATCATTAGAAGGAGTTTAACAGGCTGCCTTGGGAGGTGGTGGTTCCATCTGCATTGGGTGGTTCCATCTGCATTAAGCAAGAGCTTAATGACAAGCCATTGGGTGCAGTATAGAGAGGAATATTTTGCAGGTATAGGTCAGACAGAAAGCTCCTCTGGCTCTGAAATTCTGTGGGAAAGAGTAAATAGTTATTAATTACCTTTTTGCACTGTGCTAAGCGCTTTGCAAATACCTAGTTTGATTGTCACAATGACCCTGGAAGGTAGGTGCTTTTACACCCATTTTACAGGTCAGGAAACCGAGGTAGACAGAGCCAAAGTGACTTGCCCAGGGTCTTGCAGCTAGTATGTATCTGAGGCTGGATTTGAACTCAGGTCATTCTGACTCCAAGTCCAAGACTCTATCTACTGCATCACCTAACTGCCTAGCTGATGAAAGATGAGTTTGAAGGCCATGGGTAAGCTATGGGAGAAGAACAAGATGGGGAAGGAAGGCAGAGGGAAGATGGAAGGCTGAATTTCTCTGCTGTGGCTCTGACCAGTCAACCCTCTCTCCGTGAATTGAGCCCAATCTTTTCCATGGTCCTCTCTTCCCTCCCATCATTTCAGATATATTTCATGTTGCCCAGCTTCATTTCATAAAGTTTTCCATTCATTTTTCTTTTATTCAATTTTGTGATCAAACAATTCCATTTAGTCTCTAAGTGGAATTTTTTTGGGGAGCTGGTTCCTATTTTTTTTAATTTCCCTATTCAGTAACCTTTAAATGCTTGAATTGGTGACACAATGCACCAGCTTCAGCGCCTACCCTAACCCTTCAGTACTGGTGCACGCTGTGACCAGACATGATTCCTTTATGCCTCAATTGAAAGCATTTACAACATCTGATTATCTGCATCAGCAGAGGAGCCCCTGTTCATGCTGGAACAGAAAAGGCATGGCTTGGGCAGGCTTAGTTGCCATGGTAACAAGCTTCCCTGCTGCCTGCCTCCCCTCCTGGGTCCTCCATTGCTGCTTCTTTAGCACTTGGGCATCTAATGGCCATGAGTCCCTGACCACCAGTCCTTGTCTGCCCTGCTGTCTCCCTATCAGCCATCTGGTCTACAAGCCGTTTTTGCTGTATCAGGATAGCGGAGACCGGTCCTCTGAATGACAGTGTCCCCAGCAGTCCCTCTGCTGGACCAAGAAGGAAGAGCAGAGGGTAGGGACCAGAGGAGGACAAAGGAAATGAGGCATGGAGGCTTCCTGAAGCATCAGTTTAATCCAACAAGCATTTATTAGGCTCCTACTGTGTGTTAGGAACTGGGCAACAAAGACAAAGCGAAAGAATCCTGCCCCTAAGAAATCTACATTCTACTGAGGGAGGCAACATGTCTGCAGATAGATGAATATAAGCTACATTATTTTATATACTTACATTTATAAATAGATAGCTATGGCTTGGTGGCTAGAGAGTCAGCCTTGAAGTCAGGAGGATCTGTCTTCAAAGCCCACCTCTAACCTCTGAGTACTCTGGAGACAGCTGATGGTGCAGTGGATAGAGTCAGGAAGACCTGAGTTCAAATCTGGCTTCGAGTACTTACTAGCTGTGTGACCCTGGGCAGGTCTGCCTCAGTTTCCTCAACTGGAAAATGGTGTTAAAAATAGCCCCATCTTCCCAGGGCAGTTGTGAGGCTCAAATGAGATAAGGATTGTGAAGTACTTAGGACAACCCCTTGCGCACTACCAAGTGGCCCATCCTTGTGCAGGCAGAGTGTGTCACAGATGGGACAAGGGTTCCTGATCCGAGATCATCTCAAAGTTCACCACGCCACTGCCTTGTACGTGTTGTTCGGTCATTTCCAACTCTTTGTGACCCCGTTTGGGTTTTTTTGGTACAGATGTTAGACTAATTCGCCATTTCCTTCTCTAGCTCAGATGAGGAAACAGGCAAACAGGGTTGAGTCACTTGCTCGAGGGGACGCAGCTAGTGAACGTCTGAGGCTGGGTTTGAACTCACGAAGGCGAGTCTTGCTGACTCTAGACCTGGCACTCAGTGTGCTAGGGAGGAGCTCCCTGGTGGCCTTGTAGGTGCTTAGTGAAAGTTTGTTGCTTTGGCTTGCATTTGACCTCCCAGTCTGCCATTTCCTTAGGCCTTCTGACTTTACTCATAGTTAAGAATGTTAGCATCCAAACGGTCCAATCCACTGTATCAATAATGAGATATTCACAACACCCATGATGGTTATGAATATGTTGGTGTAGTTTTGGATCACAAAATATAGCAAACTCTCCACATGGAAGGCAGAACCAAGGTCTTTATTCAGAAACCATAACACTGA
>CM053595.1:307915121-307940708 GCA_028646575.1 Pseudocheirus occidentalis
TTCCAATCCACTCTCCTCTCAACTCCAGCTGTGATTACTCCTGAGGAGTTAACTGGAAGTAAGGAGCTAAGCCTTTGAGGTGCCAAGTGCCTTCAGTAGGTGCCAATAGAAAGGGGCATGGAAGATCTTCTGATTTCATTAACATTACATCCACCCAGCTTTTGTGACAAGGACCTTCTACTTAGAGTCCTGATAGTTAAGTGAATGTTTGTGGATGGTCTCAAAGCTGGATGGTTGCCAGCCCTATCTGACTCTCTTTCTGTCTTCAGGGGTGGAAACATGGAAGGATCTCTGTGGAATCTGAGAGCAGATCTGAGATGATTTTTGGATTTTTCTTGGGTTACCAAGATTGTTCCTTGGGTTACCACAGCCAAAAAAATTCATGTCCCAGTAGCCAGCTTCCCAGTGACTTTAGATTTAGAACTTTGAGGGAACTTGGGGCTACCTGGTTCAAACCCCTCATTTTGGAGATGAATAAATGGAGTTTCAGAGAGAGGCTGAGGAACCTGGAAACAGTCAGTAGGTGACTCGTCCGACTCCCAGTCTAACAAACCTCCCAGTGTGCCATGATGGTGGATCCTTGTACTGCAGACACAGTATAGAACAGGGGTAGGGAACCTGTGGCTTTGAGGTCACATGTGGCCCTCTAGGTCCTCAAGTGTGGCCCTTTAACAGTCAGGGTTACACTTTAGGACCTAGAGGGCCACGTGTGGCTTCAAGGCCAAAGGTTCCCCAGCCCTGGTCTAGGCTTTGCCAAACCTGCCAGAGGTTGCCCCTGCTGCTGTAGCTTTGAAGAACTCAGAGTCACTTCTGGGTCATATTGAGGGATCAGAGGACTCTTTATACCTCAGGTCACCAGAATGACTTTGTCCATTTTGAAATTTTATTTTCTTCTCCAGGTTTTGGATAGGAGGCCAGCCACAACCCTGGAAGGTGAGAGGCAATTGTGTGGAGATGCAGGTCAAGGCCCTGAGCTCATGGAAGGAAAGACACTGTCAAGGTCAGCTCCAGGGTCTCTGTAAAAAATCTCTCAAGAGGTTCGAAGAGGACCCAGATATAAGCCAGAAGCCAGAACTTGCTTAGGATGCCGGTGGCCCATCCTCAGGAGGGGAGAACAAAGTGGGCCACACCTCTCCCTGCTGCAGAAGAAACCAAGACCCTGCAGCCACAAGAGCACCGATTGGGCACAGGGCTTTTAGGCTTCCTGAGGACACAGAACATCTGATTTATTAATATTTCTTTGGTAGTCTACATTTTATCCTCTCAGGTATAGCTGTTATAGAGGGGCTGCTTTAGGAGGTCTGAAAATGCCTCTAATTAGAGCTTGGCCTTGAGAAAAACAAGGGAGTAGTAGTAGTAGTAGTAGTAGTAGTAGTAGTAGTAGTAGTAGTAGTAGTAGTAGTAGTAGTAGTAGTAGTAGTA
Source organism: Pseudocheirus occidentalis (assembly GCA_028646575.1). NCBI lineage: Eukaryota > Metazoa > Chordata > Mammalia > Diprotodontia > Pseudocheiridae > Pseudocheirus > Pseudocheirus occidentalis. Next base: position 307,916,544 of record CM053595.1, read on the forward strand.
GTAGTAGTGATAGTGGTGGTAGTAGTAGTAGTAGTAGTAGTAGTAGTAGTAGTAGTGGTGGTGGTGGTAGTAATAGTAGTAGTAGTAGTAGTCGTAGTGGTAGTAATAGTAGTAGTAGTAGGAGTAGTAGTAGTAGGAGTAGTAGTAGTAGTAGTGGTGGTAGTAGTAGGAGTAGTAGGAGTAGTAGGAGTAGTAGTAGCAGTAAAAATGGCTAAATAGAGCTTACTGTATGCTTGGCACTGTGCTAAGTGATTTACAATTATGACCTCATTTTGTCCTCACAGCAACCATGGGAGGAAGGTGCTATTGTTATCTGCCTTATACAGATGAGGAAACTGAGGCAAATAGAGGTTAGTTAAGTAACTTGCCCAGGGTGACACAGCTAGTAAGCATTGGGGCAGCAATCACTGGTAAGCAGAATGCACAATCTTACCTGGCAAATGCGTTATGGAGGGGGCAAAACAAGATTGTGTGAGGTTCTAACGGTGGTGTCCTTGTGGGAGAGGAGGGCTTTTCAAGGAAGCTTCGCGGCAGCCTTGGGCTTCAGGAGGGACAACTTTTCCTGACAATGAGAGCTAACCAACAGTGGACTGGGCTGCCTGGGTATAGAGTCCTCTCACTGGAGGACTTTAATCCAAGACTGGATGGCCACTTGTTAGGGATGGTTTTTGTGGTAAAGATTCTAGCCCTAGCGCACATTGTCGTAGACACCCTCTGAGGTCCAGCTCTGGAATTTTATAACTAATTCTGGGAGTTAGATTTAGAGCTTTAAAGAAGCTCTAATGCAGTGGTTCTCAACCTGTGGGTTATGTTCAATTTGTAACAATGAAAATACGTCCTGCATATCAGATATTTACATTACGATTCATAACAGTAGCAAAATCACAGTTATGAAGTAGCAATGAAAATCATGTTATGGGTGGGGGTCTCTACAACACGAGGAGCTGTATTAGAGGGTCATGGCATCAGGAAGGTTGAGAACTGCTGGTCTAATCACTTTCTTAGTGATGAGATGAACAAGTCTGGTGTCCAGAGTGTTGTCTTTCCAGAACAACGTACATGAGAAATTCGGTTCAATTCAATTTTTCACTTCAAGGAAGGACTTGAATTCAGGGGAATATCAAAGAATTCTCAGAGTTGGATGGGTTAATAAATCTAACACCCCCTTTGAAAAGCCTCTGAGAAAACCCTCTGAGAAAAGAACCCTGTGATATATTGAGGATGCTCGGTTTATAGGTGAGGGAATTGAAACTCAGAGGGGTTCAGTGATTTTTCCAGGGTCATGTGGCTAGTAAAAAAATCTGGGGTAGCATTTGAAGTGGGGCTTCCTAACTCCAAATCTACAAAACTACCATATCATGCCTCCTTTTGAAACAGTGTGTATAGCATTTTTTATCCCTCCTAATGTTGCAGTTTCGTGGTATATTGTGGGGGTCATCTCCAAAGAATTCAGATTCAGACCATCTCAAATTCAAGTAAAGATATTTACTGGGAGTGACACCTCTCAGAAGCTGGCTGGGTTCCAAGAGGAACCAGCAATTTCAGTAAAACAAGACAATTTTATAATGCAATGTGCTGATTACACAACAGAAATTATGAAGATTGAAAAAAAGCAAGAGGGTTTTGTCAAGGGATTAGGTAATAGGGGAGGAGTCTCAGCCTTGGTGGAACTGTACATTTGATTACCCACAATGCATACAGTAAAACTCACTCAGGGGGCATGTATGTATGATAATGATATTATAATAAGCCTCTCTACTCATAAGTTCACCAAAAGGCCAGCTTTTGTTATGCAGGTGCCTACTTAGGGAAAGTCCCGTCTATTGTTTGGGAGTCCACATCCTGCTCAGGCATCCTGGTGGTTTCTGACTGGCTGGCTATTGTGATCCTGTCTGAGATTAGATGCATGTGGTTGTGGTTGAGTGCAGGGACACACCTGCTATTCCTGTGAGAAATATGAGGAATGGGTCTGGGGGCAGTGGCTAGCTAGAGGTGGTGAATGGGATTCCTGCACACGGAAGCATCTGCTGTTAGAGCGGGGCATGATCTCAAGGACACCCCTGATGTTCTACTGAGGCAGTGAGGAGTACATGAGGAAGTTAGGATACTTAGTTGGGAGGGGAGGAGAGGGACAGTGGCTAGGAAGGGGTAGTGTGCCTGCTGTTCAGTGAGGCTTATGATTGAGTCTGGGGGCAGTGGTGTGGTTAAAGTCAAATTGTGTGGTTAAATCAGGACATGTCAACTGTTCAGTGATACCCACAAGGAAGTTAGAATATTGGGGCTGGGGGCAGCTTCATCAGGAATCCATCATTAAGAGCTATCTCAATGGCCTTTAAAAATTTATTTGCTTGTCATATCACACTATTGACTCATTGGATCTTGTGGCAGACCACTATGACCCACAGATCATTTTTATATGAATTGTTTTGAAATCGTACCTCCCCCCCATACAGTATTTCTGTGGCTGATTTTTGGAACCTGACTTTAGGGAATTCTTATTCAGGTACAGATTGATCTCAGTTCTTTCTAACTATGATTCCAATTCCACGACTTTACTTTTTTTCCTGAGGTTCTTTTCAGCCTCTTGATTCTTTATATTAATTTTATTTCAGTTTAAGAAGCATTGATTAAGCAGAACACTGTGGTAGGGAAGATTCGAAGATTAAATAAGAAACAGTCTCAGGGTGGCTAGGTGGCACAGTGAATAGAGCACCGGCCCTGCAGTCTGGAGAACCTGAGTTCAAATCTGGCTTCAGATGCTTGACATGTGTGACCTCGGGCAAGTCACTTAACTCCAATAGAGAACATTATCAACAAGGAGTCTGATGGGAGATTAAATTTTTTTTGTAAGCCAGAAGGAGGGTCTGAAGGATCATGGGAGGCAGAAGCCTCCGGTGACAGGGGAAGTTGGGAACTTTTGCTCTCCCCAGAGAATTTACAAGGGCAGGGTAGCTACAGAGCAGTAGCAAACTGATGGCGAGAAAGGATGTAGTTACTCAACATTTAGTAGAATCATGAGTAGTTGTAGCCTGAGAGAGCTTGTGTAGCCTCCAGTTTTCCCCTAGTGCCCCAGGTTCCATGTTCCAAATCTTGGGGTCTACATTAGCTCCCCCACATCATTCATAATTGTTTTGACTTGTGATTCCCCAATCTTATTTTCTTTCTCAGTGCAGTCCAAAGAACTTACATGCATTCAGTGTATGTGTGTATACACAACATGGAACTAACATATATGTGTATATAAACATATATAAATACATACATATATGTATATTATGTGAAATGTGAATGAATGGAATGGTTAATCATTTTTCAGTCATGTCAAACTCTTTGTGAAGCATCAAATGAGAGGGACAGTGTGGCACAGGGGATAGGTCTAGAATCATGAGCCCTTGAATCTGGACTCAGAGCCACAAACTTGCTGTGTGACATTAGTTGAGTTGTCACCCCTGGGCTTCTGTTTTCTCCTCTATACAATGGGAGGGTTGTGCGAGAAGATCTTGTTCTTCAGCTATCCCCTCCTTCCTTACCTGCATGGGCTCATTTGGTTCTTTTTTGACTTCTCCACCATTCTCCCTCTCCCCAGGTGGGTACCCTAACCCCTTCCCTCTCCCCTTTAGCTTTCTTTCATGTGTTTTCTTTCCCTATTATATTGTAAGCTCCCTGAAGGCAGGGATGGGCTTTCTTTTTCATATATACTTGTGTCTCCAGGCTTAGCACAGTGTCTGGCACATCACAATTGTTTAATAAGTGTTTATTGACTATTTCAATTCCAAATTCTGTTATCTCATGTCTTAGGAAGTTACCAGGATCTAAGAGAACTTGTTACAGGATCTAAGGGAGCCTTCATTAACCAGAGCCTTTGGGTTTGGCATGCAGTGTCTTGCAAACCTTATTAAGTCCTACAAATGTCTTGTGATTATTTTTTGTTGTTCTTGTTCTCTTTTTATATTCAATGATGCTTAGAGCCAGTCCTGGGACAAGCCCCCATCTTACTGATACTATAAAGGTAGGGGTAAGACCTGTGATTGCACTGAAAGAGAGAACTCCCAGATAAGCAAACTCCCTTTACTAATGCAGGTCAGCATCTGCTTCAAAACTTATCCTTCAGGGAGCAGGGAGGAGAAAGAAGGGGAGAAAATTTGGAACTCAAGGGATTGTGCAGCTGGATGTTGTAAACCAAAAGTAAATAAATAAATTTAAAAAAAGAAAAAATAAAGAGTAATAGATTCTGTTCCAGCCCCTTTAAAAAATCAACAAAAACTTGTCCTTGTAGGGAGTTGTCTGGCACGTTGCCGGGGGGTCACACAATCTTCCTGGATCTAAAGACCAACTCTCCATTCCATACATTATATTGCCTCTCTGCTATTACTGTACAGTTACTGTTGGTGCTATTGCTTCATTTTTATTACAATAATAATAATAACAATAAATTATTTATTATACACTAAGAATATATAGTAATACAATTTATACAATGCAGATTCCAAATTTGTACACACTGGGATCAAGCAATCCTTCCATCTAAACACCCAAGACTGTGTGTGTGTGTGTGTGTGTGTGTGTGTGTGTTCTTAAGATTCACACCTAGAGATGGAGCCTTGATAGGAGGGAGGAGCCTGACTGAAGGTTCTAAAGGGTTACTACCTACCACTGTCTACCTCCTATACACTCACTCTTGGATCTGGATGATGCCTAATGATATAAGAGCTCTGTGTCTGGTGAAACAGTGTGTTGTTAGGCACCTCCTAATTATATATCTATATGTATCTGTCTCTATATCTATATCCAATACCTAATATTTAAATCTGTCTCTACCTCTATCTCTAATCACATATCTGTATCTATATCCATATTCCTATATCTATACACATTATAGACTCCTATTCCATATCCATCCATCCATCCATCCATCATCCATCCATCTCTCTCTATCAATCCATTTATCTCTCTATCTATCCATTTATCTATCTGTCTATCCATACATCATCCATCCATCCATCTCTCTCTATCCATTTATCTATCTATCCATCTATCCATCCATCCATCATCCATCCATCATCTATCTATCTACCTATCCATTTATCTCTCTATCCATCATCCATCCATCCATCCATCCATCCATCTATCTATCTATCCATACATCATCCATCCATCCATCCATCTCTCTCTCTATCCATTTATCTATCTATCCATCTATCCATCCATCCATCATCCATCCATCATCTATCTATCTATCTACCTATCTATCTATCTATCATCCATCCATCCATCCATCTATCAGTCTATCTATCTATCTATCTATCCATCATCCATCCATCCATCTATCTGTCTATCTATCTATCTATCTATCTAGCTATCCATCCACCATCCATCTATCTATCTGTCTATCTATCTATCTATCCATCCATCATCCATCCATCCATCCATCTATCTATCTATCCATCCATCATCCTTCCATTTCTCTCTCTATCAATTCATTTATCTATCTATCCATACATCATCCATCCATCTCTCTCTCTATCCATTTATCTATCTATCTATCTATCCATCTATCCATCCATCCATCCATCATCCATCCATCCGTCCATCCATCCATCCATCCATCCATCCATCCATCCATCCACCCATCCATCCATTCATCCATCTGTCTAACTAGCTATTCACACACACACATACATACATACACATAATGCCATCTTTCCCAATCCACAATCCTCCCTTGATAGTTCCTTTCCCCTCTCACTGTGTCTGCATAATCATCTCCCACCAGCATAAGCATAATCAGACTATCTACCCCTAAGGCCAATGCTCTTGGGTGATGAGAATGCCCGGTGGTCACAGAAGACATTCTCATGTCAATGCAATTGGCACTGGAGGGAGAGGCGCATCCTTCAGTGAGTCTCATGAGAACAGGTGTGGCCCAGGCCTCCAAAAGGACTTGAGATGAAGTGTGGGGATGATGGGACAGTGACATATCTCCCCCATCATCCCCAGTGACTTACTCACTCATAAACTTAAGATGTTGAAGCTGGAAGTGACATCAGAGGCCATCTAACCCAGCCCTTCATATCATTCCCATGCCAGCACCCTGGAAAAAGGCTTCCTTTGCCCTTTGCCAGTTATATCTCTGAGCCCATGCATCCAGAGAAATTCTCCTGGAGGGGGAGCCCCAAAATTGCTCCCTTTTTCCCACATCTATGCAATGGTCACATCTTCTTTCTCCACACTCCTTCTCTTTTATCCTCTTGAACATCCAAAGCCTCTCCAAAGGGCAGTTCTTAGACAGTCAGCAGGAGCAGCTTGTTTATCTTTGCTCTTTCCTCCTGTCTTCCAAGACTCCTGTCAGTTCTCCTCCACTCCTTCTGAGATGGCTGGGCTGCAGGAAGCCCAGCAGCCTAGGGGTGCTGCTCTTTGGCCAACAAGCCACCCAGGCTCCCTTACTGCTCACGAGGCTTGGAAGGGATGGGCGTCAATGATGCTGTTCCTTCTGGTCCCAAGGAGGAGCACCAGGTGTCACCATCTGTCCTCCTGTATGACACGTGGATCCCCCCCCCCGACATTGTCATCTGACCTCCCTGAGGGCATGTGGATCGTCCCATCTGTCCTGCAGTGGAACTTCATTTATTCTCTCTCCTAGTTAGATTGTGAGCTCCCTGAGGACAGGGATTGTTCAGCTTTTCTCTCTGTCTCTAGAGATTAGCCCAGTGTTTGGCACATTTGTTGTTGTTGAGTCTTTTTAGTTGCATCTGACTCTACCCCATTTGGGGTTTTCTTGGCAAAGATACAGGAGGGGTTTGCCATTTCCTTCTCTAGCTCATTTGGCAGATGAGGAGACTGAGGCAAACAGGGTAAAGTGACTTGCCCAGGGTCACACAGCTAATAAATGTCTAAGGCTGTATTTGAACTCAGAGCCATGAAGTGTACTTAACAAATGCTTTTTTATTCAGACATTCATCCAATTCCTCCTTCCAAAACTCCCTTTAACGTCTAAGAGGTCATAAGGCTATTGATTTAGATCTGGGGTCTTAGAGAGTTGTCATTGAGAGGCGATGACTTGTCTTCATGATGAGTAAAAAGCAGGACTTGAACTCAGGCCTTCCTAATTTGGACCCAGGACCTCCACAGTGGTAGTGCCATAGTGCACAGTGCCAAGTCTGGAGTCAGGATGACCTAAATTCAAATCTGGCCTCAGACACTTACTGACTGTGTGACTTTGGGCAAGTCACTTAATCTGTTTGCCTCAGTTCCTCATCTGTAAAATGAGCTGGAGAAGGAAATGGCAAACCCCTCTTTGCCAAGAAAACTCCAGATGGGGTCATGAAGAGTCAGACATGACTGAAAAGACTGAACAATAGATCCCTAATTTGGAGACCAGCTCTCTTACCATACTGTACTGTCTTTTCATAAATATGCCAACCCATCCTTTCCCCATCCTGCATGCTTAGCAGTTTATAAACTGCTATGGCAAAAAATAATTTATAAGCAAATGAATAAAAATAAAGCTGCTCACAGAACTGGATCAGAGTTGAGACTCATGCCAGGAGGTGCTGGGGTGGGACAGGATGGATCTGGAGATCTAGGTCTCTTTGTGGCCAGGACGCAGCCAGTGACTGGGCTTCTTGGTGAGGAGGCCCTGCCGTCCTAGTAGGTGGCTGGCTGGGATGGTCTATACCACTTCTGAATGTAACAGGATCAATAACTAATGGATGAATCAAAAAGCATTTATTAACCAGTCACTGTGCTAAGCTCTGGGGATACAAAGAAAAATCCCCTGCCTCATTCTCTCATCTTCCCAGCTCTTCTTTGTGGTTTTCAAGATTTATTTTTTTGGGGGCCGGGGTCCTCCCCTGAGTGTTCAGGATTTGGGGAACAAAGCCAAGCCCTTCTTTTCCACACCCTTTACAATTTTGTAGAAATCGGTCATACTTTTTTCTCATCTTACCTCCTTGTAGATAGAATGTGCTTATATTTTCTTTACCTTCTTTCACTGAGTCCCCAGAGAAGTGTGGAGGATGATGGGCTCCCCAAGTTTCTGCCAGCCTAGTGCCCAAGCTCTTCTAAGTTCTGCCAGCCTCTGAAGATGGCCTCAGGGACGGACTGTGTATCTGTTACCCAATGACCAACCTAGCTAAGCTTGGAGGTAAACATTTGATGAAGAATGGCATTTTTCTTTGTCCTAGCTCATGTTTTGGGCGGGCATCATCTTCATCTCTGTAGAGCCTTGGCTAATCTATTCTAGAGTCTCCAGGATCAGGGATTTCCTACTCCTTTTACCATGAGTTTTAGATTGAGCTACTGGAGGCCAGAAGTTCTCTTCTATGGATCCTTTTTATGATACCACTTTCAGACAGTCAGCTCTGGACATGTGGGAAGGGATGCTCCTGCAGGACGCCATCCTCAGACTCTTCTCCTTCTGCCCTTCTTTCCCTCCTCAGCCTTTTGCATGGGGATTTGATCTTCAGGCCTCTCTTCAGGTGCAACAAGTTCCCAATGTCTATTGTCTACTTTTTCTCTTTGCCCATTTTTTTTTCTTTTCCTTTTGGCCAGGTTAATAGGGGTTTGGCAATTTTGGGGGAAGGTATCTCACTGAGAAGGATACTATTTTCCATGGTCATTCCAGTATAACCCACATGGATTTTTTGCCACCAGCCATGGTTATTGTCAGGTAATATAGTTCCCGGAACAATTCCATTGATTTCTTCTGCTAAATTCTTGATCATAAGGTCTCCCGATGAAATAACTTACTTTAAAATCTATAAATGATTTATAATATTTTTCAAGTCCTTAGCACAGTGCCTGGAATAAATAAATGCTTATGCCCTTCCTCTTCTCCTCCATGCAGGAGGGCAAAAGTTGTCTGTGCCTTTGAGCTGCAAAGAAAAGGTCAAATCTGTCCAAAAGGCGCCCATTAACTTCAAGGCATTACTATTCACATCTGAATGTTGAGTAGTACATGACCTGGGCAATGCTTTTAATGCCATTCTGGCTCAAAAGCTGCTTATAGAATTGTTGTTCTGTCTGTTCTGAAGTCACACTGGGTTCATCCTAGGTAAATAAGCCAACTTCTATTGCTGGGGTCTAAAATCCTTTAGAGAAGGCACTTTGTTTACTTTTTTATGTCTCATTCCCTGGAATTTTCCACAATGTCACCATTAAGAACACATTCTCATTGTTATTCCAAAGCTATTCATTAGCACGTAAGCCTTTGTTGTTTTTCTAACCAGCCAAGGCCCCTGTTTCTCTTGGGCTGAGCCACCATATCCCTCCTGCCTGTGGCCCCAGAACTGTATAAGTGTTGTTTGGAATCTTTTATTTTAATTTTTATTTAATCTAGGGTTGTCTAAAGATATTTCAGCATAGAGTAGAGAGTGGGGAAGGTTTGGGGTTCAAATTCTGTCTCAGATCCCAAGTATGTGACCCTGGGAAACTCAGATCTCCTGAGCCTCAGACAACCCCCTAGGACTCAGCATCATCTGCTAGTCTTCATTGCCCATGGCTAGGACATCCCATTTCCTTCCTATTCAAGGCTTCCTGAGCAGAATTATTTCCTGTCACTGTAGCTGGGCATGCTTGGGCTTCCTGCTCTCAATATATGTTTTCTTGGGGGCCTCGTCATGGCTCTAGCACGGACAGGAGGGATAGCTCTCTGAAAGCTTCAGGGTCCTACCCTCTCCCAGCTCAAGTACTTGAATACCTCCTATAAACTGACATCACTGGCTGTGACCTGGTTATAATAACCCCCAGGCAGCCCCTAGGCCTCAGCTGCTTCTCAGGTGCACTCCCCATGGCCTTGGACCTCTCCTCAGGCTTCCCTGGGAAGTGGGGTCACTTTACCATGCTGCCCTCCTGTCTCCCTGGATGCTCTTTCTGGGAACCAAAATGTCTTTTCTAGAATTTGTTCAAAGTCCTCCAGATTCAAGGGGCAAAATGGCACACTCCTGGAGTTCATAGGGTTTATTTTTGGAAGGGATCATTTATTCTGACCCTTTCCTTTTGGACAGGGGGAATCAGAGAGCCTTTTGTCTTTAGCAACCATTCAGCTTCTGGTCAGCAATAAAGTGGGAGGTGTACATGTATGTATGTGTATACATGTATACAAACATGTGCATATATGTGAATTTGTATATGTATGTGTGAGCATGTGCATATGCATTGTGTGGTTGTGTGTATTTGTGTGTGTATGAGTGTGTATACATAACATATGTGTGGGGAGAACGGGGAGGGCTGTCTATGACTCAACCATTTTGTTTTTGTTCTGGATGTTACTGCAAATCTGATGAAGCCCCTGGACCCCTTCTGAGAATATTTTAAAATGCATGCAATAAATACAGAGGATTAAAACAAAACCAATTAGAGTGAAGTAGGTTTTGGCTATATGGCTATATGTGTATTTTATATTATGCATGCATGCACACATAGGTTCACAGATGCCAGACTAAGAACTCTCTTTTAGGATAATGTAGAATCCCCATTTTCAAAGATTTATTCATGAACACATTCCAATAAACTAAATAAAAGGGGCCACCATCCAGACAGCCATGAATAGATCAGATATTCAGAAAGTGTTCTGGAATGAAAATCTCACTGTGCCAGGCATCCCCTGGGGCCTGGGTTCAAATCCTGATTTTGCCATTCAACAACAGTGTAACTCTGGGCAAGTTACTGAATGTCTCTGAGTCTCCATTTCCTCTTTTTTATAGCCAGGAGGGGTGGACTAGGCTATTGTAATGGTAATGGGATTTGAAGACCTTCCATGCCCCTTGTGTTGGCAAACAAACAGGTACTTAAGCACCTTGTTTCAGGTTCATGATTGTGTCAAGTATTAAGATCCAGAACTTCTGAATCACATAGTGGGATGAACTTGCTGATATAACAGAAAGGGGCAGAGCAGGGAGGAGCTAATACTGTATATGAGGAAAAGCACAAGCTAGAGAGCCAGAACTTCTGAGAACCAAATTGAGAACTTCTGAGAGCCAGTAAAAACTGCTGAGAACTTCTGAGAGCCAGCCAGAACTGCTGGGAATGAGAACTGATGTAAGCTGGAACTATTGGGAATGAGCAGTATGGAGGCTGAGGAGCTACCATGAGTGAGGAGAGGAGGATCCTTGCTTGAGGGAACTTGTTTTGTTTTGAAGGCTTGGGAATGTGGGTGTTCTCTGAATTGACTATAGGTACCAACTTTGCAGTTACTGTAATGACTTTGATCTTCTGGTTTTGGGACTTGATTTTCTGTTATTTGATTCTTTGGTTCTGTCCTCCATGTGGAGAGCCTGTTACATTTTGTGATTCACAACTACACCAGCACATTCATAGCCACTGTGGGTGCTGTGAATATTGCATTGCTGATACAGCTATTGCTCTGATATTCTATGATTGACTGGTAACTCAGGGTAGTGGAGAGAACCCTGAAATTGGACCCTAGAATAACTAAGTTCGAATCCCATCTCTTCTAGTTACTATCTGTGTGACCTTGGACAAATTATTTTACCTTTTCCTAGTGAATAAATGAAGCTGCATTTATTAAGGGCTTATTATGTGTTAAGAACAAGGCTAAGTCAACCCCTGACCTCAATGGGAGGGAACAATCCATATAGGAGAGTGCTGCCCAACAGAAGAATTTACTGTGGAATTTATGAGAATGGGGCCAGAAGAGAGCCAACTGACTCACCATTTCTGATAGCAATGGTGGCCTTGATTAGATTCTGTAACTGGAGTGTGTGTGTGTGGGGAGCAATGGGTATGCATTCAGCTAAGATGGTGTCTGGGAAGTAAAGTGAGGCATGGCTGGGACTGACCTAGGTTTCATGGATCAGGTGAATCCATCTTCAATCCCAATGAGGACCCAGGAGGAGAGTTGTAGAATTGAACGGTTCAGGTCTCCCAGCCCATGATCTTGGGTGCCATCTTGGCTGAAGATGGCCAGAGAGGGGAAACATGACCTGGGACTTAAATAAGAGGGGTCAACTAAAAGTTCCCAAATCTCTTCCCACCGTGGAATTCTATGATTTTAGTTTCATTCACCCGGACAAATGTACAATCCATAGCTGCCAATGGAGGGTGAGGGGAGTGTGGAGGAAAATAAAAAGCACTTATTAAGCACCTACTGTGTGCCTGACACTGTGCTAAGTACTTTACAACTATTATTTCATTTATTTCTCACAATACCCCTGTGAGGTAGATATTGGCACCCCCAGTTATAGATGGGGAAACTGAGACAGACAGAAATTAAATGACTTATCCAGGGTTACAGAACTAGTAGGAACCTGAGGCTAGATTTGAACTCGTGTCTTCTGGTCTCCAGTGCATCTCCATATCCATATAGTTTCTGCTAAGCAGGAGGAGACCACAAGGATGTTGCAATCTGAAGATTCTCTGTGAGTGCTATGAAATCTTCTCCTTGAGGAAATTTGATCTCAGTGGGTCCTTTTATTTATGATGTCCTCCTCTGGCGTGAAGCTGTGTTCTACTCTCTGGGTGATGGGTTTCCACTTTCTCTGGTTTAACCTACATGCCTAGTCCCCAGATAGGGGCGCCTCCAAGCTACTTCCTGCAATTCCTGTCACTGATTAAAAGACTGACTTTTGCAGGTAACATCCACACTGGGTCCTTGCTGATATCAGGTGTCTAATTTTCTTCCTGTGGTTACTTACTCATTAGGCTAATATCATGAGCTTATTTAAATTACATAAGAATTCTTTTCAAGGCCTGTTTTCATGATTCATCATCAAATAGCCCATCAACAAACATTTAGGAATTGTCTCCTCTGCGCTGGGTATTGTGCTAGATGATGGAGATAGAAAAACAAAAAATGAAAGAGTCCCTGTCTTCAGGGAGCTTGCATTCTCTCAGAAGAAGCAACATGCACACATAAATAGAACTTCAAAATAAAAGCCAAGTGAATACAAAGCAATCTGAGAGGATATGGAAGCATTAGCTTGGGTGGGGGGGGGGTGGATGGGTAGAACCAGGACAGACTTCCTGTAGGAGATGGCATTTGAGCTGAGCTCTGAAAGCAACCAGGGTGAGGGTCAGGAGGAAGTACACGCCAGCCTGGTTGGTGGCTGTCTTTCACTCTCAGAACGGTCCAGTCCTTCGGGAGGCTGCTCCATGAGATGGAGGCATCTCTCGGCCAAGCTGATCAGGTAGGTTCCCCACTGATCATTCCAGACTGCTTTGGGAGAACTTTTAGTGGGAAAGAAAATGGAAGCCATAAATTGGTATGGATGGTGGATGGAAGAATGGTTGCCATGTTTCTCTTCACTTCAATCAGAAAAATTCAATGGTTGTGAAATAAGTCACGGCACAGGTTAGATGTCTTACAGTTCCACTTACAGATGAACTTTAAGTGAGACTCACAGTTTAAATCATTCCATGATTTGAGGTCTTTCTTTGAGAATTGGACACAATGTTCATTATTGTTATTGTTGTTTGGCTCTCCTGTTATCCAAAACCTAGAGAAAGGAGGAAAGAGAGGGAGGGAAGGAAAAAAGGAAGGAAGAGAGAGAGAGAGAGAGAGAGAGAGAGAGAGAGAGAGAGAGAGAGAGAGAGAGAGAGAGATTTCTAGCTGTACACCAAAACCTAACTTCTACCTCTGTGTCTGGGTCCAGCCCTGGAACCCAGTAGTCTCAAGATGGCCTGACCTCAAGTGTTATCCCAGTATGGCTTCTCAAAAGGACACCGAATGCCCAGCCAGGGCCTAAGAAGTCAGTGGCACACAAGACCTCTAGAGACATTCTACCTCTATTCTTTCAAATTCTTCCAGAGACATCCTAAGTGACCCTTTGTTCCCCCAACCCCTTGCCAGGGTCTTTATAAACACCTGAAGAATCCCATCAAACTCAGGGCTCATGCCTTATTTTCACCTCAGTGTTTCTTGAGGTCAGGAGAGATTCACACATATGTGGATGCAGACAGAACATCCATGTCCATAGATAGTAGAGACATACACAACAGTAGCAGGGTACATACAGAATTCCTCTGACTTGGCCCTCAACCTGTGCTTCCCCAGAGTTTCCAAAGGGTTATTGTCAGATGGAAGGTCCCGGGGAGACAGGACAGGCTGGACTCACTGTTTGGTGTTGGCCTCATCATACAAGGTTCCATCTGTCCAGTGGAATGTAGTCTGATCTTCTCTTCTATTCAGGCCATTCCAATATGGGTTACCATTAGCTTTATTATAAAGAAATCTCTAGAGATTGAGAAGAGAGTGCTTTTAAGGGAGCATACATGGATATTTGGGCATGTGTGTATACCCAATTGTTGATTATATATGTTTGTGAGTATTCTGTGTGTGCATGTTTCAAACACAAATCTGATCAAACCATTTCCCTGGTCAATAAGTTTCAATAGCTCTCTTGTACCTCTAGGATCAAAGGTAAATTCTGTGGGACCTGAAGCAAGTCACTTAACTTTCTTGGGACTTAGTTTCCTCATCTGTAAAATGAGGGGTTAGTCTAGATGGCTTCTGAGGCACCTTCCAGCTCACAGCCGATGAATCTCTTTGGGATTTCAGCCCTTTTATCACCTGACTCCAGCCTACTTTTTCAGCCTCATATCTATTATATAGCCTTCATGGATGTTTGGTCCAACTGTTTCATCTTTCCATTGGTCTTCACATATTATGCTATATATGAACCTTTTCTTTGTCTCTCTCTTGCCTGGAATGCCCTTCCTCCTCATTCTTACTGTACAGAATCCCTAATTTCCATATGTACCAAATATGCTTAACAAATCTTTTTGTAGTAGTTCCAAACTAGCAACCAAGGAGGTGCCCACCTATCAGGGAAAGGCCAAATCAACAATTGTATATGAATATAATATGATATTACTATACCACAAGAAATGGCAAAACAATTTCAGAGGAAACAGGGACAGCTTTTATGAGCTGATGCAGAGTGAAGTGAGGAGAAGACCGCAATGGTAGCACCACTGGAGAGAAAAGCAACTTGGAAAAACTTGAGTTCTCTGATGAATACAGTGATAAGCCATGATGTTCACAAGACTGAAAGTTAGTCTTGTCGCACACCTTCTGCCAGAGACAGATTATGGACTTAAAATACAAAATTCCATCTTTGGACTTGGGCAAGTCCACATGGTGTGGGGTCTCTGTAGTGGACGTGTTGGACTTTAATGCCTTTGGGACATCTAGTTCGAGATGTCCAGTAGGCAGCTGGTGACGTAGGGCTGAGGAGATTGTGGTTAGATATATACATTGGAAGTTATACCCCTAGTGAAGATGATTAGAACTATGGGAATTGATGAGGTCACTGAGAGAGACTGCAGGGAGAGAAAAGGACTCACCATGGATTTTCAGAGGGTACCTGGTCCTAGCAGGTGAGACACGGAGGCTAATCCAGTAAAGGAGCAGTCAGATATTTAAAAAGGGAGCTGGTGTTGTGTAAACTACAGGAAGAAGAAGTGGTTCAAAGTGTCAAAAACCGCAGAGGGGTAAAGAAAGATGACTGAGAAAAGATCATTGGACCAGGCAATGAAGAGATCTTTGCTACCCTTGGAAAGAGCAGCTTCAGTTGGGAGATTAAGTTGGAAGCCAAGCTATGAGGGGTTGAGAAGAAAGGGACATGAAATAGAGGCATTAAGGGGATGGCATGTGGAGGGTCTCCTTACCAATGCCAAGCTCTCTTCAAGTGTGATTGAGCTCATCGTCACTTATCACCAGTAGGTTGTAAACTTTCATACACTCTCTTTCATGTATCTTTAACCAATTCCTCTGTTTCTTTCTTTTCTACTGCCCAAATCTCAGTATCCTTAACAATCCTTCACTAGACCCTACCATCTCTTCCAGTTGTCATTTTATATCTTTTTTTCCGCCTTTCTCAGCTGAACACTTTGAAAAAGCTGTTTACACTTAATTAATTATTCCACTGTCTTTCCCCTCACTCCTTAACCCTTGGCAATCCAGCTTCAGAAATTTACTGAAATAATTTTCATCAAAGTTACTGGCGATCTCTTAATGATCATGTCTGATGGCCTTTATTCAGTCCTCACTCTTCTTGACTTATTTGATGTATTTGAGACTGGGAAACATATCTCCTTTTGGAAGCTTTTTTCCTTTCTGAGTTTTCATTATGCTACTCTCTCTTGGTTCTCCTATTACCTGTCTGACTCCTCCATCTCCTTTGTGAGCATGCCATCCGTATCACACTCCCCAACTAGGAATTTTCTCCCTAGGCTTTCTGACTGTCTATTTCCTTCTCTCTGTGTCTCTGTCTCTCTCTACAAATGACTCACAGATCTACAAATCCATCTCCTTCAGAACTTTAGTCATAGACCACCAATTTCCCATTGGATATTTCAAATGAAGGGTCCTGGGAACATCATAAATTCAACATATCTAGAACAGAATTCCTTATCTTTCCCTTCTGTCAAAGGTACCACCAGCCTTTTTTCCCCCAGCCTCCCATCTTGGTAATATCGGCATTATCCCTGATTGCACACATCTACATACCCAACCATTTGCTAAATTACGCCATTTCTTCCTCCGCAATTCTCACGTTTGGCCGCTATTATCCCCACATAGCTACCCTCTGTGTCTACACCCTCATTGTGTGCTGTCTAGCATTATTGCAAGGGCCTTCTAATTGGATTCCACACTTCCAGGGTTTCTGACTGAAAACCTCCCTTCCCATAGTGACCAAAGCAATTTTTCTTAGGCATAGTGACCATGTCCGTCCCCTACTCAATAGCTTGTAAAGTCCTTCACAACCTGGTTCCAATGTATTTTTCTAACCTCATTGGATGTTCATTTCTCTCCTGCACCTTGTGATCCAACAAAATCCTTTCTCTGTTCCACTAATATGACATTCTAGCTCCCATCTTGGTGGGACTTTGCTCTGGTGGCCCCTCATTTCCAGGAGGCCCTCCCACTGACCCTCGGCATCACTGAATACACAAGTAGCTTCAAGATAAAGTTTAAGCATCACCTTCTACATGAACACTTACTTGATATCCCAAATGCTGAGACCTTCTCTTCCATGATTTTTAAAAATTGCTTATCCTGAAATTATTTTCTTAATTCTTTTAATATGAATTCTCAATATCCTTATGGAAAATCAGGGAGGGGAAGACCCTCAGGGTTGCTGTTCCAAAGAGAAACAATTATCATTGATATTCACTCTAAAAATAGACCTATTCACTGAGCTAAGTGAGTACGTAAAAAGGCCTTAGCCTTTTGGGCCAGGGCCAAGGTGTCCCACTGTATCCTGGGTCATCTCCAGTCATCTTGATGAATATCTGGCCACAGGACTGTAATGGGAATCTGAAGCTCTTTCCTGCCCCTAGCACCTTTGCTAAAGTGGCTCCGAGAATGTTCCCTGATTTGGGGGTCACATGGAGCCCGTGGCAAGAGGCTTGTTTTTTGGGAATGGCCACACCTTGTTACTTTGTAATTGGACAGTAGGTAAAAAGGACTGACCCAGGAGAAGCCTGTGTATACTCCCTGATATGAGGCTTTGCTTTGGGGCTCACTTTGAGAAGAGTTGTGTGATTTGGCCAGATGAGACTCTGGGAAGCCGTTGAGCCCACTGGCTTTGAAAAACCCAGATGTTGATGCTTCTCTCTCTGGTAACTTGAATAGGTAATGGATGTGATGGTCAGATGGTTGGAAGCCCATCTGCTGATCTGTTTCTTGGTCTGTTTGTAACTTGTGTTTCTATTCTCTGGAGTTCAGGGTTCTGACTTTTCCCCCTGAACTAGGTAAATGATGTTTGTTTGAGTAAAGAAAGATTGTTAACCCATTTTGAGTTGCTTTCCTTTAGAAAAGCAGATCTAAGAACCTGTGCTAGCAGCTGCCCTGGGCATGCTAGGGTGCTTGCCGATATAAGAACCCAGATGGCTCTGGAGGAGACAGTGAGGCTGGTGACTTTACACAGCCCTTTCTCACTCAAATCCAAGTCAACTGCAAGTCATGTCATCATCTCCCTGATGCCACGGTCCTCTTCAAAAACACCACCGGAACACCAACCTACATGTGGTCCATCCCCCATTACAGCGTAAGCTTCTTGAGGTCAGGAATTACTTTATTCTGTATATTTTATCCCCACAGCTTAGCATAGTGTCTGACGTACAGCGGACATTTAATACATGCTTGTTGGTTGATTGATAGATTTTCCCAGGATTGTGGTTATGCAGGGAAGATGAAGTGTGGGTCTATAGGTTGAAGACTGGTAGTCAATCACATAAGAATGTGGGACACCTTGGCACAGATAGGCAGTGGAGAAAGATTTAGCTGGGAATGAAGAGGTTAAATATTCCCTTTTCCTTCAGCAGATCCTTGTGTGGCATGGACCTTCCCAGTCATGCCCCAGCTTATTATCTTCTTAAACTGAGGTGCCCACCACAGAACCCAGTATTTCACATGTGGTCTGATCCGGACAGAGGACAGCGTGGGACAGCATCACCTCCCTAGTCCTGGACACTTTGCCTCTATGTGTGCCATCAATAAGCCCTGCATTTTGATGATCTGTGTGTGACACTGTCTCTGACCTGGGATCAAGAAGATCTGAGTTCAACCCTACCTCAGACATTATTTAGCTGTGTGACCCTGGGCAATTCATTTAACCTCGTCTGGAAGGGGATAATCATAACATACCTTCCAAGGTTGATGTGAGGGTAAAATGAGATCATATATAAAAATTGCTTTCTATACCTTACAAATGATGACCATTATTATTATTAATGAATCTATGGTTTGGCTCATAAAAAATGAAGTGGTTTGCTCATGGACACAACTTACTGAGACCTCTGCTCCTCACTCTTAGTTTGCACCCCCACACCCCAGAAGGCACTGACCTGCTCATCCACTGAGGTCACTGAGGTCAGGTGGGAGCCTTTTGACACACAGATCTTCTCAGCTTCAACCCAGGACGTTGTAGTACAGGAAAAGTAGTAGAGATTTTCCTTGTAGATAGTGTAAATCTCTGAAAGTTGCTGCTTTAGGATTTCTTGGGAAGAAAAGAGGAGTAAAAATGAGTCAGGAACCAAGCATATTTTAGCTCCAACTTCTGGCTTCAAGAGGTTTGGGAATAGGGGAATGTCCAGAGCTTAGTGTGTGAGCCGGAGGCTGATAGGAGCTCCCTCAACTTGTCCTTGGGCAGAGAGAGGGCACTGAGTGCCTTAGGAAGGAGGAGTGACTTAAGCAGAAGGAGGGATCGTCATGAAGCCCCTAGTACAGGGATCTGGCAGACCTCCCTCTGGGAGAGCCGGACTGGGCATGAGGGACAAAGTCAAGGGGGAATGTGCCAGGGAGCTCACTGTTTTGGTTCCTCAGGGCTGCAATAGAGGCATTGGCTCTCTCAGAATGAGCTTTCCACACATGTGCATCTGAAATCACGTCAGCAGCTTTCACTTGGAGATCTAGAATCAAAGGATGAGGGAATTAGAGAGAAGCCCTGGGGGCAGCTCAGCTCTGGTACCGTATGGCTTCTATGGCCATACTTCATTTGCCTCTTCCGAGGACTGAGGGAGGTGAGGGTTATGGCTATTATGATACCCATTGTATAGATGAGGATACTAAAGTTAAGTAGTTTGCCCAGAGACACACAACTAAAAAGCATCAAAGGCACTATTTGAAGCAAGGTCCTCCCACCTCCAAGGCCAATACTCTTTTCACTGTTTTGGGAACTATGATTAGGTTTTGGTGATGTCCACTTGGCACCAGTGCATACAAATGCCCCCTGCACTCCCTGGTGGTCTCTGCTTTGAGCTCCTGTATGCAAATAAAAATCTTCCTCTTCCTCTAATAGCACTTCTCTTGGGATGGCCTCCCCCGTCTAGGCTTCACCTCCCAGGCTCATTTGCTAGCCTAGCGTCTGGACAGGAGACACACTGTCCCTCATCCAGCCCCCCCTGGAGGGTCCTCCCAGGTTGGAAGCACTTGCCCCAATTTATGCTGTAGGGACACAGTCCTGGGAGGACTTTGGGTCAACTCTAGGCTCCCATGAAACATTGCAGCCTGGTGTTTTGTTTTATAAACCAGTGTTTCTTATTAGCATTTGCGCTCTTAAAATCATTAAGGAGTATACATAGACAAAGGGCACAGGATGGGTTGAATATGAAGGGATTATATCTTAAAAATAAAATTAAGAGGTGAGGGAAGAATATATTGGGAGAAGGAGAAAGGGAGAGCTAGATTAGGGTAAATTATCTCATATAAAAGAGGCAAGAGAAAATTGTTACAATGGAGGGAAGAGCAGGAAGGTGAAAGGGAATGGGTCAACCTTACTCCCGTTGGATTTGGCTTAAGGAGGGAGTAATATACACTCTCATTTGGGTATCTTACCCTACAGGAAAGCAGGGGGGAAGGGATAAGAGAGGGATGATAGAAGGGAAGGCAGATTGGGGAGAGGGTAGTTAGAAGTAAGCATTTTTGAAAAAGGACAGGGTCAAAGGAGAAAATAGAATAAGTGGGGGGAGGGATAGGATGGAGGGAAATATATTTAGTCTTTCACAATACTATAGATATGTTTTGTGTAACTACACATGTACAACCTAGGTTGAAGTGCTTGTCTTCCCAGTGGGGGTGGGTGAGGAGGGAAGAAGGGAAAGAATCTGGAACTCAAAGTTTCAAAAAACAAATGTTAATGCATGTTACATCCAACTGGGAAATAAGATATATAGGCATTGGGTATAGAAATCCCTCTTGCCATACTAGAAAGTTAGTGGGGGGGGGTTGGGTTGGAGGGGAATATATGAGAAACAGATTGGGAAAAGGAGTATTCAGTAGGGTCACTATTTTGGGGTGGGAATAGGGGGAAGACAAGGAGAAAAATTTGTAACTCAAAATCTTGTGAAAATGAATGTTGAAAATGAAAACTAAATAAATAAATTTGAAAAAAATACAAATCACAAAAAAGAAGAAAAAAAATCACTAAGGACCCCAAAGAGTTTTAGTTTATGTAGGTCATACTCAGCAGTGAGTTGAGAAATGTTTAACAATCGACTTTCTGGGAAAAAACATGCATATGATACACTTTTAAGTTTAATTGTTGTTAGTAACCTTTTCACCATCACCTTCTTAAATTTAGACAACCAACAAAAGAATAAATTAGCCTTCATTGGTAGCATTTGCTGAATTCCCAGATATTAATGCTCACAATGCTGGCTTTCTCCAGCCTGAAAGAAATGATTCCAGCACTGTCCTGAATAGACTGATTACTATTTACTGTTCTAGAAATTAAAACATATTCTTCTTCTTATTGTTTTGAAAATGGAATTGAATTGAAAATTGTTTTGATCTTACAGACCCCCTGAATGGGTCTCAGAGACTTCCAGACCACATTTTGAGAGCTGTTATTCTAGAGCAGTGGTTCTCAAACTGTGGGTTATGTTCAATTTGTAACAATGAAAATCCATCCTGCATATCAGGTATTTACATTATGATTCATAACAGTAGCAAAATTACAGTTATGAAGTAGCAACGAAAATAATTTTATGGTTGGGGGGTCACCACAACATGAGGAACTGTATTAAAGGGTCACGGCATTAGGAAGGTTGAGAACCATTGCTCTAGACTGATGCAAGGGTAGCTGAAGATAGTGGTTACACATACAACTTCAGAATCAGGAAGTCCTGTGTTCCAGTCTTACCTCAGGCACATACTGATGCAGTGACCCTGGACAAGCCCCTTGCACTTAATTTTGCTTGGCCACAGGAGTGGGGAGGATGGCAGATATAGAAGTGGGATGACCCCAGAGGCCATCTAGTCCAGTCCCCTGTGGGCATAAACTTGTGTCTTTGCATCTTCAGTATATGTAGAAATGCAAATTAAAATAACTGAGTTGGAGTGCCCCTCCCCACCACGTATTTCAATGTGTTTGCTTTTCTTTGTAACCCTATGTATTCTATTTTGTACATTTAAAATATTATTCTTTCTCAAAATATTTGTTTTAAACATTCTTTTTTTCAATTTTGAATTCCAGATTCTCTCCTTCTCTCTGCTCTTTCCCCACCCACTGAGAAGACAAGTGATATAACATCAATTTTACATGTGAAGTCACATAAAATGTATTTCTCTAACGGAAAAACATAGCTCCCAAAGTGAGGGAAGCAGGCTCCCATTGGCATCCGAGTTCATCAGTTCTCTCTCTGGAGGTAGACAGCACTCTTTCTTCGTGAGTCTTAAGGTATTCCTCTGAGAAAGGCTCTAGACTTCACGAGACTCTCTGATGGTTCTAGGGCACACAAAAAGTCTGGTTTAGCCTCCAGACTCTTCTCCCTCTCGTTTCACTCTACTGCTGTCTCCCCATCTAGTGAGACAATGAGGATCAGAGCCCTGCAGGTTGGGGTGGGGGATGGCAAGACCAGGGTAACTCACACAGATAAGTCACAGCTGATAGGGCAGCAGCCAGGACCAGAACCAAGAGGGCCAGGCTGGTGTAGATGATCCTTGGTCTCCTGTTGGCTGGACAAAGGAAAGAAGAGATGTCCTTAGAAAGGCCTGGGGAGAAGGTCTTTGAAGAGCCACAGGTAAGGGTGTGATCATTAACATTTCATATAAATGTCAATTACTTCTGCTATTATTGTTAGCTTACAGTCTGGGGATAATGTCATTCCTTGAGTCTTCTGCTGAACTCAAACATTGTTTTAGAACAGTACAGTGGTATGGTGGTAAATGTTTAACTATCAGGTTCTGGTATGTTGTGCTTTTTTGGGGGGGGGTAGGGAGGGTGAGTTTATACACACACTTTTAAGTTGAATCTGCATTATTTAGACTTTCTTAAGTCCTACCAATCAACAAAGCCCTCCACCACCTCTTTTCAATAAATTCCATCTACGAGGGAAAGAGGTAAATTAAAATTAGTGGCCAGAGGCCAGACTCTAGGGTCAGATGTCCTGTGTTCTATTTTGACCTCAAATGCTATTTAGCTGTGTGGCCTTGGGTAAATCTCCCTCACCTGTCTGATAAGGGGGTAGAATTAGATGGCCTCTGAAAAATCCTTCTAGCTTTCTCGATAATTTGGAAATTTCTGTTAGGACCAGAGCAGCTTGGCAATGCCTCTCTTCAGCTGCTCACTAGACTCCAGGACCAAGCCCAAGGCCCAGGTGAAGGTGAAGGCCAAAGGGGATCCGGACTCTTGCATCTTTCCTCCAAGAGGCAAATCTAGAGCCCAACTGCCAGGATCTGGTTCTCTCAGGAGCTCACTGAGTCCATCCATCCATCCATCCATCCATTAATCTATCATCTGCTCCCTCATCCTTATTTACCTGAAACATCTGAGGTCCTTCCTAGGTTGTAGTAGGGATGGGCTAGACCTGAGGAGAGAAAAAGAACAAGCCAGTCAGAGGATTCCTTGATCCAAGCCTCACCTGCTTCCAACAAGAAACTCTTTGTAATTTGCATTCATGTCCCACCTCTGGACAATCCCTCCC
Organism: Pseudocheirus occidentalis; assembly: GCA_028646575.1. Classification (NCBI taxonomy): domain Eukaryota; kingdom Metazoa; phylum Chordata; class Mammalia; order Diprotodontia; family Pseudocheiridae; genus Pseudocheirus; species Pseudocheirus occidentalis. The sequence goes on from CM053595.1 coordinate 307,939,932, forward strand.
TTTTTCTAAAGCTCAATTTTTTAGAGGTTTGGACTTTTTTTTTCAGTTGGTAACATAGACATTTGCAGTGTGTATCTTCTCCACAAGGAAGCACATCTCCCTCTCTGTCTCCCTCTTTGTCTGTCTCCTTCCCTTGCCCCTCTCCCCTTCTCTCTGTCTCTGTCTTTCTCTCTCCTTGCCACTCTCTATTCCATGGGAGGGGAGGGATAGACAGGTAACAAGCAAGTCAGTGGATTTCCTGATCTGGCTCAGTTCTTCTCCAGCAAGGACTCCTTCGTAGCTTTGGTACAGAGAGGCAAAGCCAGGCCACAACTGTCAGCCTTGTGGGACAAAAATGGAGCTTTACTATAATAAATCATAGTAATAATATTAGCAAGTAATATTGACAACAATAATGGAGGAATTGGCAAACTGATCAGTTTCCCCACCTGTCAAAATGAATATTGGAATAGATGTGTTTTGAGAACTCTTGTAGCTCTAGTTCTGTGACTTGGAAGCCTCAATGAAAGGCATGAATAAATGAATGAGATGAAATGAGGAGAGGGAGAGGATTGGCAAGATGCCAGGGGCTAAGCTTGTATTTTGTGTCTGTGAAATAAATTGAGCTTTACTACCCCCTCCAGAATAGAGAACCTAGGGGGAACCAAGGTGGAAAATGTGAGTAGCTCTCATTAAATGAATAAATGGATTTTTTCTTCCTTGCTTTAATCTATTTGCTTGTGTTGGGTGTGTTTGCTACAGAACTTAGCCATCAAAGCCCAGAAGACAAATTGCTTC
>CM053595.1:307940808-307954871 GCA_028646575.1 Pseudocheirus occidentalis
CTATGAAGATGTCCTGTATAATCACACATCCACAGCTTGTATTGAATTGATTGTCCTTCCAGTGGGGGTGGGTGACAAGGGAGGAATCGAAAGCATCTAGAGTTTGGAGTTCTGCAATACCTGCAACTAGGAATTAAGATATACAGGGGCTGGGATAGTGAGACCCTCCCTGCCCTACTAGAAAGTCTGAGAGCAGAGCAGGCTTTACAGTGGGATCGCTGTTTTGGGGTTGGGGCTGGGGCAAGATGGGGAGAAAATTTGTAATTCAAAAATGTAATGACAATGAATGATGTAAACAAGAAAATGACTAAAAAAAATAAAAAAATAGAAAATGTGCTTTTTGACCATGTAACATCTACGTACTTAAAAAGTACAAATTATTCTCCATACTAGAGCTGGAAGTGAGATGGTTGCTGGACCAAATATCTTCTTTGAAGTGCAGAACCCGCTCTAGGCTCATGTTTACAACTACCCACTCTCACTGGCAGGTTGGGTTCCCAGAGGGCGGATAGCTCATTCTACCCTCATTCTCTCTGTGTCGAGCCTTGGTAGAGAAGAACTGGGCCAGATTAGGAAATCCACTGCCTGGCTTGTTTCCTGTCTATTCCTTCCCTCTCATGGAATAGAGAGTGGCAAGGAGAAAGACAGAGATGGAGAGAAGGGGATAATACTGAGGAGTTCAGTTTTAATACTGCCACTCACAAGCTCCTACCCATTTGCTTCCCATTAATTATCCGACACAGCTAAGTAGTTTTAAGAAAAGGATATTTACAAAAGTGGTTAAGTAAGAACAGTTGGTGCAAAAATGTTCTCCTTTCCCCAAAGTCTGGGATATAATTTTCCACAAAATATAAGGGAAAGGGAAGAGGGGATTAAGCTTAGGTTATGATGATAGATGATGTGTGACCAGAGGATAAAATCATAACTCCTGGTTGCTGGAAGTCCTTTCTTGAATCCATAGTTAGGTGTCACAAGCCATGAAGATGCTTCTTCCCTTGGATGTGGATCTTTCTGCATCTACCCATGTCTGTCCTTTTCCGTGTTTAAGGTCTCTCTGCTCCAAATTGGATGTACTCTCTCTTACTGGTCTCTTCTCTAATGACATCATCAGTGGAAGGTAAGGGGAGGAGAGAGAGGGAGAAACTTTTTTTCTCTCCCCCGCCAAAATGTTACCTCTCACAGGTATTTTTCAGACTAGAATCCTCAAGTCCCGAAGTGAAATTTTCTAACATGAGACTGGAGCTTAATGGACTAAACATTCATCACCAATACTATTTTATACATAGACTCAATGAACATGACTCACCCCCTTAGCTAATCACATTTCTTTCTTTCTTGCCCTAATCAAGAGCTACAGACCTAATAACGAGATCACAGGATATCGACTGTCTTGTTTACATATTTACAAGTTCTCCATGCTTCCTCGCTTCCTTGATTAATTGGAGTGGGGGAGGGGAAGGAACTCCATCCTTATACCAGCTTTTATCAGAAAGAATGAAACGTTTCTTTAAGAAAAAGAAAAGGCAAGAAATGCCCTGGGAAACAAACAAAAGACAAAGATGGAAGGAGGCAGAGGGAAATGTTCTCTTTGGAATTCCATGTCCTTCAGAATGTAGCCACCTCCTACCTTCCCATCTTCTTATACCTTCTATTCTATCTTGTACCACTTTCCCCCACCTTTAAATTCCAACTAAAATTCCCTTTGCTGTAGGAAGATTTCTCCAACCCCAGTGCCTTCTCTCAGTTAATTATTTCCTATTTATCCTGTATAGAGTCTCTTCCATCCATGTTTCTTTGCATACTATTTCACTCATTAGATTGCAAGATCTCTGAGGGCAGGGACTGTCTTCTGCTTCTTTTTGCATCCCCAGCACTTAGCCCAGTACCTGGTTCATAGTAAGCACTTAGTTAATGTTAATTGGCTGGTTGAATTCTAACCTGTACCACAAGGCTGGAGGGTGAGAGATATGATGTAGGGAAAGAAGAGAAGAAGAGAAAGTCCTGAACTTATAGAATACATCTGAGGCTCTTTCTGCAGAGAAGGGGAGCTGGACCTTTTCTGTAGGAAGCTATTTCTTATACTTGTAATGATGTGGAACCACAAATGCCAGCAGATGAGTAAATATCCTATAATGGTGAGAGGGAGATTAACTGAGTAACAGAGGCTAGTGTCTCCATTCTGATGAGTGCTGGGGTGGCTTGTTGGGTGGTTTTTTTTTTTTTTGCTTTTTGAAGGGGGGAAGGTAGGGCAATTGGGGTTAAGTGACTTGCCCAAGGTCACACAACTAGTTTTGTGTTAATTGTCTGAGGCAGGATTTGAACTCAGGTCCTCCTGACTCCAGGGCTGGTGCTCTATTCACTGAGACACCTAGCTGCCTCTGTGGCTACATTTTTAACCTTACACAAGCAGTGGAGGGGTCTTTTTTCTTCCCAAATATCTGAGTCATGATGAAAAGTTTTTGGAGGTCCATCAAAGGTAACAACTACTATGTACTTAAGAGGGTTTCACATAGGGACAGAATGATACCACCAGAATAAAATGAGAAAATGTTTTTAAGGGAAAAATGTAGATGGCTGAGTAACATCCCTTTACTGGCAGCGCAGTGAGTTCCTCCTCCCCCAACTCTTCTAAACACATCTAGAAAATGAACAAGACCAAGTTCTGATGGAGAAATCCAAGAGAAAGTCACAATGAGTCCTTTTCCTAGCCCAGGTTGGCATAGGGATATAGACAGAGAAGTTTGTGGGCCCAGGGGAAGAGGTCTGGGCAGGAGCTTGTCTTTCAGAGCACTTCAACTTCAGGAAGAGGTAGTGCCCAAGGGCAAGACCCAACCCCAAACTCATCCTGGGGCACCTCAATTTGTGCAGTCTGTGGGAATTGGTTCCATTGGTCAGGATTGAGGAGAGAAACCTGTATGCCTAGTGGTGACCTTCTGGGTGTAAGGAGTGGGTATGGGCTCTAGATTGTGTACCAATGGGAACAAGGTAATAAACTGACAGTAATAGTGAAGCACAGATTCCCAGGAGCAGAGAGGGTTCTTGGTTTCAGCTTCTATCCCAGGCTTAAGCCTGCAGAGGAACAAGCAAAGCAGGAATCTCTGACCCAAGGAAAACGTAGATGTCTGTTCTCCTGAACCAGCAGAGCTTACTGGTTCACTGATAGAGACTGAGTCCAAGAGCAGCCTCTACTGCTGTTTAGACCCAAACCCAGGTCAGGAACTTCCTGAACTCAGACCAGAGGGACAGCAAAAATTCAGTCACAGGAGTTAAGAGACCATAAAATGATCTCTAAAAAAACCAGGTAAAGAATCATAAGGTAAAAAACAAGGGCAAATGGCTTATGTTCAAATATGAGGAAATGACACACGTCCCCTTGGAATGCTCTCATCATAAGGAGTCACAGGCGTCTGACTAGGCAGGACCTGGGAGTGCTTCTCTTATGTCTTGATGATTTTAAGAGAAGAATGGAATGAGGGAAAAAGGAATACACTGAGAGGGGTGAGGCAGGTTAAGGAAGGTACAGGAACAAAATCTCACATTATCATCAGGCTGCACAGGTAAGGAAAAAGCGGGGGGAAGCTGCTGCACTTGAAGTGCACTTACATTTCACCTGAAATGGTCAAAGGAGTGAAGGATACACATACACTGTACACACATGAGTACAGAAATATATTTCACTCAATAGGGAAAAAGGAAAGAAAAAAGAAAAGGGAGGAGGGGGAAGTAGACGGAGGGTAGATCAAAAGAGGTAATCCCTAATTGAAACAAACTCTAAGGTCATACAAGAATAGCGATAGTTCTTTTTGAGATGATGAAGAATTGGGAAATGATGGGTGCCCACCAATCGGGGGTGACTGAATAATGTGATGGAATCTTATTGTGTTGGAAGAACTAACGAAGAGGATTATTTGAGAGAAACCGTCATGGGAATCATGCAAATTGAAACAGAATGAAGTGAATGGAACTAGGAGATCCATCTGCACTATGACAACATATAAAGACTCATTGTAATGGCCACCCTCAGTTCTGGAGGACTCATGGAACAAGCCATCTGCCTCTGAGAGCAAAGTGAAGGATGCAGACGTAGAATGAGATGTGTTTTTTTTGACCTGCTCAGTGCAGACATTTGGCTTGACTGTACATGTTTATAACAGGGGATTTGCTTCTCTTTCATTCCCAGCTGGGAAAGGTGGTTGGGATAGGAAGGAAAAATGGTAGATTTTTGCTGACTGTAAAAAATGATTTAAAAAAGAAAGTGTTGCTAAGAATTATGAAATTTGGAAACCAAAAACTTTATGGGCAAAGGTGGTGCTTTAACATATACTGAATTAAGATAGTTAATAAGCATTTATGTGGAACTTACTGTGATGTGAGGCACTGTACTAGGCAGTGGGGGCACATAGAAAGAATGAAACAATCTGTATTTAAGAACCATCTTCTGAGCTGAATGTTGGCTTCACCAGACTGAGTTCCAGAGGGCTCCAGGACACATAAAAGGTCAAGAATCCCTGATTCAGAATGGAGTGCTTGAGCTCCTTCCTGAAGAAAGAGGTTCTGTGGGATGGTGGTGAGGAGGAAGTGTGTTCTAGGTATGTGGGACAGGCCTGTGCAAATGATGCTGCAGAGATGAAAGACGGAGGGCTGCCTGTAAGGAGTACAGTGAGGAGGTTGATTCATCTGGCTCACAGAGGACAGGAAGGGGAGGAAGCTTCAATAATGTTGAAAAAATAGGTTAGATATAGCGTGGGAAAAGCTTTACAAGTTAGAACGAGCTCATGTTTCATCCTGTGGATAATAGGGAGTCATTGTCACTTATCAAAGGAAGGAAATAAGCATTTATTAAGTGTACAAGGCACTCCGCTAAGCACTTTATATAAAAATATAATTTCACTTGATCCTCAGAACAACCCTGTGAGGTAGGTGCTTTTAGTATCTCCACTTCAGAGTTGAGAAAACATAGGTGGACTCTAGATGTCGAGTCATTTGTCCAGAGTCAAACACTGACAATACAAAGAAAGGCAAAGAGGCAATTCTCTGTATAAGCTCATAGGATAATATGTTTAGGACTAGAAGGGATCCCAGGGCCAATCAAGGCCAAACCTCCCATTTTACATATGAAGAAACTGAGTCCTAGAGGAGAGAGGTGACTTTCTCAAGGTTACATAAGGAACAAGTATCAGAAGTGAGATTTAGACCTAAGTCTTCTGACTTCAGAGGCAGGTGCTGAGAGGCCAGCTAGGAAGCCAATGTCAGGGTATAGGCAAGACTTGATGGAAGTGGTGGCTGTGTAAGGAGAGGGAAGGGGTCATATAGGAAAGTTCTGGTGGAGACAGAAAGGGCTTAATTTGGTCATTTAGCTGATATGTGGTGTGAAGATAGGATGGTTAGTACTGGGATTAAGAATATGGGAGAATGGAAAAATGGTGGTGATGCTTTTTGCTGAAATAGGGAATGGGGTGGGAAGTGTGTTTGAAGGGCACTAGAATGAGTTTAGTTTTGGGTATATTAAAATTAAGATCTCTGTCTCTATCTCTGTTTCTGTGTCTCTGTCTCCGTCCCTGTCTGTCTCTCTCTGTCTCTCTCAGACCCTCCCTTCCCCTCACTCTCTTCTTCCCTTTCTATCTCTATTTGCAGAGAGATGCAAATTACCTGTATGGGAACTGATGAGGTTACAAAGCATGACCTCTTAAGAAAGAGAAGAGAGACTAGTCAAGATGGTGGGGTAAAGGGAGCATTCCAGCTGAACTCTCCCAACATGTCCTTCTAAACAACTTTAAAATAACATATCAGATCAAATTCTCAAATAACACAACCAACAGAAGATAGAAGAGACATATTTTTCCAACCCAAGAAAACTTAAGAGTTTGGGAGAAGTCTATGACCCTGGGAGGGGGTGGCACGGGACTGACCCAGAGTGCAGCATACAATAACAGTCAGTGGGTCTTGGAGGTAGAGGCAGGAGCAGCGGCAGCAACAGGAGCAGTTTGGGGAGCTCTCAGCCCAGAGATGCTGAGGGGTTTGGACAACTGATCAGAAAGAGATTGGTGTGGGCACTGGATGCATGGCCAGGTGCTATTTGACAGCTCCATTCTTCATGACACAGTTTCAGATTGTGGTTTCAGGATGGAGATAAGTCTTTATGGTCCCAAGAGAGCAGTGATTGTGGCTCCTAGTCATAGTTCCAGGGCAGAGAGGAGTGTTGGGTTTTCAGTTGCAAGGAAGGAGGGCCTCTACCTGGGTAAGTACCAGAGTGCAAAACATATTTAAAAAAGATTTTAAAAAATCACATAAGGGTGAAAAAGGAAAAATTGACAAAAACGAAGAGCTGGTTTTATGGGGGTAGGGAGGAGGATATATTAGATAGATAGACACTTGGTTAATTTGATTTTAAAAATTGCCAGTATCAAAAATGAAAAAGATGACTGTCATATCAATGAAGACAAAATTAAAAAGCAACCGTTAGTAGCTATTTTGCCCAATTATATGGCAATAAAACTGACACTCTTAGAGAAATGGACAAATGTTTACAAAAACACTAGTTGCCCAGATTAGTACAAGAGGAAATATCATGCACAGATAACACTATCTTAGAAACAACAAGCCATAAATGAATTCCCTAAGGAAAAAAAAATATCCAGGATTAGGCTGATTTACAAGTATATTCTACCAAACATTTAAAGAACAATGAATTCCAATACCATATAAACTATTTGAAAAAAAAATAGAAGTCATACTAAATTTCACCTATGATGCAAATATCTTAAACCAAGAAGAGCAAAAAGAGAGAAAGAAAACTTTAGACCAATTTCCCTAATGAATATTGAGGCAAAATTTAAATAAAATACTTGCAAGGAGACTCTAGGATGTGATCACAAAGATCATGCACTGGAGTCAGGTGGGATTTTTACCAGGAACACAAAACTGGTGCAATATTAGGAAATCTGCAGACATAATTGACCACATCCAGAACAAAACAAAAGTCATGTGATTATCTTAATAGATGCAGAAAAAGCTTTTGACAAAATGCAATACCTGTTACTATTCAAACACTAGAAAGCATAGGAATACATGGAGCTTTTCTGAAAATAATAAGTAATAAAAGGACCTATATGTGCAAAAATATTTATAGCAGCTCTTTTTGTGGTGGCAAAGAATTGCAAATTGAGGGAATGTCCATCAATCAAGGAATGACAGAATAAGTTGTGGTATATGAATGTAATGGAATACTCGTGTGCTATAAGAAATGATGAGCAGGTAGACTTCAGAAAAACCCAGAAAGACTTATGTGAACTGATACTCAGTGAAATGAGCAGAACCAGGAGAACATTGCACACAATAACAACCACCTTGTGTGATGACTGACTTTGATAGATTTAGCTCTTCTCAGCAATGAAAAGATATAAAATGACTCCAAAAGGCTCGTGTTGGAAAATGATGTCAACCTCTAGAGAAAGAGCTTTGGAGTCTGAATGCAGATGGAAGCAGACCATTTACTTTCCTTTTCTTTTGTTGTTTTGTTATGTTTCTTCTTTCTTGTGGTTCCTTCCATTAGTTCTAATTCTTCTTTACATCATGACTAATGTGAAAATATATTTAATTTGAATGCAGAAGTAGAGCTAATATCAGATTACATGCTGTCTTGGGGAAGGGGGAGGAGAGGGAGGGTGAGAAAATTTGAAACCCCAAATCTTATGGAAGTGAATGTTGAAAACACCAAGAGCTAGCATTCTATGTGATGAAGATAAGCTAGAAGCCTTCTAAATAAGATCAGTGTGAAGCAAGGATATTCATTATAAAATCAGTCAATATTGTACTACTAGACAATAACAAAGAAATAGAATATGAATAAGCAACAAGGAGACCAAATATCACTCTTTGCAGATGATATCATGGTATACTTAGAGAACCCTAGAGAATTAACTCAAAAACTAGTTGAAACAATTAACAAGTTTAGCAAAATGGCAGGATATAAAATAAAACTACTTTAATCATCAGAATTTCTACAAATTACAGGAAAAGATAGAAAGAGAAATCCCATTTAAAATATCTTCAGGCAGTATAAAATACTTAGGAATCTACCTACTAAGACACATGCAGAGCTATATGAACACAATTACAAAATATTTCACACACAAACATATCTAAATAATTGGAGAAATATTAATTTCTCATGCTAGGTTGAGACAATTCTATCTAAACTAATTTACTTGTTTAGGACCACACCAATAAAACTACCAAAGAATTATTTTATAGAGCTAGGAAAAAAAATTTAAAAAATGCATTGGGAAGAACAAAAGGTCAAGAACATCAAAGGAATTAATGAAAAAAAATGCAAAGGGAGGTAGTCTAGCAAAACCAGATTTCAAACGATATGACAAAGCAGGAATCATCAAAACAAGGTCCTGGATAAGAAACAGAATAGTGGGTCAATGAATAGTTTAGGTACACAATATGCTGAAGTAAATGACTATAGTAATCAACTGTTTGATAAACCCAAAGATCCATGAACTGATGCAGAATGAAGTAGGCAGAACCAGGAGAGCATTATACACAGTAATAATACTATTGTAACAATAATTGACGTATCTTTAGTGACATAACATTGGAGCTAGGACTCCACCTCCTTACCTACCCCCCTTCCAGGATTTCTGCCTCCATTTCTAGGTTCTCTTGCCTAAGCACCCTGCTTCCTGTTCTATACAGGGACCCCTGTGTAGGTCAGAGCCAGACCTTTTCTTTCCTATGGTCATATAATAAATGTTCCTTTTTCTCTCTCTCTCTAGTTACATCTGTCTAGACATTGCTATTAACTTCACTATGGTCATTCAGCCTTCCCTACTTCCCTATTTAAATTCTATTGATGCATAATTAGTGATTTTTTGGTCTTATCATTTGGATCAATGAGAGAGAGAGAGAGAGAGAGAGAGAGAGAGAGAGAGAGAGAGAGAGAGAGAGAGAGAGAGAGCGGATAGTTCAGGAGGACAGCCATAATTAGAAGCTATGATATGGATGGTAAACTAACAATGGAGAAAGTAGTTAAGATAAAATGAGTGATGATTTATTAACACTATATATTCTTTTGAAGAAATCCAGGATTCTGGGAGAACAATATTGTTAGGAGTCTGTCCAACAGACCACCTGGACAGGAGAAAATAAATGAAGAGCTGGGGAAACACATCTCAAATGTCCTGAAAGCTTGGTCTTTTAGTAATGAGAGCTTCAATTATCCTCACAATTACTGGAGTTCTGTCTTTATAAAAGCAGAGCAGCTAGTAAGTTTATGGCTTTCTTCAAGAATAATTTCTTGCTTCTAAATGTGGAGCAAATAATAAAGGGAACTGTGAATCTGAGAAATTCATTTCCCAAACAGAAATAATGGAATTTAAGGGGACAAGTGACTTGAAGATATCATGGTATTCATGGCTGACAAGGACAGGTAGCCAGACATGTATAAATCCTAGGTCTGAAAAGAGCAGATTTCAGTGTTCAGGGAAAGGACAGTTAAGTTCTAGGAAGTTGTGACATATCTTTAGTGACATAACATTGGAGCTAGGGCTCCACCCTCTCCCCCTCCCCCCGTCCAGGATTTCCGCCTCCATTTCTAGGTTCTCTTGCCTAACCACCCTGCTTCCTGTTCTATACACAGACCCCTGTGTAGGTTAGAGCCAGACCTTTTCTTTCCCATGGTCATGTAATAAATGTTCCTTTTTCTCTCTCTCTAGTTGCATCTGCCTAGACATTGGGATTAACTTCACTATGGTCATTCAGTCTTCCCTACTTCCCTATTCAAATTCTATTGATGCATAATTAGTGATTTTCTGGTCTTATCATTTGGATCAAAGAGAAACTTCTAATTATGCCCTTTGATACTCAATTAGTCATCAGATCTGCACTAAGCATAGTTTCCTCAACTGTTTGCTATGAATTCAACCCATTCCTCTCCTTCAGTGCACCCTTGGCGGGCTGAAATGAACTCAACTGAAATGAAAAATATCCTTTAAATACTTGACTTGAGTTGTTGAGAGTAACTGTAATCTTTCTTGGATATGGAAGGGGTTCAACTTTCCATATATAATACAAAAAGTGCATTCACAAATTTAAAAAAATATATCTATGATGCAGGATCCAATTCCCAATTTGGAATTTCCAGGATCCTTCAAAGCTCCTATCACACATGACAAGCCATCTCTTGTCTCTGTGCCTTTGCATTGGCTGTTGACCATGCCTGGAATGCTCTCCCTCTTCATTACTCTCTTTGTTTGCCTGACTTCCTTTAAGCCTTAAAGTTTAAGGCTCATCTCAAACCCTGCTGTTTGGAGGAGGCATATCCCAGGTTTGCTTCCCCCTTCTAGGGCCTTCCCCTCTGAGACCGCTTCCCATCTAGTCTATATATGCTTTACATATCGATTTGTTTTCACGTGCGTCTCCCCATAAATTATAATAACTAGCAACTATTTGTCACTTTAAGGTTTGCAAAGCACTTTAAAAACATTTCATTTTAATCTTCTTAACCAACTTGGGAGGAAGAGCCTGTTATTATCCCCATTTTATATATGAGGAAGCCGGTGTAGAAGGTGCTTTGCCCAGGGTCACAGTGCTAAGATGTATCAAAGACTGGATTTGAACTCATATCTTCCTGACTTCAAGCCCAGGGCTTTTTCCTGGGGACTATGATACCCAGCTCAACTTTTTGTGGACAGGCATTCTTTTTGTCTTTCTTTATAGCCCCAGTCCTTGGCACTATGCCTGGCACATGGTAAACCTTTCATAAATCCTTGTTGACTGACTTAGTGGTGCCCAGAACTGAATAGGAGGCCCCAGATGGGGTCTTGCCAAGGCCAGATGTGGAGGTTTTCTAATCTCCGTATTTGCTGAAAGGAAGCCCATGATTATCTAGTCACAGAACCAGAAGATGTTATAGTGGGAAAGGACCTTAGAGACCCTTTGGTTCACTACCCACTCCCTGCCTCTCTATTTTACAAATAAGAAAGGAAGGTCCAAAGAAAGTCAGTGACTTACTCAGGGTCACATAATTTGCAAGTGGTAGATACAGGATTCAAAGTCAGGTTTTCTTACTCTGAGCTCAAAGCCCTTTCCATTATACCCTGAGGTTTCCTAGGCTGCTGATCCTGTAGGTACTTGTCTCATCTCCTCTATCAGAGTGTAAACTCTTCAAAGATAAAGCCCTAGTCTGATCTTTCTTTGTCCTTGATCCTTTAAACTATGAGGTCCAGGAGAGCAGGGATTACCTTTGCCTTTTTATCTTCAGTGATTAGAGGCACCAGGCTTCTGTTCAATTTGTAAGTCTTAGCTCTTTTTCATTTAGGAGGCAGCTAAGCATCTCAGTAGACGGGGTGCTGGTTCTGGATCTGGGAAGCCCTCATATCAAATCCAGCTCAAGATTCTTACTAGCTGTATCTCCTGGCCAAGTCACAACCTATCTGCCCCTCAATTTCCTCATCTATAAAATGGGAGTAATGATAGCAACTGTCTCCTGGTTGTGAAGACCCCCTGAGGTAACACGGAGCGCTTTGCCAACCTTTATATATATTATATAAATGCTAACTATTATAAGCACAGTGCGTAGCACTTATTAGGCACTTAAGAAAAGACTGTTGATTGACTGGCACAAGGTACAAGTTGTACCTGAAAGAAGCAAAAAGGAAATGGGGAGGTGATCAATAAAATATCTTTTAGCAAGTACTTTGCCAAACCTCAGCCCCCTTTCTACCCCTCCCAGCCCTTTGGCTCCTCAACCAAACTGCGAATCTGTTCCATGGATGAGACTCAAATAAGTTAGCCTTGAGACAGTGTGGTATAGTGGGTGGAACACAGGACTTGTCAAGTGACTGATTGGACAGTCAGGATGAACTGCTTTTGGATCCCACTTATTAGCCAGGATAGAATGGCCACCTTTAAGGTCTCTTCCAGTTCTACATCTAGGACCCTTGTTTCTAGGGATTTGACTTCTCCAGGAACATCAGGGATCCCAGTTCGCCTGAGGGCTTACCTTTTCCAGCCTGAGACAATGTATTGATCGGGGTCACATTTTCATAGACTCCATCTAATTCCATCCTGCTGGTGCTTCAGGGGCAGTCTGGCATATCTCTAGACTCTGGCTGGGACATCAACATCCCTTTCATAATCAGACCAATGGGAAGAAGAAGTGAAAACTTCTCACTTCATTAATTTTTCCTCATTGTTTTCTCAAGAGGCTCTGTGAGTCCATGACTAGCACCCCCAAAGAGGGGCTATTTCTTTTTCTTCTTCTTCCTCTTTTCCTGCCTTAGCTGGTGTCCTTCCTCTTTGTGGCTGAAGCTACCAGGGTGCTGTGGCATGAAGGAAAAGCAGTGAAAGATGAAAGGAGAAAGCATGTCTATGATGCCCACTTTGTGCCAGGCACTGTGAATTTAACAAATATTTGACTAACACAATAATGTGTGAGGTAGGTGTTATTATTATCTTCATTTTAGAGATGAAGAATGTGATGCAGAAAGAATTTAAACAGTTCACGCATTCATGGTCACACAGCCAGTAAGTGTCTGAGACTTACTGGATGTGAACTCCCATCTTCCTGATGCTTTGTCCACTGGACCACAAGGCTGCCTCAGGATTGTGGTGGAGTGGCCATGTTTTCTTGGTACTGGTGATTTTGTTTAACTTATATGTAGAACTTTATATTTACCTGTTGAGATGATTTGATTTACAATTTTTTAATTTAATGTTTAGTTTTCTCTAGTTACATGTAAAAATAATTTTCAATTTTCAACATTTGTTTTTAAAACTTTGAGGTCTAAATTCCTTCTATTCCTCCCTTCCCACCCCGCCCCTGCTTTGAGAAGGCAAGCAATCTGATATGTTATATATGTGTAGTCATACAAACCATATCCAGAATATTCATGTTGTGAAAGAAAACAGACAAAAAACCTAAGAAAAATAACAAAAGCAAAAAAAAAAGCGTGCTCAACCTGTCTTCAAACACTATCCATTCTCTCTTTGGGGATGGAGAGCATTTTTCATCACAAGTCCCTTCAGAATTGTCTTTGCTGAGAGTAGCTAAGTCATTCACAGCTGATCATCTTACAATATTGCTGTTACTTTGTACTTAGTACATTGCACTTTGCATCAGCTCATATAAGTCTTTCCAGGTTTTTCTGAAAGTATCCTTCTCATTGATATGATTTTAGATCCAACTTTCACAGCATAATATAAAAGAAAGATCTTTAGATTTTTTTTTATTAAGGTGCCAAATCCCAGTTATCTGAGATTCCTCTTCATCTCTACTGATTCACTATAAAATTATTAAGAGTAGATATTATCTCATCTTTTTATTTATATTCCCAGAACTCAGTGTGGTCCCTGGCACACAGAAGGTGCTTAATATTTGTTTTTGGATTGGTTGATGGCAGTACCCTCAGTCAAAATAGAGACATTGTCAATTGGCTTAGGACTAGATGGTTTGGAAGAATGGTATGTTGAGTCTGAGGTGTCTATGGCATATCCAAGTGGAGATGTCCAGTAGGAAATTGGAAATGAAGCTGGATTACAAAGGACTGAAGTATGTCTAAGAGGGGAGAGGGCAACACCATTTCCTAGGGGTTGGGCTGAGAAAGTGAGGAGAGCTAAAAAATGACATCTTGAAGAGATATTAAGGCCTAAGGAGGATTTTTAGGTAGAGGAGAACTTTTTTTTAAATTTTAATTTATTTTCTTGGTTACATTATTCATTTCCACAAGGTTTTGAGTAACAAATTTTCTCCCCTTTTTGCCCCTATCCCCCAGTCCAGAACATTGACCCCACTGTAAGACCCCTCCCACAATCTGTTCCCTTTTATGCCCTCCTCCAATACCCCTCTAGCTTTCTAGCAGGGCAGAGAGGAGCTCCCTGCCCCTGTCCCTGTATGTATTATTTCCCAGTTGCATTTGATTATATAGCTTTAAATACTAGATTCTTGCAGTTCCTCCCCTGTCACCCACTCCCACTGGGAGGAGCAGCAATTCAATACAGACTGTACCTGTGTAATTACACAGGACACCTCCATGGTGGGCAAATTGTGAGAGGTT
>CM053595.1:307955371-307965927 GCA_028646575.1 Pseudocheirus occidentalis
CTGGCCTGATAAATGTGGTAACTGTGCCTTCAGTGCAGCAGATCTGCTCTCCTATAGACTCAGCTCCCCGCCCGATGCCCCAGGGCCTGAGCCGCCCGGTTTTGGCCCCGGCTCCCAGACTGCTGAGAAGAGCCCCACCTGCTGAGCTGCCTATAGCAACAGATGTGCTTTCTGTCTTTTAGAGAGTTTTGGAGCTTGAAAATCTGTTCAGAGTTCCATTTTATGAGTTTTTTAGCGTGTTTGTGTGGGAGCTGCGCTGCTTTGCTGCTTCTACTCCGCCATCTTGGCTCCACCCCCCTCGAGGAGAGCTTTTTAAAAGGAGTTTTAAAAAGGATTTGTCATATTTGAAGGGAGAAAGAAAGGAGCCAGCAGACAGATAGAAGTGGAAGAGGAGTTAGCCAACCACCACTTATTGAAAGATTTCTGTGTTCCAGAATGGAAATAAGGAAGGCTTAATTGAAATTGTTATTTGTTTTGGAAAGATGGAATGGTGGGTGCATACAGAGGAGCTGACTTGGAAAGGATAAGGGCCTCCCCATTACAGAGACTGGATGGAGAGTTGAAGATGAGATCAAGAGGTTTTGAAGACAATGAGAAAAGTGTTAGCTCATAGTGAATGGCTTCCATTTTCTCAGGAAAGTTAAGTTCTACAGCTGAGAAAGTGGGGGAAAGGAAGTGTGGAAAGTTGGAGGAAAGAAGAGATTTGAAGAGTATCTAGGGAGCCTGAGATGGTACATAGATCAGAGAGAAAAAAGATGGCTTTGCCCAGGGTAGGCCCTATTGAGATTAAATACATTGGTGTACAGAATATGCAATCATCATTGCTGCCTGACTTAGGCCAACTCTTTTTGGAGGCATGGAAATAGAGTGGGGATTTTGGTGGAATAATTCTAGGCTGGGGACTGGCAAGGAATGACCATTGATTGAGTAGAGGTCCAATGGATCTTATGGTAAGGGACTGTATGGAGCTGGCTTGATCAGCTGAGAGAAGACTGAGAGCAGTGGAAAGTGAAGGCAGAGTAGGGGGATGTGGCTTTAGAAAGTCCTGATGGGTAGAAGGAGAAGAGATCTTAAGGAGGGCAAATACTTGATTTAGGAGAGGTAAGTGAGTGAAAAAAGTGGAATGATAGGAGGTAATGATCAGATAAGAGAGCTGTGAGCAATGGTGAGATCTGGGTTGTGACTTGTGACCTGTGGAGGAGAAACTTGTGGCATTTGATCAGATGGAAGAAATCAGAGGTAGATGCTTGAGGGAGCAGCAACATGAATGTTGAACAGCCCTAATGTGAAACCAGGAGATGAGGAGAAGAGGAGGATGGTGAGCTGGGCACTGTACTCCTGGAGAAAGGAAGGAGAATGACCTGGGGGACAACAAGCAGCAGCCACCATGAATCTACGGCAGTAATGGAGTGGACTTGAAAGGATGAGAGACTTCTGGGTGGTGGAAGGGAAAGGAAAGTCTTGGCGATCATCTTTCCAGTTATCTGGGGTCCCTTCTTAGTCACTTTCCATTCTTTACTATTCCCCACCCTCCTCCTCATTTCCCAATCAGTTGTCAGGTCTCCTCAATGCTACTTCCAAAGCAGTTTTCACACCTTTGACCTTTTCTTCACTCACTTGGTTCCCACCTTAGATCAGCCTCTCATCACTTCTTCCTTGAACTACTATAGTAGATTCCTAAATATTTTCCCTACTTCCCTGTCTCTTTTCTCTTCTCTCCCAAACCCATCCTTCATAGGATTGTAGATTTAGAGTAAGGAAGCCACTAAGAGGGGACCTTAGGATTTATCTAGTCCCAACATCTTATTTTTACAAATGAGGAAACAAAATATCTAGCAAAGACTAGTGACTTACCCAAGGCCACAAAGTAAGTGGTAGAATTCGAATTTGAAATAAAGCCCTCTGATTCCAAATTTAGCCCTCTTTCCCTTAGCCACTGCTAAGATTATCCTTCTAGGGTACTAGTCTGGCCTGACCATGCTCTTGATGAAAGCTCTTCAGTCTCCATAGGACAAGGGAAGGGAGTGAGCTCATTAAAGAATGATGCTGGTCATTTGTGTGTTTTTGAATGAATAATAATAATAACAATGATGATAATGTTGTGTTTCTTGGGTAGCTTTAAGATTTACCAGAGAGGAGCCTGAAGCTCAGAAATCTCAAATTGCCTAACCATGGTCACACAGCACACATCTAACAAAGCCCAGACTCCCCCAGATCTCCTGACTCTAAGGCCAGTGTTCTTTCCACACTACCCATCATGCTGCCATCTTTGCTCTCTTTTCTTCTTAGCCGCAGTACTGAGGTGGCTTCAGAGTCACAGTACAGAGGAGGAGCAGCCTCTAATTCAAGGAAAGAGGAAGAGGGATGGCGAGAACCACCAACTCTCTGGTGCTGCCCACCATCAACTCCCATGATGGTTCTCAGAGGGATGAAGTCATTGAGCCCAGTGTCTGAGGCTATTACTTCCCTTACCACTTCTCAGATGGTATGAAGGGCTCTGTTCTCCCAGACAGGACCTAGAGTTGAGAAGAACTCCCACTGGATAGGCTGCTCCAGAGGAGAAGACAGGATGGAGGGAGGGAGAATCTCTGAAAATATGACCCCAGGAAACATGCAGCCTAAGGCTGAAAAGGGTAAGGTATTGGGGGAGATCTGGAGACTTAGGTGGGGTCCCTGGGATGGAGGATAAGGAGGATGAGTCTCCAGAAAACCAGAATCAGAGATTTAGATCTGCAAGGGACATTAGAAGTATACAGTCCAAATCTTTCATTTTACAGCTGAGGAAACTGAGGCTCAGAGAGGTTATATGACTTTCCCAGAGGCAGACAGCTAGTCAGTGGTTGGGGTAGGATACAGAACAAAGTGATCCTCCAATCTGCCCTGTCTCTAGCGTGTATATACAGAATTACTCGTGTGTTGCCTCCTCTATTAGAATGTGAGCTCCTTGAGGGCAGGGACTCTTGTCTTTCTTTGTATCACCAGCAATGACCACAATGCCTGACACACAGTAGGCACTTAATAAGTGATTGTTGACTTGACCTGACTTGGCTCAGACTCCATGTCCACAGTTCTATACTAAGTTGCATCAGTGTTGGCTTTTGGGTGCCTCATCAGTGACACCATCAATCAATGGTGAATGAAGTCTGATTCAAGAGCCAGAGGTCAGGAAGAACACAGAGGGGAGAATGCAGACTAAAGTCATGAAGAAGTTCACTGGTCTCCCTGCCCTTCTCCTACTCCTTTCCTCCACACATCACCTCTCCCTCAGCAAGATATGGTTCAGTACTAAGCACCACAATGTAAGGAGGTCACTAAAAAGATAGAGAGTGTCCAGAGAAAGGCATCCAGGGTGCTGAAGGGTATTGAGTCCATGTCTTTGAAAGATCAGCTGAGAGAACTGGACATAGAGTTTGAACTGACTTCTCAAGATGGCCAGAACTTCAAGGGACGACAATGAAGAAAGAGGTGATTCTGGGCATAAGAAAATCACTAGTGAAGGCCGTGAGACAGGAGACTGCCCTATGGATACAGGCAAGGAGTTGGGGTGGGGGCAAAGAATGGTCCAGCTTAGTTTGGAGAATAGGGAGCATTGAGGAGAGTAATTTGGGATGACCAAAAAATGAGGGTGGTGATAGATTGTAAAGGGCCTTGAATGCCACATGAATTTAAACTTGAGAAGGGAAAAGTGTTGATAGACGGACGGAAGGGCTGCAGGTGACTGCTGTCTCATGTACAGACTAGTTACAAATATAAAGAGGAAACTTAATATAATCATAATAGTAGTTACATTTAGGTTGCATTAAAGGTTTGCCAAGCAACGTACATTATCTCATTAGATAAATAACTTCTGACAAGACCTTGTCCTGGGTCTGTCTTAGAAATCTTGTGAGGCCGTGGAAAGAGCTTTAGATTTGGACTCAGGGGATCTGGGTCCAAATCTCATCTATGACACTTATTATCTCTTTGACTTTGGGCAAGATTCTTCACATATCTGGCCCTCAGTTTCCACATGAGTCAAATAAGGATCAGGCTGGTTTATTTTGCCTCTTCAAGACCTAAAATTGTGATGTGATAGTGAGGACATCCAAGTGATGGAGAGTTTGGGTGGGTTCTGTCTCTAGATGCCACAGCTCCTAGGACCCTCTAATGACTCTTCTTTTTCTCTTTACCTTTTCCAGTCATCAGGAAGCAAAGAATCATCCAGATCACCCTGGCACTCTTGGTTCTTGCTCTGGCTGCTGCCCTTAAAATTGTGGTCATTCTATGTAAGTTCTCGCCCTAGCACCATGGTCTGCGGGGCTCCCAGCTCTAAAGATCTTTCTCTGATCAGAGAAAACACCAGAGCAAGTTTTGGGAGGGAGTAGAGTCTAGAGAGACACAGGATGGGAGATGACTGAGGCTCCACAGAGGGCCCCTCTGCTCATTTTCCTGAGATGAAAAAAGTCAGAGGTATATGGAATTCTAATAAGTCAATGACTTATTAAGCACCTATTGTATGCCAGGCATAGTGCATACAGAGTTAGAAATCGAGAATCCTTGCCCTCAAAGTGCTGACATTTAATCAGAGAAACAGCATGTACTTATTAATGTACCCCAAACATATGCAAAGTAATTTTGAATTGTGCATGTAGAAACCCAAAAGCACTTGTGGACAGGGACCAGAAAAGACCTCCTATAGGATTATGATAGCCCTTGAGTTGATCCTTTGAAGGAAACAAAGGATTCTAAAAGGAGGGACTACATTCCAGGCACAGGGGATGGCTCATACAAAGTCATTGAGATGGGAAATTCCAAGATGTGAGAGGAACAACAGGAAGGTCAGTTTGGCTGAACAGGACCTGGGAACTGACCAACAGTCCAAGGATCCCATAGGATGCCTGGAGTGGCAGTGTGGCATAGCAGGGAGAATCAGAAAGATCTGGCTTCAAATGCTGCCTCTAAAACCTACCAGCCTCACGGGATTGGAACCCAGGTCCTTTGATTCTGTATCTCTCCATTTTCCCCCTACGCTACATTGTCTCTCTTATCTGTTTACATGTGATTTTCTCCCAATTGAATTTAAAGCTGGTGGTTATAGGCCTTGATCTGAAGGGCATAGTTGTCAGACTGGTAATTATTACTGCCCTCTCCTTTCTACTGCTTTGTCTCAGACACTCTGTTACAAGAATTCTCTCTGTCTGTCTCTGTTTCTCTGTCTCTGTCTCTCTTTGTCTCTGTCTGTCTGTCTGTTGTTTCTCTTTTCCCTCTGGAGAGAATATAATTGCCTCAGGTTCCTGTAGTCACCTCTTCTGATGCTTTATGGAGTTTAAATAGAATAAAAATTTAGGAATATCTTCAAAATAGCTTAGAGTCCCTATCATAAAAATTATGACCATTCAGACAGAGTTTGTACTGTTGAGGAATGGAAAGGGGTCCTACCTCGAGGGAGGCAGCTCCTTGAGTTGCCATATTTTCTAGAACCAGTGGACCCAGAATGTGCAGGAAGCCCTTAAGGTATCAAAGACAAAGACCTCAACCCTACCTTGTGTTGATATATTTTTATTTTTTTATTGTGATGACATATTTTTTTTTTGCATCCCAAACTGGTTTCCCTATGTGTCCTTGGGAGTCAGCACAGGTGCCAGCCAGTCTGCACTAGGCTGGGAAATTGCTTGTGCAGCTGGGACCCTTGTAGAAAAGCAGATCATTCTCATCTTCATAGTCCAGCAATTCCCAAGAGAAAAGAATGCACATTTTGCTGTTACCTTGATCCTCCCCTTCAGGAGGGGTTCTATCCTTTTCTCTCCCTTAAGACATCTTCTCCTTTCTCATGCCATGCCCCTTTGGGTGGAGATTTGTACTTTCTCCTCCTTCTTTAGTCCCACTATTATAAATATGCGAACTTTTGTATGGATTGTGAACTCTTTGGGTTCCACATGGGTGTTCCTTTCTCTTTTAATGAACCTAGTTTTCACATAAGTTTCATGAAATTGTGATTCCCTGTTGACAGTATCTCTCCCTTAATTTAAATGAATACTCATCTCTAGCTAATCTCTGTCCTCTCTATGGCTGAGGAAAAGCTGAGATGATTAGAAATATAGAGGTTAAGAAATGAGTGGAGCATGTACCAGTGTCTGTTGAGGGACAGGCACTGGGAGAGGAAGTAGGGAGAAAAGACCTTTTCTGGAAACTTTCTTCAGTCCTTGCAAAGGTCAGTACAACAAGTACCTTTAGCCCAAGGATTCTGGTAGAAGGTGCCTCAATAGCCCTCCTTGACGTCTGCCTACTGGGCTCCAGTTTAACCCTATTTTTTTCATTCTCTTTTTATACCTTGTCCTTCTGACACCAATTCTTGGTGGTTTCATTTCTGAGTTGCTCCGTCCTCTCGGTCTGTCTCTTCAAGATCATTTGTGTCTCTTAAAGAACTAAAAAACCTGACTCTATGCCCCATTCTTGTCAAAGACCTAGATGACTTCAAATCATTCTTAGAATCCAAATGAAATGTTCATCCTTTTTAGCTGCAAGCTCTGGGATGGCATCTAGTTCCCAAATCTCTACTCCAGGGGCTTCTCATTGCTTACTCAGTTGGACTAAGCCTCTCCCTGAGGCTTCTCTCTTTTTGATACCATGACCTGTGATTCTAGATCTTCAAGGGAAAAATGACCAACTTGAGAAGGCCAAGGTCTCCAATGCAGCTCTGAAACAGCAAAATGGTGAGTGCCTTCCTCTCCCCCACACCCTTTGCCCTCATCCCCAAGCTCCTGCCTAGTCCCTTTGTCACTCTAGCTTCAGTCTCACATGGAGAGATTATCCAAAGAGCAGGCACGCTATTCCTCCTCTGCTAGGTTCCTCACTGTCCCTCTTCCTGGTTACTTCAGAATGAGGGAGGGTGTAAAAAGTACCTCATCATTAACCCAACAAATGTCCTCCCTCTCTGGCACACATGGACTCCAAGAGGTTTCTGATCATACGATAACAGTCTAACTTTGGCTCACACTGACCAAGATTTGGTCACTGTTCTGTAGCTAGCCCACTGTAGGATTAAGAGGTAGAGCTAAATCCTGCACAGCTCTGGTCTCTTCCTCTCTTGATCCTCCTTCTTTCTTCCCAAGAAATCCTTGGTCAGATAATTGCAAAACATAGCATTCCCCACCATGGGTATCTCTACTACTTTTCCTGTGGCAACATGTCCTGGAACGATGCTGAGCGATACTGTGTGTCAAAGGGCTCCCATCTGACTTCAGTGACCTCTCTGGATGAACAGGTTAGTACTGCCCTTAGTGGCCCTAGAACTGAGAGGTGTAGAGATGTCTTTAAGTGGGATATCTGTGGGCAGCTCACCTTTCCTCTCTGTTAGTCTACAAGGGACCCAGACTGTCTCTCACACATAGTTAATCTATAATCACTGCTCTGGCTTTATATGTTTCCTTTCCCTAACTTTATCCTATTAGTTCAACTATATATTGAGTTCAATGTTATATCTTTTGCTACTTGAGAATCCCTTGTCCTCGGTCCCATACTTCCCCTTCTGCTTTCCCCATCCCCAAGCCTGGATGACCTCCACCATCCACATCCTCAACTCTTACTCACAAGTTGCTGAATAGTGCTAGAGCAAGGAATTTGACTTTGTGGGCTGAGTTCATTTTATTTACGGTACCTGATATCAAGAGACTCTTCACTGTACCAAGGAAATCGTTTTACTCTCCCTTAACTGATTTGCTTGTGCCTTAATCTTCACATGAAGAGCTAGTCCTTCTCTGTGCCAAGGCAAAGCCCCTTTTTGTGCACAGTGGATAGACCATCAGGCCCAGGGCCAGGAATACCTGAGGGAAATCCATCCTTAAAAGCTTACTAGTTGTGTGACACTGGGCAAGTCACTTAACCTCTGTCTCTTTTCTCAACAGTGAAATAAGAAAAAAATCACACCCATCTTCCCAGGTTGTTAAGAGTATCAAATGACATAAAATTTGTGAAGTACTTAGCACAGGGCCTGACACATAGTAGGCCCTATGGGCATGTTATCATTACAATTATCATCGATCCTATTCCATCCCATCTCCTGCAGCAGAATGTCTCCTCCAGCATTCCCCCTGTATAACTGATCTTCATTCTCTCGTTATTCACTTGGAGCTGCTTTCTTCAAAGGTCCCAAAGATCTCTTAATTGCCGAGTCCAATGGCCTTTTCTCAGTTCTCATTCTCGTTGATCTCTATAAAGCCTTTGGCTTTTCCACTTTCCCAATGAACACTCCTTTCTCCCAAGGCTTTCCTGACATTGCTTGAATCTTCTCATTCTCTTTCTTCCTGTCTGAACACTTCTTCTCAGTGTCTTTTGTTTGATATTCATCCTGTTATCATCTTCTAACTTTTGGTTTGTCCCAGGCTTTGTTTAAAGCCCCCTTCTTTCTCCATGGCATTTGATGAGCTTGTGAGCTCTTATAAATTTTATTGTCATCTTGATGCTGATGGTTTTCAGTTCTAATTATCCAATCATAACCTCTCTTCTGACTTTGTCTCACATCTTCAACTCTCAACACCTTAATCTCAACATGTCCAAAGCAGTACTCATCTTTTCCCTAAAACTCTCTCCTCTTTCAAACTTTCTCTTTTACTAACAAGAGCACCACCATGCTCTCAATCACTCAGGCTCACAACCCACGAATGATCTTTGGCTTCCCACTCCCTCTCATTTCCTATATGCAATGTTATATCTTTGCACCCTTTTGCCACATCTCTCTTTTATGCTCCCTTCTCCTCTGACACTGCCAACACCTTCATAAAGGCTTTTTTTTGCCTCACCCCTGGTATAATGCATTGGCTTACTGACTGGTTTCCCTGTCTCCAATCTCTCCTCACTTCACTGCGTTCTTTACTCAGTCACCAAAGTAATTCTCCTAATGTGTAGCTCTGATCATGTAGCCCTAGGCCACTCCAAGAAACTCTAGGGGCTCCCAATTACTTCCAGGTCAAATATGAAATTTTCTATTTGATTTCTAAAGTCCTTTAAAATTTAACTTCTTCATTCTTTGTCTTCTCACACTTTACTCTCATTCACAATTTTGTGCCACAGATGCCTTAATGTTCCTTCCACAAAACCTCTTTTCTCCTGATTCTATGCATTTTCCTTGGCTTTCCCCATTCCTATAATGGTCTTGCCCCACCTACTGGCTTCCCAGGCTTTCTTCAAGTCTCAATTAAAATCCCACTTTCTGCAAGTCTCCCTTAATGCTAGTGCTTTCCCTCTGAGAACGTCTACAAATGATCTTGTATGTGTCTTCTTTGTACATAATTGCTTGCATGTTGCCTCTCCCATTAGAATGTGAGCTCCTTGAAGGCAGGAGCTGTTTTCACCTTCACTTGTATGTATAATGGTTAGCACGATGCTTGGTACATGTAAGTTCTTAAAAATATTTTTTTGACTTCTCCTTTGCAATCCAAGCAATGCTATTCTGAACTTTTTGTTTTGTGCTCAGGCTTCCCACACCAGCCTTCTTTCCCCTCTCCCTCTTTTTTCTTTCTTTCTTTCCTTTTTTTAGCAAAAGAGAGCATACAATTTATTGAGAAAATGGAAAGTTTTGCCCTAATGTCCTTTTTTCCGTCTTGATACCGAACCCTCCCTTATTATTATTCTCCTTTACATGAGTCTCTCATGAAGAGATGACCTTTCTCTTCTTTGTGTTCAACCTCTGTACAAGTAGCCTTCATGGTATCCCCTCCTACTTTTCTGCCAGAGAGTTCTCACAATCATCCCTTTGCTCTCCAATATTTGATGCTATCTATAGGTACTTTCTCTATTGCCTAAAATGTGCCCATGTCTCCCCCCAGCCTTAAAAACACTTTTCATTGATACTACCATTTCTTTAGCCATGGTCCTTTATTTCTCCTTCCTTTCACAATCAAACTCCCAGAAAATGCTGTCTACAGTTGACACTTCTGCCTACTCTCCCCTCATTTCTCAATCTTTTGTAGTCTGGTTTCCACCTAATTATCCAATTACTATTTCCAAAGTTGCCAAAGTCTCATGACTCGCCTACGCTAGTGGCCCTTTCTCATTCTTCATCATTCTTGCCTTGTCTCCAGTTCTTAACACTTTTAACCACCTTTTCCTCTTGTCCACTCTCTCTACTTCTTGAGTTTTTGTGATACTACTCGCTTTTGGGTTTCCTTCTCGTTGTCTGACTGCTTTGTACCAGTTTGTTTAGATGGATCATCATCAAAGTCAACTTCTTTAAAATAGAACTCATTTCTTGCCCTAATTTTCCCTTTCCAGAACTACTGAAATGCAAATTCCTTGAGAATACGGACTATTATGTTTCTGCTTTTGCTCACTCTGGTCCCAGTTTATGGTGCCCGGTTCATAGTCAACCAGTAAATCAATAAGGATTTATCAAGCACCTACTATGTGCTGGGCACTGTGCTGAGCACTGGCATCTTAGTAAATGCCTTTAGATTGCTAGAATGTTGGCAGAGACATTGGAGGCAGAAATTAATTTCTTTCTCCAGTGTCATGTACGTTATTTATATGTAGAAATCATCTGGCCATAGTAAGTGCTTAATAAATGCTTCTTTATTGATTTC
>CM053595.1:307966027-307998113 GCA_028646575.1 Pseudocheirus occidentalis
GTCAGCACCCTGAACTCCAGAGAATACAAACCCAAGTTACAAGCACAAGTTACAAGCAGACCAAGAAACAGATCAGCAGATGGGCTTCCAACCATCTGACCATCACATCCATACCTATTCACAGTCACCAGAGAGGGAAGCATCAACATCTGGGTTTTTCAAAGCCGGGGGGCTCAACAGCTTCCCAGAGTCTCATCTGGCCAAATCACACAACTCTTCTCAAAGTGAGCCCCAAAGCAAAGCCTCACATTAGGGCATATATACAGCCTTCTCCTGGATCAGAGAATGTCACAGCCCTCTTGACCCACTGTCCAATTACAAAGTAACAAGGTGTGGCCATTCCCAAAAAACAAACCTCCCGCCACAGGCTCCACATGACCACATTCAGCCTATTAGGAGGCAGAGTATACTTTCAAATCAGGGAACATTCTCAGAGCCACTTAAGCCTAGCAAAGGGTCTAGGGGGCAGGAAAGAGCTTCAGATTCCCATTACACAGGGTCATTGGGGGCAGGATCTGAAGCCAAGGCTTCTGATTCTAAAGCCAGTGCTCTTTCCAATGGGCCACAACATCTCTTTTAATGAGTCAGGGATAACAGATAGATAGCCAAAAGAGTGATACCCATAGCATGCAATGAGACCTCAAGGATGGTCTCCAACAGGATAGGAGTCCATGGTCTTATGATGCTGCAAATATGAGAATATAACAGGATGAGAGGGCTTGGAGGGATCATGGTCTGCCTCAATAGAGATCTCTAGTCCATGGATATAGGGCAATTGAGAATCTTTGTGAGGGAGTTGAGGAAGCTTGGACAGGTCCTTCTGCCCCAAATGGGTCTTGTTTCCAGGTCTGAGCTTCCGTATATCCTGAGGAACCTGTATCCAATATTACTACATCCATACCTGCAGTAACTTCTGCCCAATCTAATCACAAATTTGACTCAGACCCACTCTGCCATTGCAGAAGGGCCAGAAAAGTATTGACTCCCAATGGCCCCATAAAACGGCTTTAGAGATCATCTCATTTTGCAGATGAGGAAAGTGAGGCCCAGGGAGGGAGGTATCTTTCTCTTGGCAACACAAGTAGTTTAATCAGAATGAGACTCAGAGGCATGTTGGTATAGTGAGTAAAGTGCTGGGTTTAGTTTCTGGAAAATTTGGATTCAAAAGCTTGATATGATACTAGCCAGGCTAACAATGGATAAAGCATTTAATTCCTCTGATCTAGAATTAATTTATTTCTGCAATGTAATGATACTATCTGTAGACTTGGTTTATTGTATGAATGATAGTGTGTCTTAAAAGTGCTTTGTGTATCTTAATGCACTTAATGATTTTTAGCTATTATCATTTATCCCATGAGGTCTTCCAGATATGTTCCTTCTCAGTCCCTCCTCTGGGGACTAGGTGAGTCTACCTTCTGACTCCTTTCTCTCCCAGATGACCATTCCCCAATCTTTTGCTGATCAGTAATTTTTTAGACATGTCTGACTCTTTGTGACCCCATTAGGATTTTTTTTTTTGGTAAAGATACTGCCATTTCTTTCTGCTCATTTGGCAGATGAGGAAATAGAGGCAGACAAGGTTAAGTGACTTATCCAGGGTCACACAGCTAGCAAGTGTTTGAGCACAGATTTGAACTCAGATAGACTCATCTTCCTGACTCCAGAGATGACGTTCTCTCCATTGCACCACCCTGCCCTTTCCCAGGCTAGAGAGTGTGAAATGAATGTCAGTCCATGAAATGGTCCAGTCCCCTTCTTCTCTCTGCCTTCCCTAAGAGAGAGAAGAAGGTCTTAGTCTCCAAGGACCTCATCGATCTGGGAAACAGGTCTTTTGCTCCATGTTTCTAGGGCAA
This sequence comes from Pseudocheirus occidentalis, assembly GCA_028646575.1. Taxonomy (NCBI): domain Eukaryota; kingdom Metazoa; phylum Chordata; class Mammalia; order Diprotodontia; family Pseudocheiridae; genus Pseudocheirus; species Pseudocheirus occidentalis. Next base: position 307,967,884 of record CM053595.1, read on the forward strand.
TGTTGAGGGAGGGGAGAGGTCAGACCTTTGTGGCCAGAGTTCCATATATCTGCATGGTTTGTGGTTTACCCCTCAGCCCTGGGCTCTGAAGGTACCTGGGACAGCTCCATGGATGCCCCTACCTCGGTCCTTTAGGAACCTATTTGGTTTAAAGTAGCCTCTCTCTGCAAACCACTGCAAACACTGGAGCTGAGCTTTACCCTTCTTCCTCCAGGAAACACTTGGAGAAACAGCCAAGCTTTCTCTCTCTCTCTCCCTCTCTCTCTCTCTCTCTCTCTCTCTCTCTCTCTCTCTCTCTCTCTCTCTGTCTCTGTCTCTCTCTCTGTCTCTCTCTCTGTCTCTCTCTCTCTCTCTGTCTGTCTCTCTCTGTCTCTGTCTCTCTCTCTCACATACACAAATAAGCATCTCTACCCACATATGTTAGCACATCTACACATACAAACATGCATGGGCAAACATTACTTGTTTGAATAAATGTTTATTAAAGCTTACTTCTTTGACGACTGCTGTGCTAGGCACTGGGGATGGGGAGGCAGGTGAATATACCAAGTTGAAAACGAGACCATCTTTACTTTAAAAGAAACTTGAATTATTTTAGTATTTTCCAATGTGGTGTAGTGGAAGGAGAGATGGCTGGGGAGATAGGAAGGCCCAGGTTTAAGATCCTGGGCAAATCAATTAATTTCTCAGTACCCTGGGATATCCTCCAATTCAGTAAGATCTGAAGGAGGTGTTGACCCACATATGTGGAGGTACTTTTCTCATCTGGGAGTTCTCTTCACAATAAAATTGTAGAACATTGTTCTCTATTCATTTTGTCTTTGTCCAGTTTCTAGCACAGTGCCTGGTATATGACAGGAGCTTGATAAATTAATATTGATTAATTTATTCTATATCTATACACAGGTACATATATGTACACAAGTAAAACATAAACCTACACATAGAGGAAGTAACCCCGGCATTATTCGTTCAGAGTGAGGCAGACTCTATTGCCCCTTCTGGGATCTAGGGCTACCTCTCTGGGGTTGGGGTATTTCTTTTCTTTTTTTTTTGGAGGGCAGTTGGGGTTAAGTGACTTGCCCAAGGTCACACGGCTAGTTTTTTTTGTGTGTGTGTGTGTGTGTTAAGTGTCTGAGGCCGGATTTGAACTCAGGTACTCCTGATTCCAGGGCCGTTGCTCTATTCACTGCGCCACCTAGCCGCCCCTGGGGTATTTCTTTTCTAATGGGATTAGATAAGTCCTTCATTCTGGTGTGTACCTTAAGGATACCTACATGTACCAATGGAATGCTTACAAACATTCACCTGGGATACACATCCATGCACAAATTTAGATGTATGCCTCCTTAAATCTCTCACTTCTCACTCCATAGGAATTTATTTATGAAAAAGGTGCTGATGCCACATTCTGGATTGGACTCAGTAACCAGAAGGGCTCCAACTGGATCTGGACAGATGGGAGTCCATTTAATGAGACCCAAAGCAAGATGTGAGTGAGTCCAGCCTGACCTCCCTCTTTCAGGCCTACCTTTGACAGGTAGCCCTTTTCAGACTGTGGAGACTCTGGGACCTCTCCCCAGAGGAAGCCCAAGCCTAAGGCCAAGTCAGAGCAAGGCAGTTACCTGAGTATTCAGTCCTGTGCATGTCTCTGCCTTCTGTGAGCACATAAACAATGTTTGCACATGAATGTTTATGTGCCCTTTCTGTGATCTATGATTTCAGAAAGGAGCGAGGTGAGAGTAAAGTCTGGGCCCTGGCTTTAGTGGAGAACTGTAGGGCTTCTGAGGGGTCTTGGGAGTGCGGGGTGGGATATAGAGCTCTTTGGATTATATTTAGGAGGGTTTAGAACAGTTGTGTCAAACTTAAAGGGTAATGCATCCCTAAGGTATCCATTTGATGTTGAAAAGCACACATTGACATTATCTATATTTGTTAGTATTTTTATTTATTTTGTTAAACAATCCCAAGTATATTTTAATCTGGTTCTGGCCATACTCTGGGGAGTTGCTGCTACATGCTGCTCATTGGCTGTGTGTTAGATAGCTCTGTTTTAGAGTAATAGAGAGAGTGTCTCTGGAGGCCTTTTTCCTCCTGGGCCCTGGTTGTGGTTGGGCCACAATGGGGCAGTTTTAGAAGGAAGACCTCCCAGAGCCTATGGAACTGGTGCCCAACACAGAGAAAGGAGTTTCTTGTCAATCCCTAGTAGACACCTGGGAATGAAATAATTTGTATTATTCTTTCTTCCTCCAGGTTTTGGGCACCTGGGCATCCAAATAATAGGGAACACAAAGAGCATTGTGTTGTTTCCTGGACAGTTAATCGCAATTCATGGAAGGATAAGGACTGCCAGATGCATTTTAAGTTCATTTGTAAGAGAAAATGTGAATCATCTAAGGTGTGCTCATGGCCCATGGGCTCTTCTCAGCACCATACTTTAAACAAAGTGGATAAACCTGTCAACAAATCAACCAGATCTTGTTAAGTGCTTCCTACATGCCAGGCACTGTACAAACATCCTTCTACCTGCCACCCACAGCAGCTCCTGGGCTTCATTTATTCCAACTTAAAGTTTTCCCAAATAAGTCTAGAACAATTTGTGGAGGCCTGATCAACTAAGCCAAGTGATGTCCCTGCCCTATCAGGCAGACATAGATAATCCTCTCCAAATTATCATACGTGTATTGGGCTCACATCATGGTACATGGCACTCTATTCTCTGGAACAACATGCCGGCTGGTTCCTCCATCATGACAATCATATTGATTTCAAGAATTTTCATTGGCTGGCCATTACCATTCCTCTTTTTACCTCCTCTCTATGTCCTGGCTTCTCTGGCTCCCTTCAAGGTTCAGCTAAAGGCCCACTCTAAAGATGTCTTCCCTAGTCTTCCTTAACCTTTGTGCCTTCCCTCTGAAATTATCTCTAGGGTTTTCTACATGTTTCCTGCTTGTACATAGCTACTTATTTGTTGTCTCCCCCATAAGACTGTGAACTTCTTAAGATCATACAAACACACACACATATCTGAATCTATCTTTCTATCTATCTCAATATATATATTGCATATACATGGTTTTGGGCCAAGTACCTAAGGACAAGTTAATATCTTTGTCTTGTTATCATATACTTGATGTTCTGTGCATTGTTACACAGATGGGAAAAAAAACTTCTTTTTTTAATTTAATAAAAGTGTTTGGATGTAAGCTCACTTCAGTTTTTGTCTTTATGTTGCCTAGGAGCTAGCACTGTGCTGAGCACAGAATAGATGATTCTAAAAAGTCTGTTGAAAGATTGAACTTTATGAATGAATGAACCCCAATCCTTCATCCACCCTTTGTTAATTGACCAAAGTCAACTTCTGTTTTGTCTTTACCCTTTGTCAATGAGATCATGTAAACCTCTCAGGAGAAAGTTCCTCCTGGACCCTTCCCTGTAGCCCAGTCAGAGCTGGAGAACTGGAACCCTTAAGATACTAGTGAGGCTAACCCACACTGTCAGCATGAGCACCCTTAGAGTGATGGAAAGGAGATGAGGAACTACTCGTGGAATATTCATTACTCCATGCTAGGCACTGGGAAGGCAATAGCAAAAGTGAGCCAGTTTGCCTGAAGGAGGTTTAATCAAGAGGGTCATCACAGGTTCTCAGACAAGTAAAGACAGAGTGTACACACACACACAGACACACACAGACACACAGACACACAGACATACACACAGATTGGGATGGGGGGAGCAAGCATTAGGGAATTCAGGGAAGGTATCTTGAAGGAAGGTGGCTCTTGGGCTGTAGCTTTGATACCTTAGGGTGTCCAAAAGGCAGAGATGTGGAAAGGGAGCAGCCCAGGCACAGGGAAGGACCTGCCAAAGGGAAGAGGAGGCAGAGGATGGAAAGCTGTGCAGAGGGCAGAGGAAGTAGCCAATTTGTTTGAGCACTGAGCATGGAGCAGCTTAGCAGAGTAGAAAACCGGAATGAATTTGCAGTCTAAAAACCTGGGTTCAAATGACCCTTCTCTCACTCACTACCTGTTCAGAAGTCCTTTCACTTTTCTAGGCTTCAGCTTTCTCAACTGAAAAATGGGTCTCTAAGGTCCCTTCCAGCTCTAAATCTGTGATTCCCCTGCCTACAATCCTGTGTAATCTTCATCCTATTGCATCAGCAGAATAACATATAATGATTTTGAACCCAACTGTGAAGAGCTGTAAGTGCTTACCAGAGGTACTTACATTGTCCCACTCCAGGCAATGGGGAACTAGAGATGGCCTGAGTCTAGGAATAGTTGTTAACAGCTATTCAACGTCAGTATAGCAAGAGGTCTTCAGTGGAGTACCCCAGGGATGAGTACTTGACTCTTCTGCTAAATATTTCTATCAATGACTCAAGTAAAGGCATAGCTGGCATCCTCATCAAAATGTCAAGAGACACAAAGTTGGGTTGGGGATGGACCCCTCTGTGGATGACAGAGTTGGGATCCCGAAGGATCAGACAGAATAGAGTGCTGGACTCAATCTAATATTAAGTGCAATTCATTAGAAAGAAAGGTAAAAGTTTTGCACTAGGGTATAAAAATAAATTTTTATAAGAATAAGATAAGGCAGGCATTGTTACATATCAATTCTGAAAAAGATTTGGATTTTAAAATATTCCACAAGCTCAGTATGAGTCAGCAGTGTATGTGGGAACCAAAAAATGCAATGGGATTTTCGGTGGCATTATTGTCATTATTGTTCCTCTTTTATTCCTGAAGAGGACCTATGACATTGTATCTTATGGAAACTTGACTTGTGTGTGAATTGGGTGGTATTTAGAAAGGGTCGATATTCCAGCAATAGGGAGGTGATAGTAGCATTGTTCTCTCCCCTTATCAGTTCTATGTGGGATACAGGAACCCCAAATATCCCCTACCCAAGAAAAATCAAAAGTCAGAGGTATCTTGAAGAAGGAACAGGAAGTTTTATTCTCTTTCCCTCCAGGAAGAAGGAAGTCCTCTCCATGACAGGGGTTCAAGGAGAGGAGTTGTGTTACAAAAGACAGAAAAAGAATTTATACCCTAATACAGTCAAGTCCCCTCCCTCTGGCTGTCCTTTCTCTCATTGGCTGAGAGGTGGGCTCAGTCTTAGCATGAAATCTAAACCAATAGTGGATAACAAAGAAGCCTGCCACTATCTCCTATTGGCAAGGAGGTGGGACAGGGAGCCAAGGTATCATCCATGTCCTTATTTAGTAAATGCCAAGCAAGGGAGGGGAAAAGGTCACAAGCAAGAGTGGAGGTAAAAAACTCCAGAAAAAGAGCCTAATGCTTTTAAGGGTGTGGTATACAAAGGTGGAGGTCTAAAACTACTGAAAGGGGCCTAATGCTGATGACAACAAGGCAAGGGAGGGAAGGGTACTAGATCGTGTAAACCCAGGACTCAGGTCTGTCGAGTTTTACAAAAGTCTGTCTCTGGTTTCCAGATAGTTTTTCTCCCTTCTCATTTTGAGGAGTCTTCACAGAGGGTGCAGAGAGTGTACCCCACTCAGTTCTTATGTAGATACTTACGCTTGGTTCTGGGTACCCTGGCTTGAGAAGAACATTGGTAAGTAGAAGGTTTTTCAAAGGAAGGTGACCAGGTTGGTAAAGGACCTTGAGTCCCTAATGTAAGAGGGATCAGCCAAATGACATGGTCATTGTTAGGTGGGAGAAGACTCCAGGGGGATATAATTGCTATCTTCATGCACTTGAAGGACTATTACTTCAAGGAAGAATTACATGTATTTACTTGGGCCCATGAGGATTGAACCAGGAGCAATGGGGGGAAGGTGCAAAGAAGGAAATTTAGCCTTGATGTCAGGAAAAAAGCTTGTTTGGCTCAGGGTCTGTTTAATGAGGGACAAGGTCACTGTCCTAACAACTGTTTATTATAGCTTTCTCATTTTACTGAAGAGGGACCTAAAGCAGTAAGGCGGGGTGGAAGGGGATAACTGAGGTGATATCACACAGAAATGTGATGGCAGAGCTGGAACAAGCCCTCAAGCCCTCTGATGCCCATGTCAGTAGTCTCTCCATGCCCATTGAGTGCTTGGCTTTGGGATCAAGAAACCTGACTTGAATTCCCAGCTGTGACACTGTCTATTTATTTGAGCATGGGCATTGGATGTTTTGGAGTATAGGACCATGGAGGTCCCTCCCCACTCTCAAAATCTGTGATTACATAATATCACTTTCTTACTCCAGGCCTCAGTTTTCTTATCTGTAAAATGAGCATAATAACACAACACATGGCTACTTCACAGTGGTTAGCTAAGCTGTAAGCTTTTGAATCCTGAGGGAATGCAAATAGTGGGTATTACAGAAGAGCTCTCTCTGCTTGAAATGGCTCCTTTGCCAACACATAAGGGAAAGATCTGTTCTAGTTGGGAGGCCCCACCTCCCTACAAGGTCCATCCTGGCCAAACTTTGCTTGTGTCCCCTCACTAATCTTCACTTATTCAAGTGAGACTGTGATTCCTGGGTTCACAGTAAAGCTAAGTTACCTCATTTCACAAGGACAATCACTGTAGCAGGACCCTCCTTATATTCTTCTAAGATCAACTCTGCTTGAGTCATCCTGGTTTGGCCTTGGGCTAGGAATTTGACCAGGGATTTGGACTAAAAGGCTTCTGAGGTTCCTTCCAGCTGTAGATCTATGATCCTATAGCTTGGTTCCTGCACTATCTATTCCAGACCTTCTCTTCCCTCCAGCCCCATGATCACCCCCTCACCAACTTTCCCCAGGAGATCATCTCCCCTGATACTTTACTGAGAACATTAGAATGGAACCTCATTGAGGGCAGTGACTGCCTTTCCTTGGTATCCAATCACTTAGTACAGTGGCTGAGACACAGTAAAAGCTTAAATAATTATGGCTTGATTTATCAGCTGTTATTAAATTAACCATGAAGCCATCTGTTCTGAGCTCTCCCTGCCTGCACATTCTGCACCTATTCTTTCCTCCTTTGCTCAAGGCTCAGAGGGAGAGGGAGAGGGGGTCCTTCTTATCAAGGCAAGTCTTTCTACTTATTCAACCCTTGATCTCATCCCCTGAAGTCTACAGGGAAGGCAAGGAGGGATTCAGGAGGGGTGGGAAATGGAGAGATAAGGAATGAGAGGAAGTAATGGTCAGATAAAACCATACTGGAGTTTCTGATGAAGGAAGTAAAATATTTGTGAACAATGGTGAGTGCTCTGTGTCTGAAGCTAGGCAGAGGAGAAACTCATAACATTTGAGTAGATTGAGGAAATGGGAGGACAGGGGCTTGAGTGAATATCAACATCTTTGATGAAGGCTCTTACTGTGTGAAACCAGGAGTTGGGAAGAAGAGGAATTTGATGAGTCAGGTGCAGCACTCCAGGAGAAAGAAGGGAAGATGAGCTGTGGGTCAACAGATAGCATTCACCATTATCTGTGGAGGGAAAAAATTGTAATGGGGTGAATTTGAAAAGAGGAAAATCTTCTGAGTGATGAGAAGGAAGAGAGTCAGGTAGTGGTCATGGCCATCATTCTTCTAGTCATCTGGGTCCCATTCTAGTCATTATCCATTCTTCCCTTTTTCCCACACTCCTCCCCATTTCCCAATCAGTTCTCCAGGCTTCTAATTGCTACCTCCAAAGCAGTAGGAGGTAGCAACTCTTACTTTCACAGCTCTTACTTTCTCTACATTCACTTGGCTCCCACTTTAGATTATCTTCCCTTCTCTTCTTCCAAGGACTACTATACTAAATTCCTAATTGATTTTCCACACCTCTGAGCCTCTTGTCTCTTCTCCAAAAATCATCCCTCATAGGATTGTAGGTTTAGAATTAAGACCACTCTAAGGGGATGCTTAGGTTTTATTTAGTCTAATCTCCTCTTTTAACAAATGAGGAAACTGAGACCTGGAGAGGACTAGTGACTTGCCCAAGGCTACAAAGCAAGTGGTAGAATTGGGATTTGAAATAAAGCCCTCTGAATCCAAATTTAGTCCACTTTCCCTTAGCCCCTGCAAAAATTATCCTTCTAGGGCATTAGTATGACCTGACCATGTTCTTGATGAAAACCCTCCAGTCTGTAGTGTAGAAGACAAGGGGAGTGAATGTACCACTTAAAGAATTAGGTTGTATTTTTGTGTATTTTGTGTATTTTTGAATGATCAAAAATAACAATAATGTTACATTTCTATGGCAGTTTTAAGATTTACCAGTGAGGTGACTGAAACTCAGAAATTTCAAATTACTTAGCCATGGTCACACAGTACATGTCTAACAAAGCCCAGGCTCCCCCAGATCTCCTGACTCTAAGGCCAGTGTTCTTTCTACACTGCCCATCCAGTCACCATCTTTGGTCTCTTTTCCTTCTTACCACAGTACTGAGCTGACTTCAGATAGGAAGCCAGCAGACAGGAAGAATTTCTAATTCAAAGAAAGAGGAAGAGGGATGGCATGATTCACCAACTTCCTGGTACTTCCCACAACCAACTCGCCATAATGGTTCTCAGAGATATGAAGTCATTGAGCCCAATGTCTGAAGCTATTCCTCTACCATTTCTCAGACCATATGAAAGACTCTGCCTTCACAGACAGGACCCAGAGTTGGAAAAAGCTTCCACTGGACAGGCTGCTCCAGAGGATAGGATAGGATGGAGAGAGGGAGAATCTCTGAAGATATGATCACAGGAAGCATGCAATCTAAGGCTGAAATGGGTAAGGTATTGGGGGAGATATGGAGACTTAGGTGGGGTCCCTGGGATGGAGGGTGGAGAGAGGAGAGAATGAGTCTCCAGAAAGCCAAAATCAGAGATTTAGATCTGCAAGGGACTGTCTCCATAGGGCTGCCCAAGCCTCTCATTTTACACATGAAGAAACTGAGGCTGAGAGATGTTAATTGACTTTCCCAGAGGCAGACAGCTAGTCAGTGGTTGGGGTAGGATATAGAACAAAGTGTTCCTCCAATTTGCCCTGTCTCTAGCATGTGTATAGACAATTGCTTGCATGTTGTCTCCTCTATTAGAAGGTGATCTTCTTGGTGGCAGGGACTCTTGTCTTTCTTTGTGTCACCAGCAATTAGCTCAGTGCCTGCCACACAGTAGGCACTTAATAAATGCTTGTTGACTTGACCTGACTTGGCTCAGACTCCATGTCCATGGCTCTCTACTAAGTTGCATCAAGGTTGGCTTTTCGGTGCTTCATCAGTGACACCATCAATCAATGGTGAATGAAGTCTGATTCAGGAGCCTGAGGCCAGGAGGATACCAGGGAGAGAAAACAGACTAAAATCTAGCAATCTGTCATGAAGAAGTCCACCAATCTCCCTGCCCTTCCTCTATCCCACTCTCTACCACCTTTCACCTCCTCTCCCTCTGCAAGATAAAGTGCAATACTAAGCACCACAATGTAAAAAGGTCACCACAATGTAGAGAGTGTCCAGAGAAGGGCATCCAGGGTGCCGAAGGGTCTTGAGTCCACGTCATTGAAAGATCTGAGAGAACTGGCCATAGGGTTTGAACTGGACTCTCAAGAGGGTTGGAACTTCAAGGGCAACAACAAAGACAGAGGTGATTTGGGGCATAAGAAAATCCTGAATGAAGGCAGTGAGATAGGAGACTGCCCTGTGGATAGAGGCAAGGAGTTGAGGTGGGGGTAAAGAATGGTCCAGCTTAGTTTAGAGAATAGGGAGCATTAAGGAGAGTAATTTGGGATGACCAAAAAATGAGGGTGGTGATAGATTGTAAAGGGCCTTGAATGCCACATGAATTTAAACTTGAGAAAGGAAAAAGTGAAGAGACTGACAGAAGGACTGCAGGTGACTGTTGTCTCATATACAGACTAGATACAAATATAAAGAGGAAACAAAATGTAATCGTAATAGTAGTTACATTTAGGTTGCACTGAAGTCTGCCGAGCATTGTACGTTATCTCATTAGATAAATCACTTCTGACAAGACCTTGTCCTGGGTCTGTCTTAGAAATCTTGCGAGGCCGTGGAAAGAACTTTAGATTTGGACTCAGGGGATCTGGTTCCAAATCTCATCTATGACACTTTACTGTCTCTTTGACTTTGGGCAAGATTTGTCACATATCTGAGCCTTGGTTTCCAAATCAGTCAAATGAGGATCAGGTTGGTTTATTCTGACTCTTTGAGACTTAAAGTTGTGATGTCATAGTCAGGACATCCAAGTGATGGAGATGCTGAGTGGGATCTGTCTTTCAAAGCCACAGCCCCCTGACTCTGCCTAATGACTCTTTTTTCTCTCTCTTTTCCAGTCATTAGGAAGCAAAGAATCATCCAAGCTGCCCTGGTAGTCTTGCTTCTTGCTCTGGCTGCCACCCTTAAAGTTGTGGCCATACTATGTAAGTTCTCACCCTAGCACCATGATCTGCAGGGCTCTAAGCCTTAAACTTCTTTCTCTGCCCAGAAAAATCACCAGAGTAAGTCTTGGTAGGGACCAGAGTCTAGACAGACATGGAGGTGGGAGATAATTGGGGTTCCACAGACAGTCCCTCTGCTCATTTTCCTGAGATGAAAAAAGTCAGAGGCATATGGACTTCTAATAAATTAGTCCCTTATTACGTACCTTCTCTATGCCAGGCATAATACCAGGCATGGTGCATATGAAGTTAAAAATTGAGAATCCTTGTCCTCAAGGGGCTGGCATTTCATGAGGAGAAACAGCATGTACTTATTAATGTACCCCAAACATACACAAAGTAACTTTGAATTGTGTGTGGAAGCTCCAGGTACCTGGGAGGAGGAGTCATAAAAGGCCCAATGTAGAATATGATAGCCCTTGAGTTGAACCTTTGAAGGAACTAAGGATTCTGAGAGGAGGGTCTACATTCCAGAAGCAGAGGATGGCTCATACAAAGTCTTTGAGATGGGAAATGCCAAGTGATGTGAGAGGGACAACAGGAAGGTCAGTTTGGCTGAACAGGACCTGGGAACTGACCAACAATCCAAAGATCCCATAGGATGCTTGTAGAGGCAGTGTGGCATAGCAGGGAGAGTCAGAAAGCTCTGACTTCAAATGCTGCCTCTAAAACCTACCAGCCTCACGGGATTGGAACCCAGGTCCTCTTCTGATTCCATCTTTCCATTTTATCCTGTGTCATGCTGTTTCTCTTATCTGTTTATATGTGTTTTCCTCCCAATAGAGAGTAAAGCTGATGGTTGCAGGTCTTCCTTTGAAGGGTGTAGTTGTCAGGCTGGTCATTGATAATTCCTTTTTCCTTTCTATTGTTTTGTCTCAGTTTTCAATCAGCCATACTCTGTTACAACAATTCTTTGTCTTTTAGAAATCTGGAGATGATGTAATGGTCTCTCTTATGATGCTTTTTGGAATTTAAATTGTGTAAAAAGGCACAAGTATATACACAATAGCTCAGAGCCTCCAGCTAAAAAAACTTATGACCATTTAGAGAGAAGTTTGTATTACTGAGAAAAGTTCAAGGATCCTCTGGACTTGCCCTTTTGAGTTACCTCACACCATTGGACCCAGAGTATGCAGGAGGCCCTTAACATGTCAAGGACTAAGAACTCACCCCCATCCCAAACTGACATTATTTGTTACTTGCATCCCAAACTGGACTCCCTGTGTGTCCTTGGGAGTCAGGATAGGTGCCAGCCAGTCTGCACTAGGCTGGGAAATTGCTTGTGCAGCTGGGACCCTTGCAGAGAAGCAGACTATTCCCATCTTCCCAAGAGAAAAGAATGCACATTTTGCTGTTACCTTGATCCTCCCCTTCAGGAGGGGTTTTATCTTTTTCTCACCTTTACTGTATCTTCCCCTTTCTCATGCCATGCCCCTTTAGGTGGAGATTTGTTTTTTCTCCTTCTTTCTTTATCCTCCTATTATAAATATGCAAACTTCTGTGTGGATTGTGAACTTTTTGGGTTACACATGAATGTTCCTTTCTCTTTTAATAAACCTAATTTTCAAGTAAGTTTCATGAAGTTGTGATTCCTTGTTGACAGTATCTCTGCCTTAATTTAAATGAACGGTTATCTCTAGCTAAACTGTCTCCTCTCTATGGCTGAGGAAAAGCTCAGTTTGCCAGAAACAGAGGTAAAGAAATGGGTGGATCATGTTCCAGTGTCTGTTAAGGGACAGGCACTGGGAGGGGAAGTAGGGAGAAGAGAAGATCTTTTCTGGAAACTTTCTTTAGTCCTTACAAAGGTCAGTACAACAAGTACTTTCAGCCCAAGGCTTCTGATCCACAATGCCTCTCCTTGATGTCTATGTACCGGGTTCCAGTTTAACCCTATTTTTCATTCTCTTTTTATGCCTTGTTTCTCTGACACCACTTCTTGGTCATTCCATTACTGGAATCCTCATTGTTCCTTTGCCTTTGTCTCTTAAAGACTGTCTTTTCAAGAACTTAGGAATTTAAATCAGTTTACCGTTGTAGTAAAATATCTTCAAATCATTCTTAGGACCCAGATGAAATGTTCATCCTTTTCAGCTACAAGCTCCAGGATGGCAGTCAGTTACCAAATTTCTACTCCAGGGGCTTCTCAAAGCTTACTGAGTTGGAAAAAGCCCCTCCCTGAGGCTTGCCTCTTCGAATGCCATTACCTTTGATTCTAGATCTTCAAGGGAAAAACGGACAACTTGACAAGGCCGAGGTCTCCAATATAATTCTGAAACAGCAAAACCGTGAGTGCCCTCCTCTTCCTCACACCCTTTACCCTGACCCCCAAGTTCCTGTCCAATCCTTTCAACACTTAAGTTTTTATCTCACATGGAGAGGTATCCAAGGTGCATACATCTTTTTTCTCCTCTATTAGGTTCCTCACTGTCCCTCTTCCTGGCTACTTCAGAAAAAGGGCAGGAGTAAAAAGTACCTCATCTCCAACCCAGCAAATGGTCTCCCTGCTCTGATACCCTTTGACCTAAGTAGGCTCCTGTTCAGACAACAGTAGTCTAACTCTGGCTCACGTTCACAAGTCTTTGGTCACTGTTCTGTACATAGGCTCCTTCATGTTCAAGAGATGGAGCTGAACCCTGCTCAGTTCTGGTTTTCCCCTCTGCTTATTCTCACTCCTTTTTCTTCCCAAGAAACCCCTTGTGACGCTATCAAAAAGCATAGTGCTTTCCGTGGTGGAAATCTCTACTACTTTTCCTGTGGCAGCAAGTCCTGGAATGAAGCTGAGAAATATTGTTTGTCGTGGGGCTTCCACCTAACCTCAGTGACCTCTGTGGATGAACAGGTTGGTGCTGTCCTTGGTGGCCCTAAAAGTGGGAGGTAGAGATGTTGTTAAATTGGGTGTCCACGGGCAGTTCATTTTTCTTCTCTAAAAGTCTAAGAGGAAATCAGACAATCTCACACACAATTAAGGCTTATTGATAACACAGAGACATGAATCATTCATGGCCAGGAAGGGGATTCTGTCCCACTGTCCTCTGTCCTGTTTGGACTGTTTCTGCAGTATTGAATTCAATTCTGAGCACAAAAAGGGCATTGGTAAGCTGGGCTATGAACAGAAATGTGAGGGACTTGGAGCCCATGCCATATAAGAACTGGTTATATGAAACGGGAACGTTTGACCTAGAGAAGATTTAGGGGACATGCAGGCTTCCTGAAAATATTTAAAAGTCTGTCAGAGGAAGAGGGATTTGCCTGTTCTGCTTGATCCCCAAAGGAGAGAATCAACAGCCATGTATAGCAGTTGCCCAAAGGTAAGTAATGAGGTCCTGGCTAATGGGAAGCCCATCCTGCACACATGGAAGAGACTGGGGGTGTGCATCCAGAAGTTTATAATGATGTGTAACTGGAGTACCACAACCCACAATTTGGACCATGTTCTAACATTCTGTCACTGGGTCTTCTTTGTTGATTGTTTACTTAGCCATATCTGGGGGGGAGTACATTCTTTCAGTGATGTTATATCACTGTAAGCCATGGACCACCACCTCTATCAAGAATGAGAATTATGACCTACCAAAAGTCAGTGCTGGTTTTAAGCAGACTATATCATATTGCACTGATGACATTCATTGGAAGTGGCAGAAAACACGTCACCCAGATGATTGGAAAAGGACATGGGTAGATCAGATTTAGAGTTTGAGTAGTCTGCAGGAAACACCTCATTTAAACCCTTTATTTGACAAATAAGGAAATTGAGGCTGATAGGGGAAGAGACTTACAACACATAAGTCATCACATTGATCTCATGCTCGCGCTGAAGTGTTCTTTTCTGTGGCCAGGAATTCTGAAATGTCTCTGTCCCAAAATAACCTTTGGTGCTTGCTTTCTCTTGATCCTATTCTGCATCCTCACTATGAGGCTCTTTTCCTTCATTCCCAAATGACGTTCCCCCAGACTATTCCCAAGGAGTCAGCCAAGCTTCTCTGGGTCTCAGGTTCTTCATTTTTATACTTTAGTTTCCTCATGTGTCAAATGATAGGATTGGACTAAATGATCTCTTAGCTCTTTTTAAGCTCTAGACATCTTATTTCATGAATATCTTCCCACTGCTCTGGCTTTATGTGCTTCCTTTTCCTAACTTCGCCCTATGAATTCAACTATATATTGAGTTCAATTTTACATCTTTTGCTGTTTGAGAATCCCTTGTCCTCTCCCATACTGCCCCTTATGCCTTCCCAATCCCCAAACTTGGATGACCTCCACCATCCACATCCTCAGTTCTTACTCATAAACTGTTGAACAGTGCAAGGGTAAGGAATTTGACTTTGCTGACTGGGTTGATTATATTTATAGTACTTGATGTCAAAGGACTCTTTACTGTACTAAGGAAATCTTTTTTTTATTTTCCCTTGACTGATTTGCTGTCTCATGAACAGAAAACACCCCTTTTGTGCACTGGGCTGCCAGGTGGCACAGTGGATAGATCATAAGGCCTGGAGTCAGGAATATCTGAGTTCAAATCCAGCCTCAAACTCTTAAAAATAATTTAATTATTTTTAGTTTTCAATATTCATTTCCATGAAATTTTGAGTTGCAATTTTTCTCCTCATCTTTCCCCTAACCCCACCCCAAAACAACAAGCCTATTGAATACTCTTTCCCCCAGCCTGCTCTCTCTTATACCCTCCACCATCACCCTCCCCGCTAACTTTCTAGTAGGGCAAGATGGCTTTCTATACCCCAGTGCCTATATATCTTATTTCTCAGTTGCATGTAGAAAACAATTTTTTTAAACATTTGTTTTTAAAACTTTGAGTTACAGATTTTTTTCCTGTTCTTCTATCATCATCTACCACCACTGGGAAGATAAACAATTCAATACAGGTTGTACATTTGTAGTTACCCAAGTCATTTCCATAATTGTTATATTGTGAAAGACTAACTATATTTCCCTCCATCCTATCCTGCCCCCTACTTATCCTATTTTCTCCTTTGACCCTATCCCTTTTAAAAAATGTTTGCTTCTAATTACCCTCTCCCTCAATCTGACCTCCATTCTATCATCCCCCCCCTCTTATCCCCTACCACCTCCATTTTCCTGTAGGATAAGATACCCAATTGAGAGTGCATGTTAATCCCTTCTTAAGCTGAATTCAATGAGGATAAGGTTGTCTCATTACCTTTCACCTTCCTGTGCTTCCCCAGCATTGTGACAATTTCTCTTGCCTCTTTTAGATGAGATAATTTATCCTAATCTATCTCTCCCTTTCTCTTGCTCCCAATAAATTCCTCTCTCACCTCTTAAATTTTATTTTTTATATATCATCCCTTCATACTCACTTCATCCTGTGCCCTCTGTGTATACATGAACATAGATATGTCCACACTCACTTATATATTTATATACACATATACCCTCCTATACATACATATATGTGTATATATATATATATTCCCTTCAACTATGTTCATACTGAGAAAAGTCTCATGAGTTACAATGATTGTTTTTCCATGTAGGAATGTAAATAGTTAAACTTTAATAAGTTCCTTATGATTTCTTTTTCCTGTTTACTTTCTCATGATTCTCTTACTTCTTGTATTTGAAAGTCAAATTTTCTGTTCAGCTCTTTTTTTCATCAAGAATCCTCAAAAATCCTCTATTTCATTGAATGACCTTATTTTCCCTTGTAGCATTATACTCAGTTTTGCTGGGTAGGTGATTCTTGGTTTTAGTTCTAGCTCCTTTGATCTCTGGAATATATTCCAAGCCCTTCAATCCCTTAATGCAGAAGCTGCTAGGTCTTGTGTTATTCTGATTGTGTTTCCACAATACTCAAATTGTTTCTTCCTGATTGCTTGCAATATTTTCTCCTCAGCCTGGGAACTCTGGAATTTCTCTATAATATTCCCAGGAGTTTTCTTTTTGGGATCTTTTTCAAGAGGTGATCAGTGAATTCTTTCAATTTCTATTTTCCCCTCTGGTTCTACAGTATCAGGGCAATTTTCCTTGATAATTTCTTGAAAGATGGTGTCTAGGTTCTTTTTTTGATCATGGCTTTCAAGTAGTCCAATAATTTTTAAATGATCTCTCCTGGATCTATTTTCCAGGTCAGAGGTTTTTCCAATGAAATATTTCATATTGCCTTCTATTTTTTTCATTTGTTTGGATCTGTTTTATAGTATCTTGATTTCTTATAAAGTCATTGGCTTCCAGTTGCTCCAATATAATTTTGAAGTAGTTATTCTCTTCAGCGAATTTTTGAAATTCCTTTTCATCTGGAAAATTCTGCTTTTTAAGGCCTTCTTTTCCTCCTTGGGTTCTTGGGCCTCCTTTGCTATTTGAGTTAGTCTATTTTTTAAGGTGTTATTTTCTTCAATGTATTTTTAGGTCTCCTTTAGCAGACTGTGGACTTGCTTTTCATGATTTTCTTGCATCCTTTTTATTTCTTTTCCCACTTTTTCCTCCACTTCTATAACTTGATTTTCACAATCCTTCTTGAGCTCCTCCATGGCCTGTAACCAATTGGTATTTTTCTTGGAAGCTTTTTATGCAGGAGTTTTGTCTTCTTATGGTTCCATGTTTTGATCCTTTTTCTCTCCCAAAAAGAATTCTGTGGTCTTTTTGCACTTCTGCTTGCTCTTCTTGCAAGCCAATTACTTGACTTCTGAGCTCTTTGCCATGATAGAACTCTGCTTCAAAGTGGAGAGAATTGTGTCCCAAATTGCTGGGGTTTTCACAGTTACCAGAACTATGAGGAGAGCACTCTCTCTACAGCCACCACAAGCTTTGGCACTCTGGCCACATACCCCCAGACCACCACCCAAGACTGCGACCTAGATCCAAGTGGGTCAAAGCAAGAGCAATTACCCTCTGAATAATTGCTTGGTCCATCTATGATCTGCAGGCCAGGAGCTCTAAAGGCAGCCATGTGGCAGCAGCTGTAGCTGCCATGCTGCCACCACCTTTCACCCTGAGGCAGAGGCTGGACTGTGCTCTTCCATCACCCAGTTTTAGCAGAGTTTCTTACTGACCTTTTACTTTCTCTTTGGCATTTGTGGGTTGAGAAGTCTGAAAACCACCAGAGCTGCTGCTGATTCACTCTCCTGAAGTCTGCTCTGGCTGGTCTGTGCCAGTGGTAAGGGTCACTCATGCAACAGCATGACTAGCATTACTCATGCAGGACTGCTCAATCCACAGCCCTGTGTGATAGACCCTTCCTGTCAGCCTACCAGGCTGCCTTCAATAGGAGATTTGTTTCTCTCTGTAACTTTGTGGGCTATGTAGCTCTAAAATTTGTTTAGAGTCATATTTTAGAGGAATTGGAGGTGGTTGGTGTGAGAGCTTAAGCAGGTTCCTGCTTTTATGCTACCATCTTGGCTTTGCCTTCCTTCAGTCTTAAAAATACTTTTCATTGATAGTACCATTTCTTTAGCTATGGTTCTTTCATAACCAAAATCCAGAAAAAATTCTGTCTGTAGTTGATATTTCTGCCTTTTCTGCCCCCATTTAATCTACCCCTTGTAGTGTGGCTTCCACCTAATCATTCAATTACTCTCTCCAAAGTTGCCAAAGTTTCATGACTTGCCAAGTCAAGCAGCCCTTTCTCTTTCTTCATCATTCTTGTCTTCTCTCCAGGTCTTAACATTTTGGCCATCCCTTTCTCTTCTATACTCTCTCTACTCCTTGAGTTTTCATGATACTGCCCTCTTTTGTGTTTCATCCTAGCTGTCTGACTGTATCAGTTTCTTTAGATGGACCATTATCAATGCTTCTCAAAATCAATTTATTTAAAATAGAACTTATTATATTTTGCCTTAATCTTTCCCTCTTTCCAAACTGATAAAATGCAAGTTCCTTGAGAATAGAGACTATTATGGTTACAGTTTTGTTCATAGTCAGCCAGTGAATGAATAAGGATTTGTTAAGTACCTACTATGTACTGGACACTGTACTAAGTACTGGAATCTTAAATGCGTTTGCATTGAAAGAACGTCAGCTAATTGGAGGCAGAGATTCATTTCTGTCGCTAGAGCCATGTACACTGGATCACAAGTTTACATGTAGGAATCATCTGGTCATAGTAAGTGCTTAATAAATGCTTCTTTATTGATTGCTCAAGGTCACACAGATACACAGCATTGGAGGTAGAATCTGAATTCAAGACTTCTGATTTCTAAAGCCAGTGCTCTTTCCAGTGCACCACACCACCTCTTTTAATGAGTCAGGGATAACAGATATATAGCCCAAAGGCTGATACACACAGCATGCTATGGGGCCTAAAGGATAGCCTCCAACAGGATGGGATAAGCTGGGGCTTATGATACCACAAATATGAGAATATCATAGGATGGGAGGACTTGGAAGGCTCATGGTCTCCCCCAATAGAGACCTCTATTCAATGGACATAGGAGAGTTGAGAATCTTTGTAAGGGAGCTGAGGAAGCTTGGAGATGTCTTCCTTCTCCAGATGGGGCTTGGTTTCCAGGTCTGAGCTTTCCCTGTATACTGAGGGATAAGATTTTACTTCTCTCAAGCCAGCAGCAGTTTCTGCCCAATCTGTCCACACATATTACTCAGACCCACTATATCATTACAGAAGGGCCAGAAAATTGTAGGCTATCAAAGCTGCAAGGGGCCTTAGAGATTATCTCATTTTGAAGCTGAGGAAAGTGAGACCCAGAGAGGTGAAGTATCTTTCTTTTGGTAACATGGATAGTTGATCCTGGATGAGAGTCAGAGGCAGGTTGGTATAGTGGGTAAAGTGCTGTTCTTGGTTTCAGGAAAATTTGGGTTCAAATGCTTGATATGACACTAGCCAGGTTAATAATGGACAAGTCATTTAATTCCTCTGAGGTATAATCAACTTATTTGTACAATATAATGATACTACCTTTAGGCTTGATTTAATGTAAAAATATAATGTATATAAGGTTCATAAATCTTTGTATAATGATATAGCATCTGTAAAGTGCTTCATACACCTCAATGCCCATAACAATTACTAGCTGTTATAATTTTTCCCACGAGGTCTTCCAGATATACCCCTTCTCAGCCCCTGCTCTGGGGACCAGGTCATTCTTCTTTCCTACCCTTTCCTCTCCCCAATGACTCTTCCCCATCCTTTTGTTGTTCAGTAATTTATCAGACATGTTTGACTCTTTATGATCCCATTAGGAGTTTTCTTGGTAAGGACACTGGATTGGTTTGCTATCTCTTCTGCTCATTTGGCAGATGAGGAAATAGAGGTGGACAGGGTAAAGTGATTTGTCCAGGGTCACACAGCTAGTAAGTGTCTGAGGACAGATTTGAACTCAGATAGACTCATCTTCCTGACTCCAGGGCTGACATTCTCTCCACTGAACCATGTAGCTGCCCTTTCCTGGGATAGAGAATGTGAGCCCATCAAATGATGCAGCCCCCTTCTTCTCTTTGCCTTTCCTCAGAGAGGGCAGTAGGTTTCATCCCCCAGGGACCCCCTCTATATGGAAAACAGCCTTTTTGCTCCATGCTTCTGAGGCTGAGTGGGAGGGACGACAGAGCTTAGACCTTGGTGGCCAGAGTTCCATGGATCTTCCCCAGTGGTTTGCCTCTCAGCCCTGGGCTCTGCCAGGTACCTAGGACAGCTCCATGGATTTTCTGTCATCCCTGACCTATAGGAGTCTATTTGACCTTACATAAAGTAGACCTCTCTGCAAACTGCTACAAGCAGCTGAGCTAAGCCTCACCCCATCTGCCCCCAGGAAACATAGGGAAATAGCCAAGTTTTCACACACACACACACACACACACACACACACACACCCCAAGGAAAAAAAGCATTTCTACCCTTTTATGTTGGCACATCTACACATATAAACATGCCTGGGCAAACATTTGTTTTTTGAATGAATGTTTATTAAGTGCTTATTTATTTGGCAGAAGTGCTAGGCACTAGCAGGGACAGGGAGGGGGTAGTTCTAGTTGAAAAGGAGGCAGTCTTTTCTTTAAAAGAAGCCTGAATTATATTAGAATATTCTGTTGTGGCACAGTGGAAGTAAAGATGGCTTGGGGGTTAGGAATCTACCCCTTCAATACCCTGGGCAAATCACTTAACTTTTCAGTACCCCAGGAAAACCTGCTATACTGTAAGATCTGAAGGAGGTGCTCACCCACTTGTGTGGAGGTACTTTTCACATCTGGGAGTTCTCTATACAATAAAATTGTAGAACATTGTTGTCCATTCTTTTTGTCTATGTCCACTTTCTAGCACAGTGCCTTGCATGTGGCAGGAGCTTGATGAATATGTATTGATTAATTTATTAATATGCACATATATAAAATATGCACACATACAGGTTCATGTATGTAAACCTGTAAAACATAAGCATGCACAGAAAGAAAGTACACCTGGGCATCATTCTTTCAGAGTGAGGCTAGCTCTATTGCTCCTTCTGAGTTCTAGGGGTAGCCTTCTGGAGTTGAGGCATTTCTTTTCTAACAAGATTAGATCATTATTTCATTCTGGCCTGAGCTTCAGGGATGCCTACATACTCTAACGGAATACTTACAAACATTCACCTGGGACACACATCCATGCACAAATTTAGACGTGTGGCTCCTTAAACCTCTCACTTCTCACTCCATAGAAATTTATTTATGAAAAAAGTGCTAATGCCACATTCTGGATTGGACTCAGCACCCAGAAGAGCTCCAACTGGATCTGGACAGATGGGAGCCCATTCAATGAGACTCAAAGCAAGATGTGAGTGTGTCCAGCCTGCCCTCCATTTTCTGTGCCTTCCTTTGGAAAACAACCTCTTGGAGACTCTGGAGACTCTGGGACCTCTCCCCAAAGGAAGCCTAAGCCCAAGGCCAAGTCAGAGCAAGGCAGTTACCTGAGTATCCAGCCCTGTGCATGTCTCTGCCTTCTGTGATCACATACACTATGTTTGCATATGAATGTGTATGCACCCTTTCTGTGATCTATGATCTCAGAAAGTACAGAGATGAGGGCAAAACCTGGGCCCTGGCTTTAGTGGAGCACTGTAGGACTTTTGAGGGGTCTTGGGAGTGGGGGTGGAATGTGGAGCTCTTTGGATTGTATCTGGAAGGGTTTAGAGCAGTGGTATCTAACTCAAGTAGTAATGCACTCCTAGGGCAGTCCTTTGACAATGAAAAACGCAAAT
This sequence comes from Pseudocheirus occidentalis, assembly GCA_028646575.1. NCBI lineage: Eukaryota > Metazoa > Chordata > Mammalia > Diprotodontia > Pseudocheiridae > Pseudocheirus > Pseudocheirus occidentalis. The sequence goes on from CM053595.1 coordinate 307,989,410, forward strand.
TAACATTATCTATATTTGATTGTGTTTTTATTTATTTTGTCAAACAATTCCCAACTATATTTTAATCTGGATTTGGCCATACTCCGGGAATTGCTGCTACATGCTGCCAATGGGCTGTGTGTTCAACACTTCTGGTTTAGATCGATAGAGAGAATGTCTCTAGAAGCCTGTTTTCTCCTGGGCCCTGGTTGTGGATTGGGCCATAATGGGGCAGCCTTAGAAGCAAGGCCTCCCAGGGACCATCAACCTAGGTTCCTATACAGGGGGAGGAACTTCCTATCAATCCTTGGTAGACACCTAGGAATGAAATAATTTGTATTATTCTTTCTCCCTCCAGGTTTTGGGCACCAGGGCAGCCAAATAATAGAGAACACAATGAGCGTTGTGTCTTTTCCTGGATGGTTAATCTCAAATCATGGCATGATAATGACTGCAAGAAGCATTTTAAGTTTATTTGTAAGAAAAAATGTCAATCGTCTAAGCTGTGCTCACAGTCCATGAATTCTTCTGACTGCCGTACTTTAAACAAGGTGGATAGACCCATCAACAAATCAACCAGATCTTGTTAAGCATTTCCTAAATGCCAGCCACTGTACAAACCATCCTTCTACCTACCAGCCACATCAGCTTCGGAAATTCATTTTTTCCAGCTTAAAGTTTTCCAAAAGGAGCCTAGAACAATTTGTAGGGGGCTAATTCACTGAGCCAAATGATTCCTCCACCGTATCAGGGAGACATAGACTATCCACCCTAAATCATCATACATGTACTGGGCTCTCATCATGGTACGAGACACTTTCCATTCACTGGAACAACAGGCCGGCTGATTCCTCCATCATAACATTCCATCTCTTGACTTTAAGCATTTTTGATGACTGGGCATTTCTATGCCTCTTTTCTACCTCCCCCTCTCCAAGTTCAGGCTTCTCTGGTCCCCTTAAAGACTCAGCTGAAAGCTTACTCTACAAGAAGTCTTCCGTAGTCTTCCTTAACCTTCTTGCCTGCCCTCTGAGATTATTTCTAGTGTTTCCTGTATATTTACTGCTTGTACATAGCTACTTGCATGTTGTCTCTCCCATAAGGCTGTGAACTTCTTGAGATCATATATACATACACACATATGTCTATGTAGATATACAGATATTGATATTACATATACATGGTCTTGGGAAAAATCCCTAAGGACATGTTAATATCCTTCTCTTGTTTTTGTATACTTAATAGTCTTTGGCTATTGCACAGATGGAAAAATCCAGCTTTTTATAATTTAATTTTCTAATTTAATAAAAGAGTAAGCTTACTTAAGCTTTTGCATTTATGTTGCCCAGGAGCTAGCACTGGGTTGATCACAGAGTAGGTGATTCTTAAAGGGCTGTTGAATGAATGAACTGTAACTTCCAAATCCTTCATGGACTTTTGTTAATTGGCCAAAGGCAACCACTGCTTTGTCTTGACCCTTTATCAGTGAGGTCATGTCAATCTCTCAGTAGAAGTTCCTCCTGAACCATCATCTGAAGCTCAGTCAGAGCTGGAGAACTGGGCCCCTTGAGATGCCAGTGATGTTAACCCAGGTTGTCACCATTTTATTCTGTTCCTTGCCCCTGAGCACCATAGGAGTGGGGAAAAGGAAAGGAGAGGAAAGGAAGTAGAGGGGAGGGGAAGGGAGGAAAGGGGAAAGGAGAGCAGGCATTTCTTGTGAAATATTTAACTACAAGTACATTTATCAAATGCTTACTCCATGGTAGGCACTGGGAAGGCAATGAGCAATGTGAGCCAGATTTTGCCTCAAAGAGCTTTTATTCAGTGACGGCGACCACAGGTTCATAGACAAATAAAGACAGAGTATGCACTCATACACTCTGAAACTCTCAAAAAGAAGTGGAGATTGTTATCAGTTCCTTCTTTGGGGTCCCGATCAATATCTCCTTATGGTAACCTTGCCAAGTCCCCAGAAACCATCTAGTGGGCAAGGTCATCAGCCCCAGGAAAAACAAAAACTTATGTGGGTTGTGGAGTTCCTAAAAAATGAACTTGGCTTACTGAGAAATGAAATATGCATGAAAGTTATGGTAAACTTTTATTGCTTATTGCAACACCATACAAATAAAAGCAATTATATCTAACCTTAAGCTGTGATTGCTGAGACTTGCTATCTGAGGGTTGACTATTGACCGTAAATACTTTTATTTTGAGTTTGAATTTAGAGTTCTTTGCATTAAATCAAGATCCGAGAGAAATGGCACAGTCTACTCAGAGGGAATCCTGTTACAGGTGAAGGTTTGCTTTTGGGAAAAGCCAAGAGGGCAATTTTAGCCTCAATCTAAAGTGGGACCCTCCTGGCTCAGTTTCCCCATGGTCTTCCTTTGAAAAAGAATGTTTCCCACCTGGCTATTCCTGAGTCTGGCTATGAGATGGAATCAAAGTGACTCTTATCTGAATTAAAACAGAGCTAAGGATGTTTGATCCTGTCATATCTGGCATGTCCTTGCTTTCTTCCTTTTATGCAGATTTCTCTAATGAGAGCAAGTGGTCAGTAAAAGATAGTAAATGTACAATGCAGGTATGTAAAATTTTGCTGTTTGCAATCTGTATGTTCAGTCATTCCATATCCCAAACAACTGGGTAAATTAATACACAGGCTTGTCATCTGCCTGCCTGCATAGTCAGGTAAAAGGTTAAATCCTTGGAATAGAACATTTTTCTGAATGATATAGGAATAATGAGACAAAGGGGAAATTTATTTGTGAAATAAAGGTACAAACACAAGTTAATCACTACCCCATATACTAAGGCTAGGATACATCTGAGCTACTACAGTGTGTGTTGAATCTGAGCTATTCAGCCTAAAATGATATTCCTTTCTACAGCCTAAATAGTGAAGTAAAAATGTGCTTGGGCTAGGCAACTGCCTGTTATGTCTTTCTCCTTATATCTTGGACCTTGCATGTTGAACTTGCCTGTCAGATTTGTGTCTCTCAGATAACACGCCAATTCACTGACCATTGGCAACAAACAGCAGATACCAGTCTATACTTACCCATCATCCTCTGGATATGATCTATGCTTGGTTCCAGTCAACTTATTCCTTGGGATGCACAGAGACAAGGACAGCTCTACTCCCCTTTCTACAGAAGCTGAGGCTTTCATTCTTTCTCCCAAATAAATTCGGGCCCTAAGCTCTTAGAGGGGGAATGATGGGATCCTGATAAAGCTGCCCCCAGCCCCATTATTCTATTCTATTGGCCTGGCCCTCACCATAGCCTCTTGTTTGTTTTATTCAGTTAAGCTTCTTCTTGTAAGGGAACCTAGGTATCAGCCCCTGCATGAATCACTTTCTGCACCCTGCTACCAGGCACGAATTGTGAGTCAAAGGTTTGATTTGCAACAAAAAGAAGTGGGGAATGTGGTAACATCAATTTTAGGAATACTTCCCAACCCCCTTCCCTATCAAGCTCACCTAAGAATCCAGCCTAACACCTGTATTCTCGGTCCCCTAGGAGACTCATCAACAAAACTGACCTAGCCCACCAGAAAGGCCAAGTCAGGCCTGCCCAAGCCCACCAGAAAGGCCCACCAAGTCAGGCCTGCCCAAGCCCACCAGAAAGGCCAAGTTAGGCCTGCCCAAGCCCCCAGAAAGGCCTTCCAAGTCAGGCCTGTCCAAGCCCACCACAAAAGCCGGCCAAACAGAACACCACAGCCCCTTACCCTTATCTAGGAACCAATCCAGGGATTTTTACTGTTTGGGTAATTGACAGGTCGTTAATTAACACTACTTTTTGGCTTCTGTATTTTCCCCACTTGCATAGCAACTGACTAAGTTGTGGTTTCTCCCAGTTACAGTTATATTATGATTTTCATCTACATAAACCCTGAGAAAATGCATCTCCAGGCTGCTTGACTTGGGTCAGCTTGACCCCTTGCAGTTGCTGACTTATTAAATTCCACTTAAAAAGAGAGAGACTGTTTAAGTCTGGCAGTTTTTCAAGAGGCAGCCAATGAAAAGAAACTGCTCCCAACCATGAGGGAGGAGGATATGGGGCCTTTCCCAGAAGTTGATAACTACATCTCACATGGGTACTTCCATCTTAGGTCATCTGCACATGCGCAGCAAAGCCCTATCATCATAACAATGTGACATGTCTGTGGCCTTTTTAAGGTTACCAAGGTGTTTCCCACACCTGTTCTGTGAAGCAGACAGTGCTACTGTTTTCATTCCCATTTCACAAGTCAACAGGGAGTTTGAATGATTTCTCTATGGTTCCCAGGCACACACACAACAAAAGCAGGGCTTCATCCTGGATCTTCTGACTCCAGGTACTCTTCCCATCATGTCACAGTACTTACCATTCTTCTACTACTCCCCTCTTTTCCTTATTAGCAAGAAAGAAAGATGGGGGAAAGAGGGAAGAGGGGAGCCCTTGAATTAGGGAAAAAGGAAAGGGAACAGAGGAGATGACCCACTTTCTTCCACTGCTGACCACTGGATCATCATCATGGCTCTTGGAGGAACAATGAGGAGGAAGTAATGGAGCCAAACGTTCGAATCTGTCACTTCCTCTTGCATTGCTCTGATAATGAGAAGGGCACTGCTTTCTCAATTAGGACCTGGCACTGGGAAGGGATCCCACTGGCTAGGCTGCTCTTGAGGAGAAGCAGGATGGACCAATTGAACATCTCTGAAAAGGTGACCCAGAAAGACGAATCACATCAGACTGAAAAGGGTAAGGTATTGGGGAGTCCCTGAGATGGGTAGAGAAGAAGGCAAGTTTCCAGAAAAATCAAGATTATCATTCCAGGGCTGGTGACATTTAGAATGCATCAGCTTCAACGCACCCATTTTATAGTACATTGAGTCCTGGAAAGGTTACCCAGGGCTGTGTCAAACAGCTCATAAGCAATTGAGGTGGGTTTCCAGTTCAGGTGGTTCAGACTCTAATTCAAGCATACTCTTCACAAGGCTGACTCATCAATGGATTAACTCTCTTGTGCTGGATAAAGGCTACTGGGGGAGCCAGAAGGTTGGGGGCAGGGGCAGGGAGAAAATTTAAGAGAAAGGGGGCTAACTTTTGATAGTCTGTTGTTGAAAAGTCCTTTTTCTCTTGGCTCACTCTGTTCTACCCAAAGTACACTTTGTGTCCTGAGCCAGGGGCTTGAGGCAGAGGAAAGAAGAGCCCTAGCCTGTATCTTAAAGTAGTGCATATTCTAAGAGAGGAGGCAAGACAGAACCAATAGCCTGGGACACCTCTGGGTGAAATGTAAAAAGTCTTGAGCTGAGAACAAAGAGATCTGATTTTAATTCTTGGGCCTGCCATGTCCAAGCAGCGTGACCCTGGATCAGTCACTTACCTTCAGGGAGTAGACAATGGACTAGAGGGTCTCTAAGGTCTCTTCTCACTATAACATTCAATGGTTCTGTGACTAGAAGTTTTCTGGGCAGTTAGAAGTTTCCTGCATTTGGTTCTTGTCAGACTACACAATAACATCAATAACTAGCATTTATCTAATGCTTTAAGGTTTGCAAAGCCTTGTGCAAACATTATCTTATTTGAGTCTTGGAACAATTCTGAGAACCTGTATTATTATTTACAGGTGAGGAAACTGAGGCAGACAGCTGATAAGTGATTTACCTAAGGTCACACAATTAGTGGCTGAGATTGGATTTGAATTTGGGTCTTCCTGACTGAGCCCAGGGCTCTATCCACTACTTAATCCAGCCATCTTGTCACATCTGGAGTGTTTTGCTCAGTTTTTGACTCAAGATTTAGAAAAGATCTTGATAAAATGGAGAGTGTCCTGAAGAGGGGAGTCAGAATGAGGAAGGGCCTTGACTTCATACATTGAAGAAACTTGAGTCTATTTATCCTGGTAAAGAGAAGGCTTGAGGAAAGGAAGATGATGTCCGTATTTAATGAAGAGTCTGAAGAGATGTCACAAGGAGGATGGGTTAGACTTGGTCTCTTCAGAACCAGGAGCAACACTAGCTCTCTACATGCTACCTGCCCTCTGAGGGTGGGGAGAGGAGGGTGTGGAAAGAGCCATTAAAGAAATGACCAGAGTTTTCCCCTTTTGTTCTGATTCTTTTTTCACAACATGACTAATGTGGACATATGTTTAATATGATTGTATATGTGTAGCTTATATCAGATTGCATCAGATTGCCTTGGGAAGGGGGGAGGGAAAAGAGGGAGGGAGAAAAAAATTTCGAGTTGAAAATCTTATAAGTGAATGTTGAAAACTATCTTTACATGTAATTGGAAAAAAATAAAATAGTGTTAATGGGGGGGGCATGACCACAGATAGGGAGGGGTTCCACTAGAGTTGAAACTCATCTCCCCCAGGAGGTTTGTTTGTACCCTAAGCTAGGAATCCATGCATAACAGAAAAAGCAGGAGAAATGCACAGATAGCCCTGGTGGGAGTGGGGGTGGGGTTGAGGCTGGGGCTGGGCCTAGGCTGGCTCCATTGCTCACCAGCTACATCACTCAAGACAAGTCACAACCTCTCTGAACTTACCTGCCCTATCCCTGTACAAGGAAACCTGCCCTTTTCACACCTTTTCTACACAAGAATGTAGAGATCTACATTCTTCCTGACTTTCCTCTCCTCTACTGTAAACACTGGTTGCTTTCTTTTTGCCCTCAAGGTTCCTGTAATTTCTATTTCAGCAACCAGTCCCTCCATGTTTCTCAGGATCAGGGCCAGAGTCCCAGTTCCCCTTGTTACTTCCTCCATCTTTTGAAGTTTTTTAACTCTCTGTAGTCTGGCTTTCAACCTCATCATTCCAGCAAAATGGCTCTCGTCAGTTATCAACCTTCTCTTAGCTGCCAAATCTAATGACATTTTCTCAGCCCTCATTCTCCTTGACCCCTCTGCAGCCCCTAACATGTCTGATGCTCCTTTTCTTCTTGTTACTCTCCAGGCTTCCTTGATGCTATGCTACCCTGGTTCTCCTCCTCATCCTTTTCACCTTTGCTCAGTTTTTTTTTGTTGAATCTTCTAGGTCATGCCCACTAACTGATTAACCTCTAGGGTTTTGTTCTGAGCCATCTTCTTCCTTTATGCCATTGAACTAATTGATCTCATCAGTTCTCATGGATTCAATTATTATCTCTATGTTGATGATTCTCAGATCTACTGATCTAATTCTAAAGTCTACTTATCTCCAATCTTGCATCTCCTACTGACATCTTGACTGGTTATCCACCAGTAGGCATCTCAAACTAAATATGTCCACAATAGAACTCATTATCTGTCTCCATAAATCCTTCCCCCTCCCTTCTACCATTCTTTCAGTTCCTCAGACTTCCAACCTCGTAATCATCCTAGGTTCCTCAGTATTTCTTTTCCTCTATATTTAAGCTATAGATTTCAACTCTGCAACATCTCTTGAATGCACCCCCTTCTCTTTTCTGAAACTGCTCCTCCTGTCCCTGTACAGCTTCTCATCACCTCCCACCTAGCCTATGCAACATCCTACTAGTGGGTCTGCCTGCCTCAAGGGTCTCCCCACTCCTGCCTATCTTCCATTCAGCCATTAAAGTGATCGTACTAAAGCATAAGTCCTTCATGTCATCTCTCCACCGTTCCCCATTCAATGAATTCCAGAGGATTTTCAAAAGACAGAATATATGCTCTTATGATATAATGCTAAAGTATTGGCCCACTTATCTACTTTGTTAATCCAGAGCCATATTATAGGTATAAATCCCAACATATCAAGCTCTGGTGATATTTAGGTCACATTCTACTCCTTGTTTTCAATCTCTCGTTCATCCTATTTATTATCATGCATGTATGTTTAGACACCTGAGGATGTTGAGTTTTATTGCTGACCTTCTTTTGAGGGAGATTATTTCCTGTAAATTACTGGCTATTATTTCTTTTGTGGTTCTTCTTGTATAAGTGATATTCTTTGTTACCAGTCTTGTTAGATTTATGTGGAATGGTTTCTCCTTTCCAATCTCTTTTCATTTTAAAACTTGAACGATCATTTAGTAAACAGGGTTTTAATAGCCTGTGTTATGTATGCTCCATCTTTGGACAAGTATTTTTCAAATATATATATTGATCTGTAGAGCAGAATCTGTCTACATACCCATCTCAGACATTATCATTTTGGCCAGCTCTTCATGTCTCAAATTTGTCTTTCTCTTCTGAATCCTCTAATCTTTATTTGTAGAGATGAAAACACCAACCTTGCTACTGAAGGATTCAGGTTCTTTTTGAAAATGTAGGACTATAATTCTTAGCAATGCTTTTGTGGTCCCTTCCAGTGGTATTATTTTTATCCCACATGAAACTCTCTAAGCAGATAATAATTGTGAAATCTGACAAGTCTCCAAAAGCTTATGTCATAAGCCAGGTACTTGTCCTGGGAAGAAAGGAGACTTCTCTGTTGTTTGTGTGACTTAAAAACATTGCCAACTTAGTACCTCTCAAAATGGAGATGCTAACTCCCCCAACCTCATCTCTTTCCCTCTGACCATTATTGGATGCCCATTTATGATTCTTTTTTTTTTGTTCTAGTTCCTTTATTTTATTTTTTTTAAATTTAGTTTTTATTTGTTTTCTTGTTTACATTATTCATTTTCATTACATTTTTTGAATTACACATTTTCTCCCCATCTTGCTCCTGCCCCAACCCCGTAACAGCAATTCCACTGTAAAGCCCCTCCCCTGCTCTGCTCTCCTATTTTCTGGTAGGG
>CM053595.1:307998613-308039153 GCA_028646575.1 Pseudocheirus occidentalis
ATCTTGCCACATAGGAGAATAGGGGGGAGGGGGATGAGAGGGGGGATGATGGAGGGAAGAGTGGGGTTGGGGGGAGGGTTGTGGGAAGTACACACACCTCAGAAAAGGGACAGGGACAGGGTAGAGAACAAAACAAGGGGGGGTGCAGGATAGGAAGGAGGGACATACAATCAGCCTCTCACAATATGCCCACCATGGAGATGTCCTGCATAATTACACATGTACAGCCTGTATTGAATTGCTGCTCCTTCCAGTGGGAGTGGGTGACAAGGGAGGAATTGCTAGAATTTAAAGCTATACAATCAAATGCAACTGGGAAATAAGACATACAGGGACGGGGGTAGGGAGATCTTCCCTGCCCTAGAAAGTTAGAGAGGTGTTGGAGGAGGACATAAAAGGGAACAGATTGTGGGAGGGGATTTATGGTGGGATCACTGTTTTGGGCTTGGGGGTAGGGGAAAGAACGGGAGAAAATTTGTAACTCAAAACTGGAAATGAATGATGTAATCAAGAAAATAAATTAAAATTTAAAAATTAAAAAAAAGATATTTCACATTGCCTACTATTGTTTCATTTGTTTGGATCCTTTTATAGTATCTTGATTTCTCATAGTTATTAGCTTCCATTTACTCCAATCTAATTTTGAAGGAATTATTCACTTCAGTGATTTTTTGAAATTTCTTTTTCATCTGGCCAATTAAACTTTTAAAGGAATTCTTCTCCTCGTTTCCTTGTTGGGTCTCTTTTGCCATTTGAGTTAGTCTACTTTTTAAGGCGTTATTTTTCAGTATTTTTTGGGGTCTCCTTTAGCAGGCTGTTGACTTGCTTTTCATGATTTTCTTACATGATTCTTATTTCTCTTCCTAGTTTTTCTTTCACTTTTCTTACTTGATTTTCAAAATCCTTTTTGAGCTCCTCCATGGCCTGTAATTAGTTTATAATTTTCTTGGATGCTTTTGATGCAGGAGTTTTGACTTTGTTGACTTCTTCTGGTTCCATGTTTTGATCTTATTTGTCTCTCAAAAAGGATTCTATGGTTTAATTGTGCTTTCTGCGCTTGCTCATTTTGCCAGACAATTACTTGACTTTTGAGCTATTTACTGCAGTAGAACTCTGCCTCCAGAGTGGATAGAGCTGTGTCCCAAATCACTGGGGTTTTCTTCAAATGTTGTCAGAAGTCTGTGGAAGGTGCACTCTCTACAAGTACCACCAGCTCTGGAATACTGGCACACTGGCATTTCTCACCCCAGAATCACCACCTGTGACTGATTTCCAGATCTAAGTAGGTCAAAGGAAGAGTGATTGCCCTCTGAACATTTTTACCTCTGAGAGTTAAAAATGTAAAGTTAAGCATAAAATCCAATCTCTGTCTAAATATTAGGAATTTTTCACAACTAAGGGCTTAGAACCATTGTGTCTATAATTTGTGTCTAAAATAAATTTCCTAAATATGAAGAGGAGAGAATCTCTTGGACTTAATAGGTTATTCTATCTATCTATCTATCTATCTATCTATCTATCTATCTATCTATCTACACATACATGTAGGCTGAAATGAGATAATTTGTGTCACAAGATGATGTACTTCTACTTGATTTTTCCATCTTTGTGTGGTTTTCTCCATTTTACTCAAGCAGAAATACACAGTCTTCAATCCCAGCTGGGTTAGACAAGTGATTTTGATTCTTTTTTCCCAGTTCCCTTGTCTCTGTTCTGGCCAGAAAGTCTGAGGATCTTCCCCTCCCAGTTTGATTTTTTAAATAGACAAACTAGGACCTCTTTTGATTTATTTCTTACCTAGCCTCAAATCATTGAATGGGTGTTGCCTCAGACAAATTGAGACCTGGGAAAAGTGTAATCTAAAAAAACCCAGTCTTCTACTGTGTCTAGGGTCATCTCCAGTTGTTCTGACCCATGTCTTGCCACTGGACTCAGATAGCCCTGGAGGAGAGAGTGAAGCTGATCACTTTGCACAGCTCTACCTCATTTAAATTCAGTTCACTTTCAAGTCAAGACATCTGTCATTGGTCCTCTTCAAGAACAAAGGAAAACAGCAGCACTCTATAGGATATGATATTCTTTATAGAACCAAACCTAATCCTCCAGGGATTAAGGCCGAATCTATTCAACCACCTTGATTCAATCCTTTGTCATTCCCACCAAACCTTTCCCAAGAAAATGCCTTCCTATGTAAATTTTCTTACTCTTCATTAAACCTTAGGAAATCATCAGTAACCCTGAGAAGGTAAAGGCAGTGCTGGGGAACCAGACAGGAATGGACTGTCTTCTAGCATTTCTTCTGGTACAGTAAACCTTTGTTTCCCTTTTGAGAACACAAAACAACCTCTAACCACAGTAAGATGTTATGGGCACTTTTTATCATAAAAAACAAAGGAGAGGAGGGAACAAGGACAAAGACAAGAAAACCAGTGGAAGAAGGGCACTGTGCTACCCTCTCTAAAATATTGCTTCATTTGATCTTCATATAACAACCCTGAGAAGCAGTGGTAACAACAACAACAACAACAACAACAACAACAACAACAACAACATATATGTAGTGTTTTCTGTGTGCTGGAACTTTTCTGAGCACTTGGCAAATCCTGTCTCATTTGATTCTTACAACAACCTTGCAAGGTAGATGCTAATATTATTCCAATTTTACAGTTGAAGAAACTGAGACACATTGAGGTTAGATGACTTCCTCAAGGTCACACAACTAATAATGCCTAAAGCCAGATTGGAACTCAGCCTTTCCTAACTCCAGTTCCATTGTTCCAATCAAGGGATGTTAGAATTCCAAAATGAGTGGGTGGTCAAGAATGGATGGGCAATGTCATATGGCATGACTGATGATTGCATATGGGCCCATGATCTGGTAATGACAGAAACAAAGTGTTAAGCAATGAGTCTAAAGTCTCCTAGCACCCTTTCTGACTTGACTAGAGCAGCAACAGGTTGGTTCCAGGGCAGGGAACAGAGCATACTCCATCATGGAGGCAACAAGTGCTATTTTTACTAGTGTGTCAAGGGGTCCAGTCATCAAACTCTTGTTGGAGTTCAGGTTCAGGGACCCTGGAAGAAGATATGCAGAGTGACTGAATTTACTGAACCTTGGGGCTCTGGGTCAGTTAAAGGTGGTCCATGAAAAGGTCTGGAAGTTATGATTCATTCATTCATTCACTGGAGAAGCATCTATTATGTTCTCAGTATACTGCTAGGCACCAGGGAAACAGAAACAAAAAATGGACATACATTTATATCCAAATTATTTTATTCAGTCACAGAAAGCAATTACTTTATCCACCTGGACAGTAGTACATAAAATCTTGAATGTTTCTTGAGGAGCAATAGCAGGATATTGACTTGTTTTTTTACTGACTTAGTATTGTCTTTGGTGACTTATCTCAGGACCAGGGGAGTGTTGGTAAATGTTTAACAACCCAACTCTTCAAAAAATTATATATACACATTTAAGTTTAATCTGTATTATTAACATGTTCCTAAGCCTAGATAATCAACAAAACAGCAAACCTAGTCCTGATTTGGAGCTATTGATTTCTAAGGTGGAAATGCTCATGATGAAAATTAAATAATGAGCTCATCACACTCCTGTCCCAGATCATTTCTATCCAAATGCCATTTTAAAAATGCAAATGAGATTTTAGCAAAGGTTCATATTTGTATAGCAATTAATGATTTGTAAAGTGTTAATATATCTGTATCTGTATGTGTGTATGTATATAAAATCCCATTTATCATATGTATTATGTTTGTATATATATAAAATGTATTATATGTAATATGCATTATGCATGTGTATTATATATAACATCACCTTTCCTACACAATCATATACCTTCACCACTCCTTGTTCAGTAGAGTCCTGTCTGTTTAAAGTATATTTTAATCTGATAGAGTCCCTTCCTTTTCCTGGATTTCCAGTAGGGAACAAAGGCAGCCAAGCTTTGCTCCAGGACCCTGGACAGAGAGGGCCCAGACTGACCTGGGGGGGGGGTATTTCAGAGCCAAGGTGAGCTGAGGTGTTATGATTTCTAGACCTAGTGATTAGTAGGTAGGAATTGGGATCTGTTCTCCTTGGGGGATTAGGACAGTTAGCAAGTGCCGTGTTAGGCCCCTCTCCTCAAACTTGTTCCTCAACTCATTAGGGGAGAAGAAAGAAGCCTGGGCAAGAACTGCATTCACATTAGAGGGGTACCTGGAGAAATGAGTGAATGGTGAGGGCACAAGTCAGATTGCTCCAGCAATGATGCCTAGGAGAAAAAGGAGGGTCTGTGGCTACCTGAAGGCATGGGGGCATCATTTGGCACAAGTGATTGGACCATTCCTACTCTTCTCAGTTACTTTGGGGGAACTTGAAATTGGAAAGGAAAATGGTGCTCATAAACTCCATTGTATGCAAAGCCAGTGGACCAGGATCTGCCTTCTGCCCCAGTGCTTCCAGGATGGGGGTCAGCAGCATTCAGGAGTCAGATGTTTATATGTTTTGGCACATTCCAGATGACTCACAGTTCCACTTACAGATAAACTTGAAAGAAAATGCACAAATGAAATTATTCCATGATTTTTGTGTCTTTGCCCAGAAATGGGCACAGTTATCGTTTCCTTTTTCATTGCTTGGTTTTCCATTGGCCCAGAAGCTGGAAAGAGAGGAGATCATTGAAATGAGGGGGCTTAATCCTTTGAATTCCCAGTTGGTCACCAAGGACTAACAGAAGCTCCCTCTTCTAGGTTTGAACTCTTTCCTAGAGTGAAGCAATCTTAGGGAGTCCTGGCCTCAGATACTGCAACAACCTGGTGTCTCAATAGTGCCTGACTGCCCAGTCCACAGCCAGAGCTTGGAAAGGCTGGCACAGGAAGCAAGATTTGAGGGACACAGTGTCTAATCCCTTGTGGAGATAGCCTAGATGATCACTCCATCCCCACCCCCCACACCCAGGGTCATGAACTATCCTAGCCTCTGCTCTTCCTGGGGCCACACCCCCCCCCCCAACCCCCTCCCTCCCACGTGCGCACATGCACACACGCACACACACACACAGCAGACATTCCCATAGAGGTCACACTAAGTGTTCAGTCTGAGTTTTCCTTGGGGAAATCTCGAAGAGTCTCTCTTGGAGGAGAGAGGGAGAAGGGAGGAGAAGGAGGAGTACTGGACTCACTCTTTGTTCTGGGCTTCATCATATGGGGTCCCATCAGTCCATTGCCAGCCTAAAGCATTTGGGTTACTCAGTCCAATCCAATAGTAGGTACCATTGGCTTTGTTGTAGAGAAATTCCTATGGAGTGAAAAGAATATTTTGTGTTTGTGCATGTTTGAATGTGTACTCATGTAGGAATTGCATATGCTTATGAGTATTCCAGTATTCCAGACAGGGCAGTACTGCTCATGTGTATGTGTGTGCACACATGTATGTGTGCATGTGTGTATGTGTGTTTTCCTCAAACATAGGTCTGATCACATCACTCCTTTGACCTTTACAATCCAATGGTTTCCTATTAATTCTGTGACCAAATACAAATTTCTCTACCTTACTCCTGTTTCTGACGTATGTTTCCAGAATGACTACTTATTACTTCTCAGATAAACAGGGCAGTGAACAGAGCACTAAGCCTGAAGTCAGGAAGACTTGAGTTTAAATCTAGACTCATTTACTTACTAGCTGGGTAAGCTTGGGCAAGTCACTTCACCCCTGTCTGCCTCTGTTTCATCAACTCTAAAATAGAGGTAATAATAGCACCTATAGTTAACACAGCCTATGTAGTAGGCATTATATAAATGCTAATTGCTGTTTTTATTCATGAACCTTAAGGTTCAGTCAAACTGACCTTTCTAGTGTTCCTTGCAGATGACGCATTTCTCAACCCGTATCTTTGCATTGTTCCTTCGTGGATGGAAAACACATCCTCCTCAGCCCTGTCTTAGAATCCCTGGCTTCCTTCCAAGTTCAGCTCAGATGCCATCTTCTGCATTAGATTGGTCCTCCCTCTTCCATTTGTTTGGGCTCTCCCACCTCACCCCACCTCACCCTGAAAATCAGCCTGTATTGATTTTGTAAAGATTTTGATTTCTATTGGACATGTTGCTATTGTCTCTATAGGCTCTAAAGACTTGGTCTCATAGCCATCTAGACCTGCCTTTTATTCAGACTGACTGTGGCGTCTGGAACAATAAGAATAATGACAGCACCTACTATGTTCCAGGCACTGTGCTAGGCACTTTACAGTTATCATCTCATCTGATCCTCACACCAACTGGGGAGGTAGGTGCTATTATTATTTCCATTTTATAGTTGAGAAAACTGAGGCAGAACTTTAATGACTTATCCAGGGTCACACAGTTAGTCTAGTCTTCTCTGTGTGTTCTAGCTATGTGTGAGACAATGTCTGGGTCCAATGTAGACTATCAGAGAGGTAAAGTGAGCTGCTGACACCTCTAGCTTCCACTTCTAGGACCACCAAGGACAGTACTGACCTGTTCTTCCATTGAAGTTACTGAGGTCAGGTGGGAGCCCTTTGACACGCAGTACTGCTCAGCATCATTCCAGGTCATTTTGCCACAGGAAAAGTAGTAGAGATTTCCACCATGGAAAATCCTACGCTCTGAGATTCTCTGAACAAGGATTTCTTGGTAAGAAAGAGGTATAAGAATGAGGAGAGGGGGAGACCAGAGCTGTATGTGACTCTGAGGGGGCTAGCTACAGTGACTGAAGTTTGGTCTGATCACAAGCCTCTTGGGGTCCAGGGGTGTCAGAGAGGGAGGACATTTGTTAGATTAGGGATGAGGAACTTTGTATTCTTCTCTTTTTCTGAAGTAGCCAGGAAGAGGTACAGTGAGGAAGCTAGAGGAGGAACTGCACCTTGGATACCTCTTTGTGTGAAACTGAAGTCTGATTGATTAAGGGACAGGGCAGGAGCTTGGGGATCAGTGCAAAGGGAATTGGGGTGAGAGGGCACTCACGGTTTTGCTGTTTCAGAGCTGCATTGGAGACCTTGGCCCTCTCAAGTTGGTCATTTTTCCCTTGAACATCTGGAATCGCAGGTCATGGCAATAGAAAGAGAGAAGCCTCAGTGAGAGGCTTAGTCCAACTCAGTAAGCATTGAGAGCCCCTGCAGTAGAAATTTGGGAACTGACTGCTATCCTTGCAGCTGAAAGGGATGAACATTTCATTTGGGTCCCAAGAATGATTTGAAGCTCTTTGACAAGAATGGGGGATAGAGTCAGGTACCTGAGCTCTTGAAGAAAAACAGTCTTCAAGAGACAAATTGAGAGGAAAGAGAATCTCAGAAATGAAGCCACCATGAAGTTGTGTCACAGGGACAAAGTGTGAAAAGGGTTGTTACGGGAATCTGAAGATCTTCCCTGCCCCTAGGCTCTTTGATAGGCTTAAGTGGCTCTGAGAATCTTCCCTGATTTGAAAGTATACTCTGCTCCCTAATAGGCTGAATATAGTCACATGGAGCATATGGTGGGAGGCTTGTTTTTTGGGAATGCCCATGCCTTGTTGCTTTATTATTAGGCAGTGGGTCAAGAGGGCTGTGACATTCTCTGATCCAGGAGATGGTTATATACTTATATACTTATACGCCTTGATGTGAGGTTTTGCTTTGGGGCTCACTTTGGAAAGAGTTGAGTGATTTGGCCAAATGGGACTCTGGGAAGCTATTGAGCCCCCAGCTTTGAAAACCCAGATGTTGATCCTTCCCTCTCTGGTAACTGATTAGGTATGGATGTAATGGTCAGATGGTTGGAAGCCTGTCTGCTGATCTGTTTCTTGGTCTCCTTGTAACTTGTACTTGTAACTTGTGTTTGTATTCTCTGAAGTTCAGAATGCTGACTTTTCCTCCTGAACTAGATAAATGATATGTGTTTGATTGATTGAAGTGATAAAAGCTAACCCATTCTGAGTTGCTTTCCTTTAGAAAAGCAGATCTAAGATCTAAGGCTGTGCTAGCAGCCACCCTGGGTATGCTAGGGTGCTTGCTGACACAAGGGTTTAGCTGGACCCAGAGGAGAGATCAAGGAGGGCCATTGAGGGCCATCTTGGATCAGAAGCTTTGGGCTGAAGGTACTTGTTGTACTGACTTTGGCAAGGATTAAGGGAAGTTCCCAGAAAAGGTCTCTTCTTCCTACTTCCTCTCCTGTTCATGTCCATTAACAGATGCTGGAACATGCTTCATTGATTTCTTTAACTTTGTGTTTTTAGTAACTTGAATGTTTCCTCAGCCATAGAGAAGCCAGGGTTTGACTGGACATAGGCATTCATTTAAATTATGGCATAGGCACAAATATTTGCCTTAATGTTAACTATTTTCCTAACTGGGGGCTCTGAGCTATTGTGACTATACTTATAACTTTTTATTACATTTAAACCCCATAAAGCATTAGAAGAGGGGACTGCAGAGATGTCAAAGACCATTACATTATCTTCAGATTTAAAAAAAGATAATTGTTTTCACAGAGTGTGGCTGATTAAAAGCTGAGAGACAAAGCAATAGAAAGGAGAGGGCAGTAATGATCACCAGCATGTCAGCTATGTCCTCCAAAGCAATACCTGTAGCCATCAGCTTTAAATTATACTGGGAGGAAACAACATGGAAACAGATAAGGGACACAATCTGGTACAGGAGAAAGATGGAAAGATCTGCAGTCAGAGGACTTGGGTTCCAATCTTATGCTGCTGTTAGGTTTTATAGACAGTATTTGAACCCATATCTTTCTGACTTTTTCTACTATGCCACACTGCCTCTCCAGGCTAGACCTTCTGACTCCTTATGGGATCCTTGGATTGTTTGGTCAGTCCCCAGGTATTATCCAACCCAACTGATCTTGCTGTTCCTCTCACATGACTTGATATTTCCCATCTCAGTGTCTTTGCATAGGCCATCCCTCATGCCTGGAATGTACTCCCTTCTCTTAGATTCCTTTTGTTGGTGTTCAGTTATTTTTCAGTTATGTTTGACTCTTCATGACCCCATTTAGGTTTTTCTTGGCAGAGATACTGGAGTGGTTTTTCATTTCTTTCTCCAGCTCTTTTTACAGATGAGGAAACTGAGGTAAACATGGTGAAGTGACTTTCCCATGGTCACACAGCTATTAAGTATCTGAGGCCAGATTTGAACTCAGGAAGATGAGCTTTCTTGACTCCAGGTGTGGTCTTCTATCTACTGGGCTACCCAGGTGCCCATAAGCTTCATTTCCTTTAAAGGCTCAACTCAAGTGCCATGTTTTACATATTTTACATATTTCCTACTCCTTCCTCCCAGACACTTGGGGCTTCCACACAAACCACTCAAAATTAATCTATATGTGTTTGGTGTACATTAATAAGTGCATGCTGTTTCTTTTGATAAAGTGTCAGCTCCTTGAGGGCAGGGACTCTCAACTTTTAACTTTGTATGCACCATGCCTGGCTTAATAAGTGATTGATTTATTAGAATTCCATGTTCCTCTGACTTTTTCCATCTCAGGTGATTGAGCAGATCCGCTGTCTGTGGAACCCCAATTATCCCCCGTCCTCATGTCTTTCTAGACTCTGCTTCCTCCCAAGATTGCCCCAGTGATTTCTCTGATCAGAGAAAGAGGTTTAAGGCTTGGAGCCCTGCAGACTAATGGTCCTAGGGTGAGAACTTACAAAAAATGACCATAATTTTAAGGGCGGCAGCCAGAAAAAGAGCCACGAGTGCCAGGGCAACTTGGATGATCCTTAGCTTTCTGAAGTCTGGACAAGAGAAAGAGAGAAAAAAGAGTCATTAACAGAGTCTAGGGGCTGTGGCTTCACAAGACATAGCCCACCCAGCATCTCCATCACTTGGATATCCTGAGTGTAACATCACAACTTTGGGTCTGGAAGAATAATAAGTTAGCCTAATCTGCATTTGACTGATGTGGACACTGAGGTCCAGATATGTGAAGAATCTTGCCCAAAGTCATATAGAGATAGTAAATGTCATAGGTGGAGTTTGAACCCAGGTCTCTTGAATCCAAATCTAAAGCTCTTCCCACTGCCTCACAATATTTCGAAGATAGACCCAGGATCAAGGTCTTAGCAGAAGTTATTTATCTAATGTAATAACATACTCACAAATGCCTGGAAAACCTTAAGTGCAACATGTATGTAAATGTTATTATTATTGTATTTTGTTTGCTCTTCATATTTGTAACCGATTCATATATGAGACAACACAATTACCTAAAATCCTTCCATCAGTTTGTCTCTGTCTTTCCTGTTCTCATAAATGTCATTGTCTCTCTGTTGCTTTGTAGAATCTATCACCATCCTCATTCTCCAGTCTTATCCCAAATTATCCCCTTCCCCCTCAGCAGAGTTTATGTTCCAACTAGCCTCTTTGCTACCAGCCCAACTCTCTGCCTGTGTATATATGGTAACCTCCTGGCTTGGTGCTTTTGTTTGTGCTCTCCTTTTCCCTGAAATCACCTCCCTGTTCATCATTTCTCATTGAAGTTCTAACCATCGTTGAGAGGCCAATTCAAACCCCCTTGTCCTCTCAGAAGTCTGATCTGCTCTCTCCTGTTGGTAACAGCCATTTTTGCCTCTATGATCTCATAGTCCTTAACTGTGCACCTCTAGAATGCTTTGGTCCTGGATCATGGTGCATTAGAGCTGCCAATAATTAGTGTCTGATCCAGTAACTAGCCCTTGGACTCTACAAGAACAAGGACCACATCTTACCATGACTTAGATCTACTTTACACAAGAAGTGCTTTTATTCATTCATTCAGCAAATCTTTTCATGAGGTACCTTTAATATACAGAGGATATTAGTAAGTGCTTTCTGTGTGCAAGGCTTCATGCTCGAGTCAGGGGAAGAAGGAAGTTTAGCAAAAATATAATTCTCATCTTTATGGAGTGGGATAACACACAAGTACATCACACTGTCATAAAAGAGTGTCTCACTCACTTTCCAAACATTTGTTGAATGAACTGAGTTGAATTCAGAGACTATCATAGTTACTGTCACACCTCTCTCCCTGACACAACCCACTTGGGCCTTCACTCAGCTCTTTGAGAAAGTCAATCAACTTGCCCAGGACAATTCAAATATTCCATGATATGATTGGATGCTATAGAGATAAGGAAGAAGGGAGGAGCTGTAAGGGCACAGTGGAAAGAATCCTGGTTCTGGAATCAGAGGTCCTGGGTTCAAAACTCACTTTTGTGCCTTACTTCCTGTGTGACCTTAGGTAAATCACTTCTGTGTCTCAGTTTCCTCACCTGTAAAATGATGGAACTTGATGGCCTTTGAGGTCCCAGTTCCAGGTCTATGATCCTAAACAGAAGACAGTGTTGTTTCTCTAAAGTAACATCAAATATCAAGTATATGGAGAAGAAGAGATACTCATATAACATCATATAAGACACTATAGGTTACTATGTCAACATGCTAGGTCCCAACTCAAAGCATACTGGGAACTGAGAGACAGGGAAGACTTGCCCTCTGCTGGAGAAGTTAATTATTCATCAGTGGAGAGAGTGAGACTTATATTGGATCTTGATTGATGGAGTGGGCAATGTAATTAACACAAGAAAAGAAACATGATATGTTCTGAAGACAATGAAGAGGAATCTTCTTTGACCAAAGAAGGGTCCTACCTATTGAAGACTTGTAGCAGTTAAATTGGAATCACATATTGGAGAGCCCTGAAGGTTAGCCTGGGAAGCTTAGGTCCTATTTTGTAGGAAGAAATTGTCCAGAACCTGTGAAGGAGGGAAAAGATGGCTTGGTGCAAGGTGTTAAGATATTCTGGGGTTGGCTTATGTCCACCCTTCCCTGACTGCCTCTGGAGATAGATAACCCAAGGGGAGTAAGCTGAACCATATGGGTTGCTCTATTTAAATAATCTGATTTCCTCTTTGCTTCTTTGGTTGTGTTGTTATGTTATAAATGTGTTATGTGCTTTCTGTCTTGTGTTTACTGTCAAATAAATGTAGCCATATCTCTCTCCTGCCTTTCCCCAACTCCTGTACAATGATAAACTATCTAGGCATTAGGGAAGTATAGGAAGATACAGCTGAAGATCAGATGCAAGGAGGAAAACATGGGCAGACCTAATTAAGCAATTGAGTATTTGTTTATTGATTGTTTGCTTCTGTGTTAGGCCATTACAGGAATGTCTTGATATCCATTTAAAGGTTAAGCAGATTGTAGCATCCTGTTTCTGGAAAAGGCAAGGATGTGCCCTAAATCATTTTGGGTCATGAGCCTCCCAGGATGGAGCACTCATGCAGAAGATAAACAGCCAGTTTGCTACACCAGTGAGCCACCAGGACAAGCAAAGGGGAAGACACAACCATGGACTTTACTTAAACATGAATGGGGGCAAGGAGGATTTTGCTGTGACCTAAAGAGGATGTGTGATGGTAGAAGTGAAAGGGCTGGAGGAGCAGATGTCTACTTTCCAGATTATCCAGAAGAATGAAGTGTTCCTTGAAAGAATCTAAGAAGTGGTTCAAGGAAAAAACCCCAGCAGAAAAGGGAGGTTAAGAGGCACAAAAAATTCTCACCTGTACCAGGACACTGGAGGGTGAAGGAAGGGGGCACTGGGAAGGAAAGGAAGAAGAAAGAGTCCTGACCTTTTGGAACTAATACATATGAGGCTTTTTCTGGAGAAGGGGAGTTGAGCCCTCTCTAGAGAAAGCAGCTTCTTGTGTTTGTGATGGTGGAGAGTGACCAAAGAGCCCAAGAGAGTGGGCATCTAGTCATGGGCAAAAGGAGAACCCACGATATCTCCATTCTAAGGGATATATTTTTTCCCTCCCACAAACAACAAGAACAAGTATGGTCATGGTGGAGAGCTTTTGGAGAGTTATCAAATTTCACAACTACTACATACTTCTGGTGTTTTGTGTAGGGACAAATACATGATATCATCAGAAAAAACCTGGAAAGTATTGCAAAGAATTATGAAATTCTAGGGAAAAACAGTGAAGCTTTCAGGGATATATGTGGTATTTTCACCTCTACTAAGATAAGGGGATTCAAAAGAGAAAGCAGATTTGGGAAGTGAACATATGGCTAAGAAGGTATCTGGGAATAGAATAGAATCGGGACTTCTTGGCCATAGCTAAATACATCAGTACAAAAAGCTCTTAGCCAGGGATGGAGTGTACCCAACAAGGGCTGTTAAGAAACATTTTCATCTGGGGATAATACAAACACTTTTTTTCACAGGGTTGTTGTGATCACATAAACACACACAGGTACACACACATGTACACACACATGTATACACACATGTATATGTATACAGCACTTCATAAATGTTAAAGTACTATTATTATAATTCAGTTTCCCTTCTGACATTTTTTCAGTCCTATCTTTTTGCTTCCTCAAAGAATTATTATACATTTTATCATTCCATTTACATATTCCCTCCTTCCCTAATGTGAGCTCCTCCCGTCTGGTTCATAACCCAGTTTTTATATTTAAATATTCTTTTATCATTTTCTTTCTTTCCCTTGTTGGGTGGTACTTCCAGATCTTGGGCCCTCTCACGACAGTGCCTGATTGCACTTTAAGAAACAGTTGCTTCAAATACAATACCAGCCCTGAAGTCAGGAGAACCTGAGCTCAAATCCCGCCTCAAACACTTACCACTTAGTAGCCATATGACCGTGGGCAAGTCACTTAACCCCAAATGCCCTCCAAAAAGCAAAAACAAAAACAAAGGAGAAACAGTTGCTTCACTAGCATTACTTCTGTGACTCGGCATTTAAAGTAACATTAGCCGGGAAATCATCAGCTTCCTTATGTTTTCCATTACTGCAGCAAGAGCATGCCAAGATGGAACAAACTAGGCAGTCTTTTCTGTTTAATTCCTGTGGGAAGACCAATTGCATTTGAAGAAATTTACACTCCAATTATTGTGTCTAGTACATAGTAGGCACTTAAAGACCTGGTGATTAACTAATCTCCATGCTGCAATACCACAAGATTCTCCAAGGATTGGGTAACATTGATGTTATTCTAGCATCAGAGTAAAAATAGCATGAAAGAATATTAATCAACTTAACAATAGAAGTTTTTATAGAAGACAATTTTGTCTTACTTCTGGACATGATTATTTGATGACTAATACAGTTACAAACTCTCTTATGTTTAAGCAAGCGTTGATGCCATATCTTTGTTGAGTGAAAGGTCTCAAGACACTTCTATCCCATGAATAAAAATTCCTATTTTTCAGGAGTCAATCTTTGTCGTGAAAGTCTGACTTGAATCTGAACTCTGAACTAAAATCTTTGGTATTAGAAATTTATGACTAAGTCTGGCTGTTTAAAAGTTCTTGAAGATCCGGCCTCAGACACTTAATACAAAAAACTAGCCGTGTGACCTTGGGCAAGTCACTTAACCCCAACTGCCTTCCAAAAAAAAAGCAAAAAAAAAAACCAAAAACATAAAAGTTCTTGAAGAAGGTAGTATTTGGGGGTTGTTTTATTTTAAAGTTGTTACTATTTAAAATGGCTGGACCATGAGCATGATGCTGTAAATCACCCACTCAATCACTCAAGATGGACTCATGATTTTGGCTGTTTTCATGATTGCTTAAATGCTGTGATTTGTAAAAAATAAAGAATACCTCCTATGGTCAGCACTCATCCAGGCCTATGGTTTTTATTTTTGGATTTGCTAGTTAACACCAATAGCTTCCATCTATGGAATAGCACGTTAGGCGGGCAAAATTCTTTACAAATGCAATCTGATTTGACTCCCACAACAACTCTGGGAGGTAGAGGGTTTATTACTGTTATTTTCCAGATGACAAAGCTGAGGCAAAAAGAGGTTATGATGATTTCCCCAGGGTCACATAGCTAGTAAGTGTTTGAGGCCAAATTTGAACTCAGGTCTTCCTGACTCCAGGCCCAGCACTGCCGTAGATTATGATGACAAAATGGGAACTGAGTCAAGTTAAATGTTTATCAAGTGCTTGCCAGGCACAGTACTAAGTTCTGAGGTTATAAAGAAAGGCTGCAAACAATGCCTGCCCTCAAGGAACTCACAATCTAGGAACTCACAACTCACAGATTGTTGTTTGTTCTTCATTCCAGAAGAGGACCATGACATCAGGAAGGTGATAACATGGCATGCAAGTGAATTGGATTCAACTTTACAAGGTTACCAGTCTCACTTTCTCCTCTGGAGCCTTCTAAGTCCAGTGACAAGATATGGATCAAGGCAACTGGAGATGGTCCCAGATGCAGTGGGTGACCCAGGCCTTTTTAAGCTAAGGTCTTTAACAACTCTCAGTTTGACTGAGGCAACACCCATTCAATGATTCAGGGTAGGTAAGAAATGAAGCAAATAATGGCCTCCTTTGCCTAGTCAAAAAACTCAATCTGGGAAGGCAAGACCCTTGAATTTCTGGACAAGACAGAAACAGTTTCTATTTACATCTCTGAGTCATCAGGATCCAAATAATGACTAAATTGGGCTTGGGCTAGGACTTGTTGGCCAACCAATGAGAGCCAGAGTGAATGGGGATTAAGACATGATCCTATGCCAACAATTACTCAAGAAGATGATATATACAAGATAAATTAGGGGTAATCACAGATAGAAAGTATTAACATTAGGAAGATCAGGAAAGGCTTCTTGTAGAACATTGGATATCAGGGGGTGCTTGAAGGAAGCCAGTGAAACCAAGAGTAGAAATGAGGAGGAAGAGTATTCTAGGCATGGGATTATGAAGAGGCCATATAATAGGATATATGGGCAGGTAGGTGGCAAAGGGATAGAGTGCTGGACCTGGAGTCAGGAACACTCATATTCCTGAGTTCAAATCTGGTCTCAGACACTTACTAGCTGTGTGACCCTGGGCAAGTCCCTTTACTCTATTTGCCCTAGTTTCCTCATGTGTAAAATGAGCTGGAGAAGGAAACGGTGAACCACTCCAGTGTCTTTGCCAAGAAAACCCCACATGGGGCCACAAAAATTCCTACACAACTGAAAACACCTGAAAATACAATGAGGCTCTTGTATGAGGAACAACAAGGCTTATGTCATTGCATCACAAGATTCATGGGAAAGACCAAGGTAAGGATAGAAGTTGTGATTTGCCTTCAGTGACAAAGCCTGGAAATATTAGAAGCAGAACTTCCCCACCTCCACCCATACCCCAGGTTTTTGACCTCCAATGCTTTCCAGTGCAGCCTGCTTCCTCTCCTACACACAGACCTCTGACAAAGGTCAGAACAGAAACAAAACTTGCCATGGAGTTAGTTATGGGCTACAGTAGTGAGTGTATGGTTATATATTCAATATACCTTCTTTTCCATCTTCCCCTATCTGGGGGCAGCATGGTACAGTGATTAGAACATTAGCCTTGAAACTAAGAGACCTTGAGAGTGTCCTTGTATTGCTTTTTCTGATCACCATGTGTATGCTTGCTCTATGTGAGTTCTCCATAAAATAGCCTCTGAGGCAAAATTTGAATTGTCTTAGGAAGATCCTGAAGACCACAAGATAAGATTCCAGACACTGAGGTCCTTTGTGGAACTAAATTGCCAAGCATTCAAACTCTACTGCAAAGAGCACAAGACCTATGTCATTGCATCACAAGATTCATGGAAAAGACTAAGGTATAAGAGGACTGGAAATGCAGGAAGGAGGCAGATTATGAAGAACAAACATCATTGGAAAGCACATCTCAAATATCTCAGGCCAAATCTTATTTTGTATTTGAGAAAAAATATAAATAGTCTTTTATCTCACTTGTCACAAGAGATGAGTGCTAAGTTGAATCTACTTAAAAGGAAGAAATGTTGATTATTTCCTCGTATACCTTCCTACCCATCAAAGTGACTAGATAATGCTATACTTTGCTTTAAGGGAGTGAATTAAGTGCATTGGAAAATGTGAGTTTCTATGCCCGCAATTACTGGAGCATTTTGAGATCTCTGACATGCTAAGGCAATTGCCCTTCCCCCGTAACAGAAATGATCTAACTCAGCCTTGCACAGGAGTATGAAACATTCATTCTCAGTCCTGTATCTTGAAGAGTCTCATGATGTTGTTCAATGGTACCAAATATTTGGGTCTTCAGGCATTGTTTCAGTCTGTGCTCTCATACTGTATCCTCATTTGAAATTGTCTTAGCCAAGAATGGTGCACGTATTACTTTAAATAAATGTTGAAAGAGAAAACAAGCTTTTGTCTGGAGCCTATGTGATGCAAGGGATTTTAAACTTCAAAGAAAATAGGAGGAAGAACACTTTCTACATAACTCAGGCACCATAGAAAGGATGAATTACAACACAGGAAGAAACTAGAAGACAGTCTCCCAGAAGAGAGCCATCAATAACAGCCCATGTCTGCAGATGCCTATATGCAAACCCAGGGAAATAATAATAGATAGTTCACCGAACATTTGAAGGGTTGCTAAGCATTTTACCTCTCATTTGTTTTGTACCATTACTCTATGTAACATAGGTACTTACCATTATCCCCATTTTACAGATGAAGAAGCTAAGGCTGAGAGAAGTTGTGACTTTCCCAGGGTTAAACAATCAATAAGTACCTAAGGAAGGATTTGGATTTAGATTTTCTTAATCTAAAGCCCTATATTCTATACACTCTGCCACCTAGCTACTTCAAAAGTAGGAGAAAAAGAGATTCTAATGGAAGAAGGATAATTTGACTTCCTAAATATCCCTGAGATGTGATGGGATGATTTTTTATAACTTGGAATGTGTCTGTGGAGGAACAAAATAGGTAAGTGGACTCATTATGCATTATTATACTGTGAGGAAATAAATCCTTTTTGAGGAAATCCAGTAACACAGGTCAAGAAGTATAATGAAGGAAGAGTCTTTGGATGAAGGGCAAGGGAGAGGGAAAGAGAGGTAATATAATTAGATGCACATGCTCCACCCTGCCTGGACTGAAGGAGAAATGAAACAAAGAGTTGGGGAAGCATGATGAATCTGGCGCTAAAACATGATATTGAAATGGTTGGGGACTTTGAGAGTCTTAATGCTTTCTGGAGCTCTGTCTCTGCCAACAGCAGAGCAGCTGATAGACAAACATACAACTTCCCCAAATGATCATTTCATGCTTCCAAAGTTGGAGGAACTAACAAAAGGAACTACTATTAAGGACCTTATCCTGCCCCACATGGAGGAACTTGTTACTGAAAAAGAAATACAGGAACCTTGTGGGCAAAGAATTGTAACATAACAGAGACAAACAGGAGAGGAGAGGTCAATCAGGCACAAACTCATCCATACCTCACTTTGGAGAGGGCAGCACAAGTGTTCAGGGTAAGGATAGAAGTTGTGATTTGTCTTCAGTGACGAAGCATGGAAATATTAGAAGCAGAACTTCCCTACCTCCACCCCGTCCCAGGTTTTTGACTTCCAATGCTTTCCAGTGCAGTCTGCTTCCTCTCCTACACATGGACCTCTGACAAAGGTCAGAACAGAAACAAAACTTGCCATGGAGTTAATTATGGGCTACAGTAGTGAGTGTATGGTTATATATTCAATATACCTTCTTTTCCATCTTCCCCTATCTGGGGGCAACATGGTACAGTGATTAGAACATTAGCCTTGAAACTAAGAGACCTTGAGAGTGTCTTTGTATTGCTTTTTCTGACCACCATGTGTATGCTTGCTCTGTGTGATTTCTCCATAAAATAGCCTCTGAGGCAAAATTTGAATTATCTTAGGAAGATCCTGAAGACCACCTGGGAAGATAAGATTCCAGACACTGAGGTCCTTTGTGGAACTAAATTGCCAAGCATTCAAACTCTACTGCAAAGAGCACAACCCCAGTGGGTTGGTTGTATTGTTTGAATGCCAAGCATAGACTTGCCTAAAAGACTATTTTATGGAGAACTTACGCAAAGCAAGTGCTTGTATGGTGCTCAGAAAAAGCAATACAAGGACACTCTCAAGGTCTCTCTTAAAAACTTTGGAATTGATCACATGACATGGGAAACACAGTTGGTACAAAAGCATTCTCCCAAAAAAAGACCTACTTTTGCCCAAGTACAATTTTTTCTGGAGGGAGTTGGTTCAAGTTGGTTCAAACATGGTTGCCTAAAGGACAACTCATAGTTCCTCTTTATTAGGGGCCCTTTAATGCCCATAGCATCCTCATGAGTTTCCTTGAGATGGTGCTCTCTGTTAGGCTGTACTTTTGCAGGATCCTTAGCTATACTTCTCTCTTCTTGCTTTCTGAAGCTGCCTTTCCTTGGTGTGTCTACTTTGTCCTTTCTCAGGTCTGGGATGTTCTCTATGATGACATGGTCAATGTAAATGTTGGGGACAGGGAGAGCAAGGTTCCCTTTAGGTTCACTTCCACCACCCCCACTCCCTTGATGCCCTCTGCTTCACATTGAGGCACAAGGAAGGGTTCTTCCCTTTCAAGAAAGAGGGAACTTGACTTCTTCCCTGCAGGGCTCCCTTAGCTATTATACCTAGGCCCAGACATGTGTCTACTTCTTTCAAGTAATCCAAATATAATTCCCTTTTAGCACCATCTAATTGCATGTAGTGAC
Organism: Pseudocheirus occidentalis; assembly: GCA_028646575.1. Taxonomy (NCBI): domain Eukaryota; kingdom Metazoa; phylum Chordata; class Mammalia; order Diprotodontia; family Pseudocheiridae; genus Pseudocheirus; species Pseudocheirus occidentalis. The sequence continues at coordinate 308,018,153 of CM053595.1, forward strand.
TCAGAGTAGTCCACTTTTTCCAAGTTGATTAAGAAGGGATTCTCAACTAGTTTATACATTTGATTGATAGATTCAGTTCAGAAATCTGGGCCTCTTGAATCCACATGAATTCTGTCTATCTAGATGTAATCTCCATTTATACAGGGTCTGTTTCATTTTCCTCTTGACTTTCATTGTCTAACGCAGGGCCTGGCACAAGATAGGCATCACCATTTGATGGACTAATATAGTAAAACAGTCATAGAATTACAGAATTTCAAAGTTGAAACGGCCCTTATTGTCCAGCTAGTCCAGCCCATATCCAAAAGGCATCACCACTAAACCATACAAGACAATTGATCATTCTTCCTTGGCCTGAAAAATGCTGTGGAGAGGACCCACTATCTCTCCAGGCTTCAACACTGGGATGACTCTCATCACTAGGAAGTTTTTCCCAACATCAAACCTAAGTTGATCCATTGTTCCTGGTTCTGTCCCTTGGGACTAAATGGGCCAAGAAATATCATCCTTTCAACATGTTAGGCCTTTAAAGATTTGAACATGGCCATAATTTCCCCTGCCCCCAATCTTCTCATGGCTAAAATTCTCTAATCCACATATGAAACAGACTCAAGGCCCTTTAGCATCATGGTTGCCCTCCATGGTATAATGTCCCACTTGTCCATCTTCTTGAACTGAGGAATCCAGTACTTGACATAAGACTCCTGATGTAGTGTGACAAGGGCCAAATGCAGAGGGACTCTAATAACCACCTTTTCCATGTTATAGATGGAAAGAATCCCAGAAATCCTCTAGTTCCAGAAATAGGATGTTATAGTGGAAAGGGACCTTGGTGACCATCTGGTCCATTACCCCTTCATTCCTTCCCTGTTTTCTAGATTAAAAAAACATAACAACTAAGGCTCAAAGAAGACCACTTAGCTTGAGAGTGGTAGAGCCAGGACTCAACACCAGCTGTATTACTCTAAACTCATACCCCAAGGCTTCTCTGGCCATAGGGAGCCTGTCTTGTCTTTTCTATTAGAAGATAACTGCTTGAGGATACAGGTTAGGGCTCACCTTTCATTTGCCTCAAGCCCCAGTGCAGGACATGAGGTCTAACTGAGGTGGAGTGAGGGGAGTCTGGGAACAGTTCATGAACAATTCCCTTTCATAAGAGATTGCCAAGCCTCCGGCCACTCACTCTCCTGTTGCACATCTTCTGACTCCTCGAGCAAACTTCACCACCACCCAAACAGACAGTTACAAGCATGAAGCTCAAGTGAATAAGCCTTGGGGCTGCTCGGTCTAGAAGATAATGGGCTGGATTTGGAGTCAGAACAACTTGGTATTGAATTTTACCCTTTACTCATTCTGTGACCGTGGTCAAAATACTCTTTGGTTCTTAATTTCCTCACCTATAAAATGAGGGGGTTACATCTTGTGACCCCTAATATACCTTCCAGATCAAAATCTTTGGTTCTGGCTTCCTAGAGACTTTTCCACCCATCCCAGGGATCCCCGATGCCTCACCCTTTTCAGTCTGTGGTATCATGTTTCTCTGGGTCATGTTTTCTGAGATTCTCCCTCTGTCTGTCTTGCCTTCTCCCTAGGAGCAGCCTGGTCAGTGGGAGTCCTAACTGACTCTGGTTCTTGATTGGGAGAGCAGTACCTTTATCATCATGAGAGCAATGGAAGAGGAAGTAACAGATTTGGCCATCTGGTTCCCTTACTTCCTCCTCACTGTTCCTGCAGAAACACTATAAATCAGTGGTGGGTAGATATAGAGAGAGGGTGTTCCTGGCTGTCCCCCATCCTCTATCTTGGAGTCAGTGGGTTTACTTGCTCTGTGTGACCAAGAATGAGTCATTTGAACTCTCTGTTCTTCAGTTTTCCCAGGTGCAAAATGGGAGCAATATCTCTATCTTACTAGAGCTAGTATGGTGCACTGGACACAATATCAGGTCTGGCGTGAGCAAATCTAGTTTCCCATCTTGTCCTCATCTTTACGATTTCTGGAAAGTTGGTCACTGAACATGAATCCTCATCTGTATGATGAACATGTGGAAATATCTCTTATAGAGTTTTCATGAGGATCATGGATTTAGAACTTATAATTAGTCTGTCAGTAAGCATTTATGAACTGCCTACTATGTGACAGGTGCAGTGCTAAGTTCTGGGGGATCCAAAGAAGGGTCAAAGACAGTCCCAGATCTTGAGGAGATCATGGTCTATTGGTGGAGACAACATACAGAAGCAAGCTATATACAGGATAAATTGAAAATAACCTGCAAAGGGAAAGCACCACAATTAAGAAGGATTGGGAGTCTTCCTGTAGAAGGTACAATTTTAGCTGGAACTTGAAGGAAGCCAAGTAAGTTGGGAGGTGGAGACTTCTCGGTGACAAGTCAGTGTTATTGGATAGAAGATAACATGGGGGACTGAAAAGGTAGAGAAAGGTCTAGGCTATGAAGGACTTTGAAAGACAAACAGAGAATTTTATGCTTCATTGTGGAGCTGAAAGGGAGCCACTGGAATCAACTGAGTAGGGGGATGACATGGTTGGACTGGTGCTTTAGGAAGATCACTTTGTGGCTGAATGGAGGATGGACTGGAGTAGGGAGAAGTTTGAGGCAGGCAGACTCACCAGTAGCTATTTGCAATAGTTTAGGGTTGAGAAATTAAAAGGATATGAGGAAGTGTAGGCAGAAGAGAGAGGGAAAGACAAATAGAGAGGAAGAGAAGGAGAAAGAGGAGGAGGAAGAGGAGAAGAAGAAAAAAGAAGAGGAGAAAGAGAAGAAAGAGAATAAGATAAAGAAGGAGAAGAAGAAGAGGAGGAGGAGGAGGAGGAAGAGAGAGAGACAGAGAGAGAGAGAGAGAGAGAGAGAGAGAGAGAGAGAGACAGAGAGAGAGAGAGAGACAGAGAGAGAGAGAGACAGAGAGAGAATTATTTGCCTTTAACGTGCTTATATTCTCACATTCTCAGTAAAGAAACCAGTGAGTTGATTTGCTGAGAGAAGGTAGAGGTGAGAGTGATAATAAGGAGGGAGGACAGGATTTTGAATGACCGCAGTCTTCTAACTGAGACTGTAGGATCATAGGTCTAGAGCTGGAAGGCACCTCAGAGACCATGTAGTCCAACCCACTCATTTTCCAGACAAGAAAGCTGTGACCCAGGGAGGTTATGTGACAGAACCAGCCACTGAAGCATGCAAACATCAGCAGTGAAGAGAAGGGGGAAGCAGTTGGAGCAGTCAGTGGCTGTGGGTTCCTTGGGCACCCCACCAAACTTATCTTTCCTCTGAGCTGGCCATGGGGTGACTGCTTTATGAGATGAATTCAAAACTCACATTCCTACAAAGCTTGAAAGTTTGCAAAGAACCACCTGCAGCTCCCCCAGAAGGAAGGCATTCCAAGTATCATGAACTCCATTTTATAGACAAGGAAGTTGAGGTCAAGTAAGAAAAGTATTTGCTCAAGGCCACAATCTAGGATAGATCACAACAGCGATTTGAACCCAGGTCTCTTGATTAAAAGCCCATGTGCTTTTTCTATGCTTTGCTGTTGTCACAAGGATGGTATGACAGGAAGTGTGCTGGCCTGGGAGTCAGGAGTCTGGAGGGCTGGGCCCAGCTCTGCCTCTGATTCTGTGGGTCTTTAGCCATTAGCTCTTTCTCTGGGAAATGGTTCCCTCTTCCATAAAAAGAGGGAAGTGGCTGAGATGACCTTTAAGATTCCTTGCTGCCCAAATGGTGTTAGTCCATCCCTCATTATACTAATACTTACTTTATGGTTTTTCTCTTTAACAAACCACCTATTTTTCACCATACACTTTCTGACTGGTGGGATAGGGGGTAAAGTAGAGAAGGGAAGTTATACCAAATCATGATTTCATCCTTGTAGGGAACTCCTGGTAAGGAAAGTCCATCCACTACTACAGACTGAAATTCACCCAGTGCCTTGGCAAGGTCACCCAGTCAGTATGTATCCGAAGTAAACCCAAGTCTTCCTGACTACCAGGGCAGCTTTCTATCCACCAACCCACAGCAGACTCTTCTTCACTATGTGGATTACCTTTCACCATTAAAAACAAAATTTTCTCTACTAAAGATAGTATCCAGCATTGATAAAAGACATGTATAGTGATTGCCTTCAGTAACCAGTCCTTTACTCAGAACTTTAACAAGGGCAGGGCTGTAAGCTTTGTCCTAGGGTGTTAAAATTCACAGGGTGCTTTTGGCTAGTTTATAATTCCATTGGGGGCACACTTAAGACTTTCTCAGGGCACATTATTATGTTATGTTTTACTCCCTACATTAAGTGCCCCTAAATATGGTTATATTTGGAGTCTGCACAGGTGAAATGTGTAAAACCAGCCTTGTCAGCTCTTCTGATGTGGCGGGGGTGGGGGTCACAGCATTACACAGTGCTATCATGATGAACAAATCTTATAGGGGGAGGGAAGGACTACTGAGTACAGATAAGACTTAGGAATTTTCTTTTCCATTAAGAATGAGCCGATGGAGGCAATAACCACAGCTGAGGAAGAGGAGGCAGGAGTTCTGTGCCACAGGGACAGGTCCACTGTGGAGAGCTTAAGGTTCTGGCTAAAGAGAGATCTACACTGACTAGTATTTGTTCAGGTCACTTACCTGAGAGTGGAGATGGTACCACAGGCCCCCAATGGAATTATAAACTGTCCAGTGACAGCAAGGCCATGATAAGCAGGCTATTTTTTGCTTTCTTTCTTTCATTCCTTTTCTTGTATTCAAGTCTTCACATACAAAATTACTAATGTGTAAATGTTTTACATAATTGCACATGTATGACCTATATCTGATTGCTTACCATCTTAGGGAGAGGGAGGGAAGGGAGGGATAGAATTCCAAATTCAAAACTTTATTTATAAAAACAACGTTAAAATTATTTTAGCATGTAATGGGGAAGGGAGAATAAAATATATATATTTTTAATTCTTCATCTAAGAGAAGACATAACAGAGAAAGAAGTAGTAGCAGGGCCATGTGTTCATAGCCCAACCTGTGGCTTATTCATTTAGCCATGCTCATTTGAACTAACTTTGACCCCTCAGCACCTTTCCTATGCGTGCTTATTTCTGACTCAGCAGACAACACAAAGGATTTTTGTCATTGCAAAGCAAACAGATAAGAAACAGAAAATACCTACATGAAATATAATCAGTCTTTCACAATATGTCCACTGTGGAGATGTTCTGCATAACTACACATGTATGGCCTGTATTTAATTGCTTGTCTTTCCAGTGGCTGTGGGTGACAAGGGAAGAAGGGAAAGAATCTAGAATTTAAAGTTCTAAAATCAAATGTTAAAAATATATATGTATATATATAATCATTATTGTTATTATTTATAGGCAACTGGGAAATAAGATATATAGTCACTGGGGTAGGGAGATCCATCCTGCTCTACTGGAAAGTCAGAGAGGTGATGGGGGAGGATACAGGAGAGCAGTTTGGGGGAAGGAGTATACAGTGGGATGGCTGTTTTGGGGTTGTGGGTAAGGGAAAGATGGGGAGAAAGTTTGTAACTCAAAATCTCATGGAAATGAATGATGGAAACTAAAAATAAACAAAAGCAAAAAATAGCCGTTTCAGTCTATATTCAAACAGTATCAATTCTTTCTCTAGAGGCAGACAGTATGCTTCATCATTAATCCTTTGGGATTTTCTTGGATCATTACATTGCTGAGAATAGCTAAGGCATTCAAATTTCTTCATTGAGCAGTACTGCTCTTACTGTGTATAATGTTCAGCTGGTTCTGTTCACTTTGTATCAGTTCATGTAGGTTTTTTCAGGATTTTCTGAAATCATCCTGCTTATCATTTCTTACATCACAACAAAATTCCATTACAATCATATACCATAGCTTGTTTAGCCATTCCCCAAATTGATGGGAATCCCTTCAATTTCCAGTATTTAGCCACCACAAAAAGAGCTGCTATAAATAGCAAAATTTTGAACAAATTGGTCTTTCCCCTCTCCCCCTTTTTTGGATGTATTTGGGATATAGACCTAATAGATGTATTGCTGGATCAAAGGGTATGCAACAGTTTTATAGTCAACTGGGCATAGTTCCAAATTGCTCTCTAGAATGGTTGGATCAGTTCACAACTCCACCAATAGTGCATTAGTGTCCCAGTTTTCCCCCACAGATGAAGGATTATTAATGATTAGAGTAAGGATTGCTGATTGCTGTTACCTCTTGAGTTGCAACAAGTCAGGAAAATAAGCTGCCTAGCATAGGAAGTGGAGTCTAACTGAGAGTTAGTCCACAGCTGAGATTAGGGAGGAGTGCAGCCCTGAGGAGCAAGGCATTTAACACAGTCCAGGAGTAGATGGAGACATTGTGCCCTGCAGCAGGGGAACTACTCTATTCAAAGCCTTTGTCACATTTGGAGGTGAACTTAGTGGGAGAGAAATTCTTGTTTTCTATCCCTTTCCTCTCTTACCTCACAAGACAATGTCACTATAGGCTTAGAGAAAAAGTAAAAAGATACTTAATTGGGAATATTCTGGAAGAAATACCACTCCCTCTGATCTCCATTTGGAGTCACTTTTTGGAAGCAATCCCAAGGAAAATAATATCTGGGTACGTGGGAGCCGAGAAAGATTGCCAGGCTATCCTTCCTCCTCCCATTCTCCATTGTCCTCCAGAAAAATCTGAATGCAAATAGGACAGGATTTTTGAGCAGGGAGGGAAAGGGAAGATGGACCCTTGCAAGCCCAGCCTCAACCTCTCATGTGCATAGGGAACCTCTCGGTCAAGCAGACACATTCACATCAGATAACATCATGTTCTTACCCAGGAATCCTTTGCTAGGACATTTCAAAGTAAAATCTATTAAGGAGAAAATACTATGCTGAAATGGAAATCCAGGTGCTTGTCTTGGATATGCCACTGGCTTGCTGTGTGACTGTTGGCATCTCACTTCCCTTCATTGTTCTTCATTTTCTTCTGCTTGAAAGTTGGTTTAAGTTTTTTGAATTGATATGCATTAATGATATCGGCCTATCCTTTGACTTCTGTGCTTTATCCTTATCTGTTTTAGTTATTAGGGATGCATTGGTCTCATAAAAGGATTCTGGCAGAGTGCTTTCTTAATTTTTGTGAGTAACTGAACTCAGAATTAGTAATGATTTTTTTTCCTTTTGGAATTTTCTTTACAGTTAGTTCTATTTACTTTTCTGAGATTGAGTTAGTTAAGATCTCTACCTGTCAGTTTGGGTATTTCATGTTTCTTACATTCTTAGTTTTGTTAACATATAACTGCACATAATGAATTTTGGTTTTTCTTTTTATTTCTTCTGGTTTTGTTGTGATTTCACCCAGCTCATTGCTAGACTGGGTCTTCCACTTACTGCCTATGTAACTCTAAGTAGTCACTTAACCACTCTGGGCCTCAGCTTTCTAATTTGTAAAATGAAAATATTGGAGTAGATGGCCTCTCTGGTTCCTTCCAGCTCTAGCTCTATATAATTGCATGATTTTGCAGCATATTAGCCATGGGACTTTAAGCAGATTTCTCCCCTTCACTCTAGTTTCTTTTGTAAAAGTGAGAGAGTGGACTAAAACATCTAAAAGTTTCCTTCCAATTCTAAATCAGTGATCCTGGGATCCTAAGACCCATTTTTTGATCCCCAGTTTTCTCATTTGTAAAATGGGAGGACCCAGGATTGATTAGGAGCTTCCTGAGGGTACTTCTGACTCTAGAATCATGTCTTACTCTGCCTCCAGCGTGATATTTGAGACTAAAAGGTTTGTTTTCCCAACCTGACACTGTAGCCACAGATCCAAAGGAAGTATTTCTCCCTACTCAAACACCTCAAGGCTCTGGTACTAGTAGGAAGGAAAGCATTTCTGTTTCAGCACCATGTTTAGAGAACAGTTCAAAGAGTGTCTTTATTGCACCCTCTAGTGGCAGGAACAATGTCATACTTCTATTTCAGGGAACAGACTCCAATAGAATGCATGGAATCATAAAAGCATAGGATCATCGTACTAGACTTGAAAAGGGATCTCAGAAGACTAGCGGGGTTTCCCTACTCCCTGCCATTTTTCAAATGAGAACAAGGAGATTCACTATATGACTTTCCAAAGGATACACAGATAGGAAAGGAGATGGCTGGGAGTTCAGCTTCCAAGTCCAGTAACTCTACATCCAATTCCCTTAGAGATGACCATCAATCTCATAATTTAAGAAGAAAATGAAGAAAAATGAAGGGAAGTGAGATGCCAACAGTCACACAGCAAGCCAGTGGCATATCCAAGACAAGCACCTGGATTTCCATTTCAGGATAGTATTTTCTCCTTAATAGATTTTTATTTTGAAATGTCTTAGCAAAGGATCCCTGGGTAAGAACATGATGTTATCTGATACTTACCTGCTCCTAACTTTCTAGAGTTTCCTGAAGCAGGGAATGGGTCTAATAACTTCATCTTGACTCAATGTGCTTTTAAAATACATTCTAAGATCGATTATCCCTAATTATCTCTCCCTCCCTTCCCCTTACAAGGGTCTTGTGAAGCACCATGGCATAATGGGAAGAGTAGTGAACTTAGATCCAGAAAGCATGGGACACATTCCAGCTCTACCACTTACTAGTTACGTGACTGTGTTTAGTTCAATTTGCCCCTTTAACCCTTGGTTTTCTCATCTCAGGATAAACATAAATATGACTGTAGACCTGGAGCTGGAAGGGAATTCAGAAGCCATTTAGTTCAATCCCTTAATCTTGCACATAGGAAAACTAAGTCCCAGGGGGGTTGAGTAATTTTCCAACAGTCTCACAGGTAGTAAATACTTTGAATGAGTTATGTGGCTCACAATGCCTTTCCCCCTCCCCCAATCTTCCTTCACAGCATTATTGGGAAGAAAGTGCTTAACAAACTGTAAAATGTAACAGAAAGTGAATTCATGTAATAAAATAATAACAGTGATGATGGTGATTACTATTATTACTTTATTCAACAACAAAATTAGTTATTTAACCCTATAATAATTCATACATAATTAAATAGAAAAGAACAATAATTACAAACCATTCAATGGTAATGAAATCCAGGCTTCATCATTCTAAGGCAGCTATAGAAAAAAATGAACACTTCCTCAACAGAAACCATGGGGAAGATTGATAGACCTTCTCAGAGAATGTGAGGAACAAGGCAAAAATCTACAGACATACTTTTGGTCTAAGTAGAAATCCTTTCACCAAGCCATACAGGTGGATAAGAGGTAGAGATCATCAGATTTGCCAAAAGTAACTAGTTTACTTGCAAAAGAAATCAAGAAAATCTATTAGCCAATCAACAATGAACAAACATTTATTAAGCATTTATTATGTGCCAGGCTCTGTGCTAGTTACTGGGGATACAAATATAAATGGGTAGAATTCGAGAGTAGAATTAAAAGGCTTGCTGTGAGTGGACATCTGCATGAAACTAAGTGAACAATATTCTTACAAAGAAGTGTCAAAATAGTTCACTGAGTCATACAGATTTGGATGTAGAATCAGAGGGATATTTAATGGCAATTCAGGACCAGGTTTTTGCCACTAGTAATTACAGAAGGATAACCTTAAAGATGCCAGACTTAGGGATTAATACAGACCAGACTGGGAAATGGTAGAAACTATGCACTCTTTCATTGTGGATGGTAACAATTCAGTACCTTCTGAACATGTAAAAAGTCATGATCAGTTAGAAGCTCCATAAATCAATAGATGATTAACAGATAAATTAACAATAATTAGAGAATTGCCTGGGTCACTAAGAAATATTCAATGACTTTTTCATATGTTGCTCCTGAAACCCCAAGTTAGCTTCTTTGAATTCAGTAGATAAACTGGATACAGAAGATTATAGTAGTAATAACCATTACCCATAGTCAATTCATTATATTAGTGGGTGAAATACTGGCTCCACCAACAGGGGCCAAATTCGACCGCAATGTAGAATCCATGAAGGCGAGTGATGTAAACAGGTCTGAGAAGATAGGTTAGATCCAAATTGGAAATAGGTCCTGAGAGATGTAATAGGTCCCCCAAAGTCACATTGATAATTAACAAGAGAACTAGGATCTGAACACTTATTGAGTATATTCTTTCTGTTCCCTTGTATGATCTTTTAGATTCAGAAGACCTGGGTTAAAAGTCTTGACACTGACATTCATTAACTATCACTGGGCAAGTCACTTCATAATTCCATGAAGAGCTCCCCTATAAAATCTCACATGCAAGTGAGCAGGTATTATTTCTGGGGCTGCAAAATTTCACTGGAAGATGGTGGGAGAATATGGAGTATAATCTCAAAGTCATTGTTAATGATTTTATTGGTCTAGGTCATTCAAGAATACCCAAGGCCCTTCTTGAAACTCTCAGGCTATTTGGTCCAATCAGACTCCTTCCGCCAGAGGTGAAAGAAGTAATATAGACTGAAAACATCAGAATGATCGATGAACTAATGAGCACCAAAGGAGTTTTACCAACTTCTGTGTGAAGCATTAATTAGTTTAGCTCTCTCTCTCTCTCTCTCTCTCTCTCTCTCTCTCTCTCTCTCTCTCTCTCTCTCTCTCTTTCCTCTCTGTCTCTGTATCTGTGTGTGTGTGTGCGTGTGTGCGTGCGAGTGTGACATATTTTTAAAATGGGGAACAGAGGGGGAACAAATCTATAATTTCCTTGGTATAGGGAACTTTCTCTAACAACATAAATCAATTGTTCTACAGCTTAAAGTCTTAGAGAATTTCTTGAGTCACTGAGATATATTCAAAGATTTGCCATGGGTCACATCGCTTGGATATGTCAGAAGAGAGTTCTTGTTTTCCTTACCCTGCCCTTTAGTGAGGGGAAGGCAACTGGACTGTGAAATCAACCACATAAACCAGTGTTTCTCTTATGTAAACATGCTAATATTTAATTGTGGGAAGCATCTGTCATCTTTTTCTGGGCTTATGAGGGATAAAACCAGTTCAGAATATCCATGGGTGGTATTGTCCGGGGCTTTTTAGGTCTCTGTCTTCCTGAGATGAACAATATGAACTCCAAAGTCAGCTCTCTATTATGTGATGACCACTTACTATCTTGCTTATGATTGCCAAATTGAAAGGTCCAGGCATTCTACCAACTTCAGACTGGTACCCAAATGGAATGATGAAAAGTAGTGTGGTAAAATGGCTTGAATATTGAATGGGGTGTTCTTCAGAAATCCCAAAGACTTGGGTTCAAATACTTTCTCTGACAATTATTAGCTATGTGACCATGGACAAATCAATTAATCTCTCTGAGACTTAGTTTTCCTGATTGTAAAATGAGAATAATACCTGTAGTACCCATTCTGTTTGTAAAGGGACAACTTCCTTTGTTCACCTGAGTTGACCCCCACAGAGCGAGGCTTAAGATTCAGCAGAGTCAGGGGATTGGGGTCCATATCTAAATGCTGCCATTATCTAACTGTGAGTGATCTGAGGCAAATCACTTCGATTCTCTGGCTCTTGGTTTAATCCTCTATAGAATGAATGTCAGATTAGATAACCTCAAAGTCACGTCTAGGTCAAAGCCCAGTGAACCTATCACTGGTTCTTCAAATAACTAGATTTGTGACTCAGCACAAATCCATGAACTTCTCCAAGCTTCAATTTCCTCATGTATAAAATGGATAATAGGATAATCATTACCTTACCTATTTCACAAGACTGTTAGGAAAAATTGCTTTTTAAACTCTAAAGCACTTGATGAAAGTAAGCTGGCCTTTGGTCCACACTGAACAGATAATTAAGCAATATTGTGGTGACGAGGAGTCTGACAGGTTTTTTTTTTTTTACTTTACTCACCCTGTAAACTAAGTCCTGTCCTCCCCTGAGAGATGCCAGGGAAAGTGGCATTGATTTTGGACCCCATGGCAACATAAGCTCCTTGAGGGAAAGGACTGTTTTTGTGTTTTTAGCCCTATTTGTTAGCTCAGTGATTAGGACAAAATAAGTGTGAATAAATGCTTTCATTCACTCATTCATCCACCCTTGCTGTAAGAATAATGTAGTACCTACTCTGTAGTTACAGTGCTGAAATTCCCTCTGAAGTGACCTGGAAATATCTCCCAGTGTTACCTGCTGGTTCACTGGTTTTGGACATCCCTCCCCTTCTCCCCCTGTGCCCCGCCCCAACTCTCTTTTTCTTGTTTTCCTTATCCTGCCCTTTAGTGAAGGGAAGGCAACTGAACTGTGAAATCAACCACATAAACCAGTGTTTCTTATGTAAACATGCTAATATTTAATTGTGGGAAGCATCTGTCATCTTTTTCTGGGCTTATGAGGGATAAAACCAGTTCAGAATATTCATGGGTGGTATTGTCCGGGGCTTTTTAGGTCTCTGTCTTCTTGAGATGAACAACATGAGTTCCAAAGTCAGCTCTCTATTATGCGATGACCACTTACTATCTTGCTTATGATTGCCAAATTGAAAGGTCCTTGGGGTTCTATTTGTTTCAGATTGGTACCCAAATGGAATGATGGAAAGTAGTGTGGAATAATGGCTTGAATATTGGATGGGGTGTTCTTCAGAATTCCGAAAGACTTGGGTTCAAATCCTTCTTTGACAATTACTAGCTATGTGATCATGGACAAATCAGTTAATGTCTCCGAGACTTAGTTTCCCTGTGGTTTATGGCCACTTTTATAACCCAAGGGCCAGCCTTGGGTCATAATCTCAGGAGAGAATGAAGAGACCAGAGATGAGAAGAATGTATAGCTTGCAGTTTATTCCAACATGGCCACTAGCAGTAAGCAAGCTTGCTCCTATATTACTCTAAAGTAAGCATGATTCAAGTGTGACCACCTTGTGCACAGGAGGTGCAGGCCAATGGGGGAGAGCCAAACCAATTACGTCAGCAGCTGCCCAACAATTGAGGGGTAACATGTGAGACATCCCTGAGAACAGCAACTAAACTGTGGTTCTCAGCACCTTCTTATCTCTAAGGAGTACACAGAGTGGCCTTGGAACCAAGAGACCCAGAGGAAGCTCCTAGATTCCCCTGGGAGAGAAACTGGTTTTTACTCACATTGTGCCATGCAGGTCCCCCTTTCTCTTTTGGATAAGTGCCAGGTGAGTATCAGCCTGAAACGCTGATAAGCTATTATAAAGCCTTTTAAACATTAAGCCAAGCAGAGGTGGGTAATAAAACAATAATATGCCCACTGCTATTGCTAATGCCATCCAACTATGGGGCTGCAGACACCATGGAGAAGTAGGGTTATCAAATCATTTTAGGATATCCTCTGGCGTTTTGTCTGGGTTAAGGTCAGTTTGTGCTGCTCCATTAATTTCATGAGCCAAATTCCACAAATCATCAATATCTGAAGTTTTAGTGCTCTTTAGGAACAAACTATTAGGTTTCTAACTGTAGTCCAATTGTAAAGGGTTAGTCCCATTGTAAAGGGGTAACACATATCATCTGTTACCGAAAGTTGCACTGAAGTGCAGCCACAAAGAAATGATACAATAACCAGAATAGGCAAAATATGTACAATCAGAGACATCAAATTAAAAGGAAATAACTTTACCAATGTTAACAGTATCGTGTTGGCAATGTTCCTGGATCAGTTCCAGAGCAATGATGATTTTGCATGTTGACCGATATAATTTGTAATATTTGAATCATGCCAAGCCCCAAGAAATCAGGCATGCATTTTGTCCCCAAAACATTAGAATCAGAGCTATTATATGGTAAAGGAGTTCCATAGCTATATGTATATATATAATCATATCTAAGTAACAGATGAGTTTTAAAACTTTTAACTCATAACCTAAAATACAATACTAATGGTTCTAATACATTGATCTTATACGAAAAGTCCTTATCTAATATCATGTAGTGTCTTAAAGGCTATAGAAACATTTTATGAAAGTCCATTAATGTACTGTGCAGTTTCTTGAATTTTTCTAAGTAGAGAAATTGTAGACACAGTGGTTGAAATTATCAATAAGAGTATGATAATAGTAAGGCAGTGAGTCTAGGAACAAGGAATCTGACAAGGATAATAAGTCTAACAAGAAGTCTGATGAGGATAGGACCTTATCCCCCCCTTTTTTAAAAGATCAGAAATTTCAAGTAGTGTATATGCCCCTGATGGATGATACTAAACATGAGTTAAAATTAGTTAGAAAAGGCAAAAAATATATATATTAAGTAAGAGCACAATTAATACAATATTCCATACATAGGGATAAGTATAGGCATAATTACATAGGTTTCAAGCTAACATTCTCTGTGAATTTATTTACAAATTGAACAGTCTATATTTCACTCAGCAAGGAAATAGAAGACATGGTTGCTGATATTAAGAGGAAAGTTATGGCAATTAGTCTCATGATTAAAAGTCCAGAAATTACTTCTTTCTAAAGAGGGTGGCTCTACTAATACATCATGTAAGGGTAAGTTAAACAGGTAATAGTCCATTGGAAGGTGATATTATCTTGTGAAAATGCAAGACTCTGTCACTTCTTCTTGGGTTGTCTTTATGCAAGGGATCTCCCAATCCTTTTTCTCTAAATTCTCTGTATCTGCAAGATTGGTCATGGAATTCCATGCTTGTATTCTCACAGCAGCATCTGATAAAAGAATATAAACCAAGCCTCTCCCCCCAATAGTCAAGGGTCAGGTCCTATCCAGGTCTTGTTTGGGGAATTCTCCACAAGGAGTGTGTACGTTTTCAAACTGTTTTACTGCTGGTGTATGCTCATTTTTAGTGACGTCTACACAATTGTAAGTGCATAAGGCAGTAGCTAATTGCCTTTGTGCTGCATTGATCCAAGTCCCTCCTTTTTATTTTTGTAAATAGGTTTTACTTGTATAAAAGCTGGGGGTAGGGGACAGAATGTCAAGTTTGAGTAATAGCTATGTCAGTTTGTCTAGAATGAAAAGGAGTAAGATTAAAAGGGTGTGAGAGCCTCTCAATCACCTGCAGGTATTTTCCACATAACCTGTCTGTTTTTCATCGTGATACCACCATCCCATTTCGAGCTTATGTTTTTGATTCCTTCCAAGCTGTTTCATAACCAGAGTCAAATCAGTTGCATAAAATTTCAGATAATTTAGAGTGTACAATATTTTCTGTCTCCCCTTTTTGTTTTTGGAGATATTCCTTGATAGTGGGTTGGCTCATTCAACCATTGCTTGTCCAGTAAGGTTATAGGGGATGCCAAAAATGTGTATAATGCCGTGTTCAGTCATGAAAGTGGACATAGCAGAGGAAGTATAGGCTGGACCATTATCAGTTTTAATGGCTTGAGGTATTCCTAAAGAGGAGAAACAATGGTAAAGGTGATTGAAAACATGTTTTGCGGCTTCTCTAGTTTGTAAGGTAGCCATTAAGAAGCCAGAAAATGTGTCTATGGAGACATGAAGATATTTACCTTTTGTAACATGTATGACATTAATTAAGTATGGCATGGCAAGTTTGAAGTTTTAAAGACTGGACTTAGGATCATTACTTCATCTGGCAAGGATAGCTTGACCAGTGGGATTATAAGGGTTATGGCTATGATTAATTTTACAAAAAGTGATCATAGAAAGATTAAAATGAATTGCTATTGTAGGTAAGAGCTTTATCAATTTTCAATAGTTTTAGAACATCTATAGAAGCAAAAGACTGTAACATCTGGTTAATTACATATTTCCACTGCTTTCCCACGCTGAAGGGAAACTGGAAGAGTAATTTAGAGAACACAGTGAGGGCAGGTCCTAATGATCTGTCTAGCTTGTAGTTTCTGAAAGAGGTTAAAAAAGATCTGTATTCTGAGTGAGTTTAAGTTAGTAATATTAAATATATTAGTATATGTCCACTGAATATCTGTTATCTGATTCAATATTAAAGGGAAAGGAAAAATCATGTAACAGTAAAAATCATAGCTAAAAGCTTTGTATATAAGTAGGAAGTAAAGTGAGTAACAATAACTTTATAATTATCAGAATCAATGTAGTAGGTTATATGTGTAGTTTTAAGAATAATAAATAATCAGCAAACTTTTTCGTGAGAAAAAATTGGTTAAACATTTATAACCTGATATACTTTGATAACCTGATATAACTCTGTGTATACTTTTGAGCAAAACAAATCTTTTAAAGCAAGATGATTAAGACTAAGTTGGTATAAAATTTTTCTTAAGTAACATCAATTCCCAAAGTATGATAACAAACTGAATTTCTAGATAATTATGGAATTCTTGGATATTAAAAGGTGTTTTAGCTAGAAAAGGCATAGTAAATGAATCTGATCACAGTACTTTAAAATACATTGAAATTAGAATCTTCTTAAGGTGAAACTTAAGTAGTTTAAAAAAGTTTCTTTCACCAAATCATGGCTCATAGCCAATTACAATTAAGAGAAAATGTTTTATTCTCATGGAGCGGTAATAAATAAACTAGGTTTCTCTTATGAAAAGAATTTCATTTAGCATTTTTCTTTCTAGAATTTAAACTTAGAAATCTTAGAACTCTTTTTAAATATTTTGCAAAATTCTTAGCAAGTTTTAAATAGAATATGTCCCTTTCTCAGGATGAATGACCTTGCCTCTAGAGATAGTTTCCATGGGCTTTTGGCAGTTTTACAATATAGGAATATCTGAGGGGAGAGGCTGGTGGTGATGCCCCTGCTTTTTCAAAATCTCATACATGCAGGAGGAGTGGTCTGAATGGGCAGAATTAATCTGAATAAAGTTTTCACCTAATCTCCTCCTTTCCACATATAGTAATTAATTAACAACTTCAGGTTTTAGCACTAAAACAGTAACTTTGGTAATAATTTCCATAATTGATAACCAAATGGTTTTTAGCTATAACTTCCTTTTTAACATTGAGTAAAGGTGTAAATACATGGCTTTCTATAGGACATATATATATATATATACATATATATTAGAAAACACAAGTGACTTAACTGTTTTTAAACAAGTTCTTTATCTTTTGTTCCAACAAAATTCAGCTTAAAGTTTTGCTTATAAAATACAATTTCTAGCTTACAGTGATCCCTCAATTTTTACTACACTTGAATTTCAGTATAGTTTAGAAAAACCACAATGACATTAATTTCATTTCCAAATCATCACTTGCAAGCACTATTAACGAAAAATTAGGCTTTTCTCCTCTCCTCACAGCTGTAGAGCCTGATTGTGGATTTAGGGGTTTGAATGGAGAGGTTCATCTGTTTGTCTAAAAAATGTGTGGGCTTCAGGGTGCCTCAGGACTGTTGACAGTGGGGTCCTTGATAGAATTAATATGCTTTCTCCTTTTGGTCCGATTGGGAGGGTAACTTAAATTCCCTATTATTTCTACAACACTCTCTCTTTTAATCGGATCTAGGATGAAAGACCTTAATAAAGTTTTGTAAAAATGTTTTCAGCTAATTTTACTTTATACTTCAGTGCTATGTTTATTCCTAAAAATTTCTTAGAGAGTGAAATGCTCTCAACCCACCACTTAAAGGGAGTGGAACTTCTGAAAAAATCTCAGAGTCATGCCTTGTTCCCCAAAACCGGGGAGCTTGAAGCTTTCACCCTTTAAATGTTGCTTTATCAGATCTTAGCAAAATTCAAATTTGCCTAAATGCCAATTAGTATAATAAATTCTGACTTCTCTTAGCATCAAGTTAGGAGTGATACTACTTCACTTTTTCACATTCCCTTAAAATGACAAGAATAAGTTCAAATTGATTTTTAGTAGCATTCCAATACGCAAAAAAAATTTTCTCTAATAGGTGAGGCATGAGATGGTTAAATGCTTATTTGTCTATCTCTTGGGTCTGCGGGGAAAAGATTCCCTCCCTTTCTTACAGCCTTTTCCTCACTACACTTGGCCAGAGTGGAATGAAGGGAAGGAGATTTTCAAACCTTTAAAAATCTTAAAACTTTTGTTCACACTTTTCAATGGCAAATAATTTGCTTTCTTAAACTTTCTACCCATGCTCCTCTGATTGCTATATACTTAAACTTTATTTCTTTATAATTCTAACCTGACACTTCTACACTTTTGCCGTAATCATCATATACAAAAACACTTATTCCCTCTCGTACTCCCTCATCTCCTGACAGCTGTTTGTGAATTCTGGCAGGCAATAAGGGAGGGGGGAGGGTGAAAGGGTACAACATAACAACATTTCCGTGCAGTTCAGCTGCATATTAAATCTTACAGAATGACAAATTACTCTCACACACTCATTCTCACAAAGACACATAAACAAAGCAGAGAGACACAAAAAAATAACAGAATGGATCCAATAGCTTACATAGAAATTGTAGATCTCCTGAAAATAATAAACAGTTGCTAACTCTCTCAATAGAAGAGAAGCCTGGTAAGACTTACTTGATAATATTAGAGACAATTGCATCACTCTGAAGTGTTTGAGTCAGCCTTGGCACTTAATATATTCCATAGAAAAAAGGCAGAAATTGGGAAATGCTAGAGTCCCTCTTCCATTAGTCCCCTCACTCTTCTCTCTCCTAACATCCTTTACTAGGTGGTAAATTGTGAAGTCTATGCCCCGGACTTCTCTGGGACAGGTCTTATCAAAGGATGTCAGTTTCTCCCCTAGGACCTTCCACTTGGTAAGTTCATAACATCCTACTTCAGGGAGCCATGGTAAAACCTTATATGCCAAATCACTGAATTTTCTGATGTCTTTAAGCTGCACTGTTGCTCCTTGTTTCTGTACGCACTTATATACAGCCCTGCATAAGTTTCTCTGTCCCCTGGTCTCACTGTGCTTATGTTTTGTCCCATTTTTACTCACTGTTCTCCTAGCTATGCCAGTTCAGAGGCTGAGCAGCCTGGCTTGAGAATCCGGTCCTAGAGCCTCTGGAAAGAGAGGTGTTCATAGGCCGAGTGTCTTAGGGCGCACTGGCGTGATCCTGGGGTCTTTCTTCCATCCCACTTTATGTCCCTGTTTGGGCACCAGCTGTGGTTTATGGCTGCTTTTCGAACCCAAGGGCTAACCTTGGGTCATAATCTCAGGAGGGAATGAAGAGACCAGAGACAAGAGGAATGTGCAGTTTGTAGCTTATTCCAACGTGGCCACTAGCAGAGAGCAAGCGTGCTCCTATATTACTCTAAAGTAAGCATGATTCAAGCATGACAGCCTTGTGCACAGGGGATCCAGCCCAATGGAGGAGAGCCAAACCAATTATGTCAGCAGCTGCCTAACAAGTGAGGGGTCTCGTGTGAGACATCCTTGAGAACAGCAACTAAACTGTGGTTCTCAGTGCCTTCTTATCTCTAAGGAGTGCACAGAGCAGCCTTGGAACTGAAAGGGCCAGAGGCAGCTCCTAGATTCCCATGGGAGAGAAAGTGCTTTTTACTCACATTGTCCCATGTATTTCCCTAATTCTAAAATGATAATAATACCTGTAATACCCATTCTGTTTGTAAAGGGACAACTTCCTTTGTTCACCTGAGTCGACCCTCACAGAGCAAGGCTTAAGATTCAGCAGAGTCAGGGGATTGGGGTCCATATCTAAATGCTGCCATTATCTAACTGTGAGTGATCTGAGGCAAATCATTTCGATTCTCTGGCTCTTGGTTTACTCCTCTATAAAATGAATGTCAGATTAGATAACCTCAAAGTCACGTCTAGGTCAAAGCCCAGTGAACCTATCACTGGTTCTTCAAATAACTAGATTTGTGACTCAGCACAAATCCATGAACTTCTCCAAGCTTCAATTTCCTCATGTATAAAATGGATAATGGGATAATCATTACTCTACATATTTCACAAGACTGTTAGGAAAAATTGCTTTTTAAACTCTAAAGCACTTGATGAAAGTAAGCTGGCCTTTGGTCCACACTGAACAGATAATTAAGCAATCTTGTGGTGACGAGGAGTCTGACAGGTTTTTTTTTTTACTTTACTCACCCTGTAAACTAAGTCCTGTCCTCCCCTGAGAGATGCCAGGGAAAGTGGCATTGATTTTGGGCCCCATGGCAACATAAGCTCCTTGAGGGAAAGGACTGTTTTTGTGTTTTTAGCCCTATTTGTTAGCTCAGTGATTAGGACGAAATAAGTGTGAATAAATGCTTTCATTCACTCATTCATCCACCCCTGCCATAAGAATAATGTAGTGGTGGGGCGGAGCCAAGATGGCGGTGTAGAAGCAGCAAAGGACCACAGCTCCCACACAAACATGCTAAAAAACTAATAAAATGGGACGCTAAACAGATTTTCAAGCTCCAAAACTCTCCACAAGACAGAAAGCACTACAGGCAGAGCAGCAGGTGGGGCTCTTCTCAGCAGTCTGGGACCTGCCGCTGAAATCCCAGCCGGCTCAGGCCCTGGGGCATCGGTCGGGAAACCCTGGCTATAGGAGAGCAGATCGGCTGCACTGGAGGCACAGTTACCACATTCATCAGGCCAGAAGACAAAAAGGCTAAGAGAAAGGTCAGTGGATTTTGCTAACTGGGGAGGAGAAGAGCGGGTCGGCCAAACTGCTCCCAGGGCAAGGAAGCAGCGGGAGGCGGCTGCTGCAGGAACGGCTGAGAGCCGCAGTGGCTTCCACTGGGCTGCTTCAGAGCCCTTGGCCTGCAGATAGCAGGGGGGCTGACGCGTCCCATCGAGGCCAAGGGCACTTGCGTTGAGCGGCCTGGATCTGGTTCAGGGTCTTGAGTGGTGGTCCTGGTGTGTGCTTTCAGTGAGCCAAAGCTGGGGGGGGAGCTGCAGCACCCCACTAAGAGTGCCAGAAGCTTAGAGGGCCCCAGCGATTTGGGACAGAGCTTTCCCCCTCCAGGAAGCAGAGTTCCACAGAGCTAAAAAATCAAGCAATTAATAGACTGGCCAACATGAGAAAAAGGAAGCAAGGTAGGAACAGCAGTAAAACTCTAGAATCCTTTTTTATGGACAAAAAAGATCAAAGCATGGAGTGGGAGGAAGACAACTCAGTCAGAACTCCCTCAACAAATGCTTCCAAGACACTGGAAGAATGCCTACTAGCTATGGATCGACTTAGAAAG
>CM053595.1:308039653-308059014 GCA_028646575.1 Pseudocheirus occidentalis
AAAAGGGGAGAAAATTTGTAACTCAAAACCTTGTGGAAATGAATGATGTAACCAAGAAAATAAATTAAAATTAAAAAAAAATAAAATATTTGAAGGCTTGTCCTGAAGAGTAAAAAAAAAAAAAGAATAATGTAGTACCTACTCTGTAGTTACAGTGCTGAAATTCCCTCTGACATGACCTGGAAATACCTCCCAGTGCTACCTGCTGGTTCACTGGTTCTGGACATTCCTCCCCTTGTCCCCCTGTGCCCCCCAACTCTCTTTTTCTTGTTTTCCTTATCCTGCCCTTTAGTGAGGGGAAGGCAACTGGATTATGAAATTCACTACATAAACCAGTGTTTCTCTTATGTAAACATGCTAATATTTAATTGTGGGAAGTGTCTGTCATCTTGTTCTGGGCTTACGAGAGGTAAAACCAGCTCAGAATAGCCATACGTAGTATTTTCTGGTGCTTTTGAGGTCTCTGTCTTCCTGAGATGAAAGATGATCACTCTGGTTCTAACTTCTGGGTTTTAAAACCATACCTTACCTATTGTCTCATCTTAGAATTGGAGTTTTCTCCCTCTAGAACACCTAACTACCCTATGATCCTCTTAGTAGGTCATAGTAAGCATTTGCAGAACCATGGAAGCTGACCGCTTCACCTGACCTTCTGCTCTTATCCTAAATTCAAAGAGAATTTTGAGGATGAGATGAGCATTACTCCTCAAGCTTCCCAGAGCCTTTGTAAGGATTTGTGGGAAGATTTCCCCAAATAAGTTTGCAGGACAGCTCAGAATCAAGAATATAGCAGGAATGATAAGGCATTTTCTAACCCTACTGATATACTTGTCTTGGCGTATGGACTTTGAATCCACACCAGAGAAGAGCAGCAAGAGAATAAATTTAATTTAAAAGCAGTGTAAATGCTTTTATTGAGTGCCATATTGGAAGCCTTGGTTATGCAATAAGAGATGGTAGTTTCTTTAATCAAGGAGAGATTTATTAATTACCACAGCGCAGTAGATAGGAGCAGAGAGTTAAAAGCAGCTGATAATGCCTAGCAGATGATACCAGATCAAAGGTCTGTGTCTACAGAGATGCCAAGTACAGGAAAAACAATTCCCAATATAGACAAAACTTGATGGCCAGCAGGGACCACACGATGTTCAACTGAAATGACAGCACACCCCGAATATTGCCAAGAAACAATGCTCCACAGAGGGCAGCACGATGATGTTACCAGAAGATGTTATCAGTACCGCAGCATTGGAGATGTGAATTGGCCTAGCCACATGTGTGTGCATCTTCTTTGGGTGTGCTCTGGCCTTACTGCATCCTGAGGCATTATCTGTTTCTCACATTGCATAAAAAAGAAGGGCTTTCGTATTGAAATATATATATATATATATATGTATATATATATATACACACACATATATGAATATATACAATATTGGAATACACACAGACACATGAATTTGTATATTTTTCTTTAACCTAGGGAGAGCTGGTAGGAAGGACTTCTCCAGTCATAGGAACATTGCAGATATCAGTTAGCTTTGATTCTGGCCCCACAAGTCCTTTAAGGTCAGGTTCCAGAAGCCAAGAAGAGTATAACCCTGCTCCTATAGAAGTCTTGTTCCAATTCAGACTCAGTATTATTTGGTCCATTGAAACATCCTTTGGTCTCTTCTGGTCTATTAATACCAAGTACCAAAGGTTTACAAAATATGAGGGAGGAAAGGGCTGGAGAGTTCTAGGACCAGGTTTGGAGGGGAATCTTTTCCATAACTGGGGGGCTCAAATATCTTATATTAGGAGTGACTAGTCACTGAGCAGACTGCTGTGGGTCTTGGGTGAAGATTATAGGGATGATCACAGGGGTGACATAACATCCTGGGTTCTGCTCCAGTACTCCTGGACTTTGGACAAGGACCCAACTGATTGGCTTATATGAGCCCCAATAGAAGTGCACAAAGTAGGAAGGAGTGTACATGAAAGGAGGACATCCTTTCTGTTAGGGCTAAAAGTCAAAGTCTCCCTGAAACCCACAACTCCCTATAATCCTCCATCCAGGGGGCAGCCCCTACTGGCTGTTGTGTGCTACCAGCTGAGAATGAGAGACTAGACAGAAACCCTAGGGGCATCTTATAGTCCTTTAGGGTCAACTGGGATTACATATTTATTTTTATTTTTGTTATCTTAGAGGACTTCAGGAAAATGCTTGCCTTCCCCAAATGGTTACTAGGAATATGGTAAGCATACATCAAGGGGACTCATTCATGGGAACTTTCTGGGCTATCTGAACAAGAAAAGCTGTTTCTAGGTAACTAGAAAAAAAATCTTTATAGTAAAGTTTTCTGTTAAAGGTCTCATACACAAGATATAGAAATAAATGATTCAAATTTATGGCCAAGAATCATTTCTCAGTAGACAAATGGTCAAAGAGTGTGAGGAGGCACTTTTCAAAGAAAGAAATCCAAAATTTCAACATATGTATGAAAAAATGCTCCAAATTGCTAATAATTCAGAGAAATGAAAATTAAAGCAACTCCAAAGTTCTACCTCTCACCCATCAGATTGGTAAAGATGACCAAAAAGTAAGTTGGAAATTTTGGAGGGGATATGGGAAAACATGCATACTGATGCAATGTTTATGAAGCAGTGAATCATTCTAGTCTATCTGGAAAGCAATTTGGAACCAAGTCACATAAGTCACTAAGCCAGCCCCACCTTTATACCCATCAATATCACAATTAGCTCTATACCCACGAAGAGATAAAAAAGAGGAAAAGCACCCATATGTACAACAATATTTATAGCAATTTTTTCATACGTGGATACTGGAATTAAGGAAGTATCTTCTCATTGGGGAATGGCTAAATAAATTAAAATATATGAACATAATTGAATTATTTCACCGTATGAAATAGTAAATGGAAAATATCTGAGGAAACTAGGAAGACTCATGAACTGCTGCAGAGGAAAGTGAGCAGAATCAGGAGAACGCTTTACAAAATGACAACAATGTTGTAAAAAAAAAAAAAAAACTAAGTCGAAAGACTTTAGAACTCTGATCCTTACAAGGATAGGCAATGATTACCAAGAACTGAAGATGACACATTTGGAATCCATTTCCTGCTCAACTTAAAATGCAGAATGAGACAGACATTTTTGGAAATATCCAGTGTGGGAATCTGTTCTTCTGGACTACACATATTTATAATGAGAGTCTTATGATTATTTTT
The DNA here is from genome assembly GCA_028646575.1 of Pseudocheirus occidentalis. NCBI lineage: Eukaryota > Metazoa > Chordata > Mammalia > Diprotodontia > Pseudocheiridae > Pseudocheirus > Pseudocheirus occidentalis. The sequence continues at coordinate 308,042,884 of CM053595.1, forward strand.
AAAATTGTTATATGTGGGGAGGGATTTGGGAAGGAGACCAGATAAATGCTTAGAAAAATAATAATATTTTTTAAAAAAAGAAACAACCATTTACTTCTGTAAATTAAGATAAAAGAATAACAGAGATCTATTTTCTCTCCCTCCCATCCCTCAACAAATAAGTTTCCGAATATAAGAAGCACACCAAACTTGTTGACTGGGGTTGGGGGAGGGAAGAGAGGTCATGACCAATGAGAGAGGACGCAGACACAAGCCAGAGCTGCTCACTGACTTGGAGGGAAAGCTGCAATAAAAGCCACTGCAGCTGAATGACCTATTCTAAATGAACCTAAACAAAGAAAAGAATAAAGGGAAACAGCTTCAATTGAGGAAAAAAGTACATAGAGACAGAGCTTCAATAATAATACATGTAATAATATGTATAAATTATAATAATAATATAATAGGTATTTAATAATACTGCAGGAAGTTGATCCAGAAGCTGGGGCAGCAGGGAATTACACACCAAAGAAAAGGCAGGATCCTCATGGCTCAGAAGATACACTGTGATCATGGAGAGAAAGCATGTCTTCTGAAGGTTGGTGTTCTGGACCACTGAGGCATTTGGGCACAAGCCCTTTCTGCATTTTCTGTCCAGTCAAATCAAATTGGTTGTCTGCTAGGACATCAGTCACTCGCCTGGATGATTTGTCTTCCTTTATTACAACATAAGCTTCTTGTTGAAGCAGAGATTCTAACTTTTGCTTTCTGTCCTTAGAGCCTAACACAGTTCCTGGTATAGAATAGACTCATAACAGGCACTTTTTCATCAATTCATTAATTCATTGCTTATCTGAGCTCTGGGCTAAAAGCCCTTTCCAGAGATTTTTTTTTAAAGCACGATGCTGAAATTCCCATTGTTTTCCTTGGTTTTGTGAGAGATGCCTCCAAAGCTGTCCAGATCACTGTGCCTGCTATCTATCCTGAAGGCTTAAACAGCCCATCCCCTACCTTTGACCTCTTGATCTGGAAACCAATGAAATCAATACTTGAGCAGGTTAATTGACTCCCTTCTTGTTCCGTTAGCCATTCCTGTTATGCCTCAGATCCCAATCCTGCACCCCCCCTTTCCCCCCCGCCCCCCAGCAACTACGCTTCTGCCTGCCTTGTTTATCTCCACTTGGAAGTTGGCTACTACGGGCAGGGACAGTCTCACTTTGAATCTGTACTTCCAGCAAATAGCTGAATTTTAAGAAAATTTTTCCATTGATTCCTCTTATCAGAAGGTAGGTGTGGGCATCTTCTTGCTAAAGGCCTAAAAGAAATGATCGGTTCTCAGAAGCATGGAGGATAAAGGAGTATGAGGGGCTAAGCAGCCCAAAGCAGAGTAGAACAGGAATTCTCTCTATAACCTGCCCCTCTAGCCTATGCTTGAAGACTTTGAGCTATGGGAAAGCCTGTCTCTTTTGAAGCCCCTCTGACTCTGAGATTCTGTGACTTTCAGTGAGGTCTTTCTCTAAGGATTCACCAGTGTCCAGTCCTAAAGAAAGCTTGAATATGCACTTGGATGCTGGCTGCTGACAACACCGTATCCAAAGCACCAGAGACAGACGAGAGGATGCCAATACTAGAATTTAGTAAAACCTCTGAGTCAGTCCAAGTCACAGTCAGAGGGTTGGGAATACTTGGGAGAACACAAAGACAAAGCAACATCCAGAGGCTAAGGAGGTCAAGGTTGGCTTCTATCTCCAATCTAGGACCAGCTTGACTCTCCCAGAGTAGGGAAGAGCAGATGCTTTCATCATCATTATTTAGGCAGAATGCCACATTCCTTTTCTAAGCTGTGGGTAGGTGAGTGAGAGGATTCAGATGCTGGGTGAGTTTGTAGGGTAAGGAGTGAAAAAGTGATTATTCTGCTCTCAGTTAGACAGCTCCAGCAGGAGAAAGTACAATGACCTTGTGGTGTCATGTGGGCTTAGAAGCATTCAGGCAGACTCTTACAGGAGCAGCTTGAGAAAAAAGGGCACAAGTTGAAAGGTACCAGCTACAAAGAACAGGAGTGTCTGGGATCTGGAAAACCAACAGGTGAAGAGACAGGAAAGGGAACTTCCCACGAAAGATTCCCATTTGCCTCTGAGTTCTTTCCATAGGACAAGAGATGTGGAGATCAAAGGTTCCTAAGATGCCATCTATGCCACCCTCCCCCTGCCTCCACTTTACAGGTGGAAATGGAGACCCACTTACTCAAATAGGAAGTAAGAGAGGCAAGATATGAGCTCAGGGCACTCTTTCCAGTGTACAGCACTGCCTCTGGGTCATGCTCCCATGACTTGGAACCACAGGATTGAGAGGAAAAACCACATCTCATCAGGAGAGTCTATTCTGGATGGCTCAGAAAGACACTTCTGGATAGGCATAGGATTTGCTCCTTCCATCCTTGGACTGACTCCAGGTGGGATCAAGGAGACCTGGGGCTCTAGAGGGCAGAATGTGAGCAGTTTCCTTCTCTTTCCAATTCTCCCATTCAGACAGTAGTTTTACTCCTTCTAGGGAAAAAAGGTAAATTCTGGGAAAGGTGATGGAATGACTGAGCTGGATTGGCCAAGAATAATGCCAATCTTCTCTCTTCTATAAGGTCAGTAAGGGAAGAAGACTGAAAAGTCCATATCATATAAGGAAATATCAGAACCAAGACAGGGAAGCTGTGATGGATATGCTCATTAAAGGATTACTAGAACACATTTCTTCTGGCTTTTTACATCTTCTGAAACCACCAGAAGCTTCCTGCTCCTGCTGGGGGGCCCAGGGACTGTGTTTCTTGGAACTGGCACTCTCTTCCTGTCTCTCCTGGCCATCCCAGTCCTCTTGACCTTATGGTGGCAGAATATTAAATAGCCTTTAAACTGGTATGTGGACAATGCTTTGTGCACTGATATGAAGGACATCAAGAAATCCTATCTCAGTGACACAGGATCTTATTTCTGGGTGGCAGAGCCAGAGGGTCAGGTGGTGGGTACCTTGTGTACCTGTCCAGTACAACAAACTTCAAGACAACAGAAATGTCTGGAGCTACTATATTTGTCCATGATATCTGAGTACCATGGGTCCAGGTATCGCCAAATGCCTGATCCAGACTTTGCTACAATTCGCACAGCACCAGGAGTATGATGCTGTGGTTATGAATGCCCTTTGCTGTAATTATCCAGCTCAAAGGGCGTATGAGAAGATGAGCTTCTGGACATCACATGCAGCTTTTGATTCTCTAAAACGGAGAGTGATGGCTATTCCTTTTTTCTACTATGAATATTCAGTCCCTTCTTCACTCTGAAAGCTCCCATGACAATCTTTGGCTTTTATATATTGACCCACAATTGTGCTCAGTACACCATCAGTGCTCATTAATGGTTATCAACCTTTTCTGAAACAAAGACATTGAAGATGGATAAAATCTCATTACTGATCTCAGCACTTGAAAGGACTTCACTGGTATCCAGGCTGACCCACTGCTAACCAGGGATTCCTACCACAATGTGCCTGACAAATGGATATTCTGTTTTTGCTCAGACACCTTCACTGAGGGGAAATGTTTAGAAGGTGTAATGGTAATTAATTTAAATTTGAAAACACCTTTATATTATGTCAAGTATGCAGGTACTTAGCCTTTAGTAACTAAGGGCTAAGTATCTCTATGAAAGAAACTGAAGGTGTGAACTCTGTCTCCTGTTACTGACATAAGAGGAAGGAATTGGCTGAGACAGGAAGCCAGTGTGAGTGTGTGTGTGTGTGTGTGTGTGTGTGTGTGTGTACATAAGAACAGGCCCAGAGAGAGACAGAATCAAGAATTTTTTTCTTCTGGTGGGCTCCTGGTGGAGGAAGCAGAATTTTCACAGCATCTGGAAGCTAGGCTGCTACTTGCTGGACTGAGAACTGAGTTGGAGTTTTCCTGAGACCAGAATCTGGTGAAAGCTGAAGTTGCTACAAAGAAGGCTGCCTGGAAGGCTGAGGTTTCTTCTGGGTCCTAAGGCCAGTCAAACTACTGGAGGACTAAAGAAGCATGACCGGAATAAGACTTTGTTTGTGGCTTGGTTGATCCTTGAGTTACTGGCAACAGAAGTGGTGAAGGTTTTGAGATGTGCTGGACCCTGTGAACTTCAGTGTGTAGCAAGAACTGCCTGGAGTACTGGACAAGGCACTGCGAGCTGTCTGCCTCTGAATCCAGGTGACTGTTTGGTGGATTCAGGTAGGAGCTAGGACTATGGAAGGGGATCCAGGGAATCTGAGAGACTATCTTTAATCCAGATGAAGAAAAGGCCTCTCCTTGTATATTGAATGGGTGATGAAATTGAAATTTACTAGACGCCAAGGGGTGGGAGGTTAGTGTAATTTTCTAATGATTGTATTTAGTGAGTAATGATACTTAGTGACTGATTGCTAGATAAGTGACTGATTAAGTTAACCTATGATGGCCCCATGAGTAGAAGACTGACTATTGTGTTGTGAGATGACTGAATGACTGAGCGAGGAGGCAAACCTCCTTAGGGATGTCAGATGATTATTCTTTTGTTCTTTGTTCATAATACGCTGACCACTTTGGTGAAAACTATGTGGCCTCCTCAGGGCCAGCCTCAGGTGTGTGCAGAGACGTGAGTGAGAGAGAAAGCAACCAGAGGAAAGCTCAGGAAAGTACCATGAACTCCCTTTAATGATTGTAAAAGTTTATTGTGATGCTATTTAGTGGGCAGGAGGGCTTAGGAGGCCTGCAAAGTACAGGACAAAGAAACACAGATTATATAGCCAAAAAAACATAAATCAGGTATCAATTATGCTAACTAGGTGAATAAGGGCTGTCCTCGGGAGGAGTTAAGGAGTGGTCCGTGCTTAAAGGGACATGCACTTTTCATATCTTCTGCGCAGGTGTATAACCCATAATTCAATGGTAAAAGTGCAGGGGGAGGCTATCAAGAGGTGTGGTTTTTGCCTTGAAACATCACCTAAGTCAACTGTCAATTCTGACTGAGATGTGCCCAGTCTGTTACCCATCAATGTTCTGTTTGATAAGATGAATGTTGGAAGCTAGACTAATTGGGGACTCAGGATGTGCCTAATTGGAGAGGAGTTAGCTCACTGACAGTGCATTGAAGGATTCATAGGTGCGACTGACCACTAGAACAAAGGAGCTACACATTTCTCTAATTGCTTATAGATGGTTGGGTGAAGGATTCCTAGGAATGGCTTGTTATCCTAACAAGCAGGGATAACTGCAGCTAGGCAGAGAGTGCTGACTTAGAGAAGAGGCAGAGTTGATGGTTTTATGGCTGGGGGGAGGTGTACCTTTACAACTGAAGTTGCAGCTGGGTGTTACAAACCCAGGCACCCCAACACCCCTCAACAGGGCCCATAATCTAATGGGAGACTTGTCCTCCTAAAGTTTGGTAGGCAAAAGTGTGGTTGGAGTCAAGATCTCAGAAAAGAGTCATTTAAAGCATATATCCCAGGGTGCCAGCCTTTTCAGGCCGCAGACACCTGGGGGGACACATCAAAATCTCTATCTGAGTCCTGACCTCCATTTCTGAGGCTCGGCTCATGTGGCCATTTTAATGTTAAGCTGTTGTGAACACTATATTGTGATTTTCTGTGATAAGATATGATGTGAATGTCATATTGTGATTTGTTATGAACGTTTGCCTTGATTTGTTATGGAATAAATGGAGTGTTCTGTTGCAGCTACTTAACTCAGTAGACTAAGGGCCAGCCTTAAGCTGTATTCTCAGGAGGGTCTGAAGAGACCAAAGGTGAGAGAGAAGTATACAGCAGCTGTCCTTTATTGTATTGTAGCATCCTCCTTAAATACCCTAGAGGTAACATGATTAGAGCATAATTCTCATGTGCACTTGAGGAATGGCCAACGGAGGACAGGTTGAGCCAGCCGTCTGAGCTGATGCTCATCAGGCAAGCTGTCTCATGATAAACTTCCCTGTGAGCTTAGCAACTGGGCTGTGACCCTCAGTACCACAGGTGATTTTAGACTCACACTGATCCCTACAATTTTCCCTTTTTGTTTTAGAAAAGTGCCAAGTGAGTATCAGCCTGACTCATGGCTAAGCTATTACAAAAACATTAAACCAAAGGAGAACCACAAAGCAATAATATGCCTCAACTACGAGGTTTTAGCCACTAACACAAAATGTCCTATACTGATAACCACAGCCCAATGCTGTTTGAATTAGCTGCTGATATTAAGTCAATTCTGGCTTGTTCTTCAAAGCCTTTTGACACATTGAGCTTGCACCATTTGGTTTTACACAGTAGATATAGACATAGCAAGAAACTAACTGCACAATTCATGCAAGTCACATCAAAAACCCCTTGAGCTCCTGTTACTTTATGTCCCCACACTTTCACTATGCAACAGAACACCAAACACAATGTTGGATCATTTTAAAAGGATATGAAGGACTTAACTAAATGTAGTATTAATCATTTGCAAAAAAAGCTATACAAATTATCAGTTCATGGCAAATTTTGCATTTGTACAAACACTGACAAAACAATTCATTGAAGGAATTCCTTTTTTGGCATTTCACGTTAAAACTGAGATACAAAGAACATTACAACTGAGATACAAAGAGTGCATCACTAGAAATTTCCCTAAGATACCCTTGTCAACAGGACTAGCCTATATTATGAACAACTGTTTAAAGATAGGACTCTTTGAAGATGAATGGTAACTGTCCTGAGCTTTTCCCCCAAATATGCTTGAGTGTAAAAACTACATCCAACATTTGCTTGTGCTTTCCAGTCCCCAGGCTTGAGCACATGCTGCCATGTTCCCCAATGCTGTCACAAGCTGTTATCACAATTGGTCCTATGGAAACCATGGCTTTCCATAGACCTTTCCAAGTTGTCCTTTCATGGACTCCACATTTCCACGGGAACAGAACATATTGTCTATAGTTTGTGATGTGCCATTAGTGGCCATCCACTGTAGCTTGACTGATGGAGCCAACGGTGTGGTAGATTGGCTATGTTGTTCGGCATGAGCAGGTGGTAAGATGGCAAGTGTGGTGAAGGCAGCAACCAGCAGCCACATGCCTTGCTGATTCATCTAGCATGGTCTCTGCCATTGTAGGGATGGGCACCTCTTCTTTTTCCTTTTCTGCTGCTGGTTTACAGATAACACAGACAGTCTTTGCAGGAACCCACTGTTGACTTTCATCTGTGGAGATACAAGCATACCCTGGCCACCACGTTATGAGGGAATAGGGGCCTTCCCAAGTACCCATGGGTGTCTTACACATTATTTTTTTTTCACCGCTGCCACCTCTTTGCCAGCACCGTAGCTTCATACTCTACAGAGCTGCTGCATAGCAGGTGTGAGATCCTTAGCAGTGTATAAACTATCTTGTTTAAATGGTCCTGTCTCACAGGACAGCTCCCCCTTTTTGATTTCTTTTTTAGAGGAAAAAATTATTTTACTTTTAAATTCTTTTCTAATTTGAATGAACTAATTTATTTTCTTGTTTTCATCAGGCATTTCCACAAGATTTTGAGTTACAAATTTTCTCCCCATCTTTCTCCTACACACAAACCCAAAACAGTGATCCCACTGTAAAGCCCCTCCCCCAATCTGCTCTCTCCTATGTCCTCCTCCATCATCCCTCTAACTTTCTGGTAGGGCAGGATGGGCCTCCCTACCCCAGTGCCTGTATATCTTAATTCCCAATTGCATGTAGTTGATAATAATAATAATGATAATAATAATATAAATGTATATGTATACACACATATATATTTTTAACATTTGATTATAGAACTTTAAATTCTAGATTCTTTCCCTTCTTCCCTCATCACCCACTCCCACTGGAAGGACAAGCAATTCAATACAGGCTGTACATGTGTATTTACGCAGGACATCTCTACAGTGGACATATTGTGAGAGACTGATTATATGTCCCTCCTTCCTATCCTGCCCCCCCTTGTTCTATTCTCTACCCTGTCCTTGTCCCTTTACAGAAGTGTGTGCTTCCAGCAACCCTCTCCCCCCACTGCCCTCCCATTCATCATCCCACCTCTCATCTCCATCCCCCCCTACTCTTCTGTGTGGCAAGATACCCAGTTTGAGCTTATGTCCTTCCTTCCCTAAGTCAAATTCAATGAGAGTAAAGTTGACCCATTCCCTTTTGCCTCCCTGTTCTTCCCCTCCATTGTAACAATTATCCCTTGCCTCTTCTATATGAGATGATTAACCCCATTCTGTCTCTCCCTTTCTCCTCTCATTCTAATCCTCTCCCACCTCAGAATTTCACCTTTTAAAGTATCATCCCTTCATATTCAATTGATCCTATGCCCTCTATGAACTCATATATACACATACTCAGATATGTATTCATACACACACACATATACCCTCCTATATAGATATATGTGTAGGTATACCTATATATACATTTGTATTCCTTTCACCTATTCTCATACTTAGAAAAGTTCAATAAGTTACTATTATTGTTTTTCCATGTTGGCATATAAATAGTTCAACTTTGATAAGTTCCTTATGATTTCTTTCCCATATTTACCTTTTTATGCTTCTTGTATTTGAGTGTCAAATTTTCTTTTCAGTTCTGGTTTTTTCAGCAAGACTATTTGAAAGTCCTCCATCTCACTGAATGACCGTATTTTCCCCTGGAACATTATACTCAATTTTGCTGGGTAGGTGATTCTTGGTTTCAATCCTGGCTCCCTTGATCTCTGGAATATCCCATTCCAGGCCCTTTGATTGCTCATTGTAGAAGCTGCAAGATCCTCCGTTATCCTAATTGTGTTTCCACAGTATTTAAATTGCTTCCTCTTGGCAGCCTGTAATATTTTCTCCTTGATCCAGGGACTCCAGAACCTGACTATAACATTCCTAGATGTTTTCTTTTGGGGATCTTTTTCAAGAGGTGATCAGTGAATTCTTTCAAGTTCTATTTTGTCCTCTGGTTCTAAAATATCAGGGAAATTTTCCTTGAGAATTTCTTGGAGGATGCTTTCTAAGTTCTTTTTTTGATCATGGCTTTCAGGTAGTCCAATAATTTTAAAGTTGTATTTCCTGGATCTATTTTCCAGGTCAGTGGTTTTTTCAAGGAGATGTTTCACATGGCCTTCTATTTTTAATATGTTTGGATCTATTTAATAGTATCATGATTTCTCATAAAGTCACTTGGTTCCATTTGCTCCACTCTAATTCTGAAGGAATTATTCTCTTCAGAAGGCTTTTGAGATTTTTTTTTCCATCTGGCAAATTCAACTTTTTTTAAGGAATTCTTCTCCTCATTGGCTTTTTGGGCCTCTTTTGCCACTTGAGTTAATCTATTTTTTAAGGTGTTGTATTTTTCAGTCAGGTTGTTGACTCTCTTTTCATGATTTTCTTGCATCATTCTCATTTCTCTTCCCAATTTTTCCTCCATTTCTCTTATTTGGTTTTCAAAATCCTTCTTAAGCTGATCTATGGCTTGTAGGAAATCTTCATGTTTCTTGGAAGCTTTTGGTGTGGGAGTTCTGATTGTGTTGTCTTCCTACTGTTCCATGCTTTGATTCTTTTTGTCCCCGAAAAAGGATTCTAGAGTTTGATTGCTGTTCTTACTTTGCTTCCTTTGCCTGCTCATGTTGCCAGTGAATTATGTGTCTTTTTGGCTCTATGGAACTCTGCTTTAAGAGGGGAAAGCTCTGTTTTCACAGCTGCGGGAGCCATTAGGGGGCTTCTGCAGCCCCCACCAACTTTGGCTCACTGAAAACACACCCCAGAACCACCACCCAAGACCACAATCTGGATCTAGGCTGCTCAGCACCAGAGCCCTTGGCCTCTGATCAATTGCTTGGACCCCTGCAGTCTGCAGGCTGGGAGATCTGAAGCAGCTAAATGGAGGTGGCGGCAGGGCTGCTGCTTCTGTTGCTTCCTTGCCCTGGAGGCAGTTTGGCTGGACTGCTTTTCTCCCCCAAATTTAGCTGAGCTCCACTCACCTTTCACTTAGTCCTTATTTCTTCTGGCTTGATAAATCTGGAAACTGCCACAGCTGCTGCTGATCCACTCTCCTCAAGGCTCCAGCTGTGGCTAGTCCTGGCTGCCCTGGGGTCAAGTCACAGTTTCAGACTGGGCTGGTTTTGGCTCCCAGCCTGCTGAGATGAGACCTTAGTGCCTAACTGCCTTCAGTAGGAGATGTGTTTTCTGTATTTTTGTGTGAGTTTTGGAGCCCTAAAATTTGTTTAGAGTCATATTTTATGGGTATTTGATATGTGCAAGCTGCAGCATTTTCCTGCTTCTACACCACCATCTTGGCTCCACCCCCTTTTTGTTTTAAAAATATAGCTCCATAAGCTGGAAGAGCTAAGATGGCTTGGGCAGTAGGGTCAGCCACAACCACGTTTGTCAATAAGCGATCAGTCCTATTGTTGCCATCAAAAATAGGACCAAGGCCATCAATGTGAGATCACACATGAATAATATAAATTGGGAGTGGATGAGTTTGAACAGTTTGTTGGGCTTGGAGGAAAAGCTCTGTGATATCAGTTGGATCCTTCTTTAGGATCACTGTTAACTGTCCCCTCAATACTGTAATAAACAATAAGGATTTACTAGGTTTCTCTTATGTAACATTTTTCTTTTTCAAAGTTAAGCTTAAAAATCTTAGAAATCTTTTAAAATATTTTGCCAATTTCCTAGCAATTTTAAAAACAAACAAGTTCCCTTGTCAGACTGAATGACCTTGCCTCTAGAGCTAGTTTATGGGCTTTTGGCAGTTTTACAACATAGGAATAACTGAGAAAGACTTTAACGAGGGGCTGGTGGTGATGCCTCTGCTTTGTCAAAATCTCATACATGCAGGAGGAATGGTCTGAATGGACAGAATTAATCCAAATAAAGTTTTCACCTAATCTCCTCCTTACTACATATAGCAATCAAATAACTTTAGGTTTTATCATGAAAACAGTAAAGTAACTTTGATAATAATTTCCATAAGTGATAGCCAAATGGTTTTAGACATAACTTCCTTTTCAACTATAGGTAAAGGTGTAAATACCTGGTTTTCTATAGAGCACATACACGCATTACAAAATGCAAGTGACCTAACTGTTTTTAAACAAAGTCTACATCTTTTGTTTCCAACAAAATTCAACCTAAAATTTTGCTGATAAAACACTACTTCTGGCTTACAATGATTTGTCAATTTTCACTACACCTGAATTTTACTATAGTTAAGAAAAACCACAAGGACACCAATTTCATTTCCAAATCATCACTTGCAAAAGCTACTAACAAAAAATTAGGCTTTTTTCCTTTCCTCACAGCTATAGAGTCTTATTGTGGAGTTATAGGTTCAAATGGAGAGGTTCATTTATTTATCTAAACAAGGCGTGGGCTTCAGGGTACCTCAAGGCTTTTACTAGTGGGATCCTTGTTAGATTTATTATGAACTTAAATTCACTATTATTTTTACAGCACTCTCTCTTAACCTGCTAATTTCACCTTGTACTTCAGTGCTATGTTTATTCCTACATTTTTTTAGAGAGTGAAACACTCTCAACCACCCCACCCAAAGGGAATGGAACTTCTGAAAAACTTCTCAGAGGCATGGAAAGTTCCATTTCCCCGAAGCTGGGGAACTTGAAGCTCTTACCTTTCAAATGTTTCTTTAGTATATCTTAGCAAAATGATAAATTTGCCTAAATCCCAATTAGTATAATAAATTATGACTTATCTTAGCACTAGATTATGAATGGTACAAATTCACTTTTTCACATTTCCCTTAAAATAACCAGAATAAGTTCAAATTGATTTTTAGTAGCATTCCAATACACAAGATTTTTTTTTCTAGGCAGGGAATGGTTAATTGTTTATTTGTTTGCCGTTTCAATCTAAGGGGAAAATTCTGATCTTACTTCTTATCACCATCTCCTCACTCCACTTGGCCAGAGTGGAATGAAGGGAAGATATCAAAACTTTAAAAATTTCAGAACTTTTTGTTCACACTTTTCTTATAGAATGACAGATGATTCACACGCTTGCTCACATAAAGACATAAAGACAAAGCAGACAGACACAAAGAACAGAATGGATACAAAAGCTTCACATAGAATTTATAGGAGATCTGAAAAAATTTAACAGTGGTTAGCTCTCCAGATAGTAATGAAAGCCAGGTGAAACGTACTTGATAATATTAGAAACAGCTGTAGAAATATCAAATATTAGAAATATTAGATATTAGATAATATTAGAAACACCAAAGTGTTTGAGCCACCTCTGGCACTTTCATTCCTGATATTAAACTTATCAATAATACATACCATAGTAAAACAGCAGAAATTGGGAAATGCTGGAGTCCCTCCTTCTCCTACTTGAACTGAAATTTTGAAATATATGCTGAGTCAGAAGGCAATACAAGGAATGACAAGTCAGAAAAATTGGTAGCAGTTAATCAAACAAGCATTTGTTCAGTACTTTATGACGTGCAAGTAGACATTCTGCTAAATGTTAGGGATACAGTGAAGGCACAAAAGACACCATGGTCCCTGCTCTCCAGCAGTTCACATTCTATGGGGGAGCAGCATGCAGATAGGTTCATAAGAGATAAATAGGTGTTACATAAAAGATATATGAACAGATGGAAAGCAACCTTAGAAGAGAAGGCATTGGCCTGGCAGCTGCATGAGTCAGGGAAATGATTCCTGCAGAAGGGGTAATTTGAGTATTGAAAGAAGCCAGAGAAGCTAGAAATTGCAAGTGAGGATGGAGAGGTTCCAGGGATGGGGACAGCCAGTGCAAAGATAAGCATAATCCCTAAAGCCTCTCAACTATAAAGGGAGTATAGAAGAATGAGTGAGGTGGCGTAGGGAGGGATTGAAGGAGAGGAAAGGAAAGGGAGAATTAAAGGGGAAATGCTTCCAGGCATCATGGGCAGTCAATGAAAACATGTAACGAAAGTAGATGGAGTGTCATGAGTGAAGAATGGAAGGAAGGACGAAATGGGCAGATATCAGAGTGTGAGAGAGGGAGGAATATCCAATAAATCTGGAAAGATAGTTTGGGAGCAGGGACAAAGGGCTTTAAAAGCTAAAACTGGCTGACTTGGTGTACCTCAAACTTGGTATTCCAAGTGTCTTAACACAAACTGTGTTATTCTCTCAAGCCTGAAATGCATTCTAGCCTCCTCTCAGCCTGCTAACATTCTTAACTTTTTAAAAACTGAACACAGAAATTTATTCTTGCTATAGAATGTAAAACCCAATAAATAACGCATAATAAAACAATTACCAGTTAGTTGCATGTACATAGTCTCTTATACCAAATCAGTTTCTAGGCAGTACTTAAATGACTTCAAGACCAAGAGTTCTAGGAAAGTTGTACTGTTTTCTTAGCCATATCACACACTTCTGTGAACATAAAAAATGTACACCCCCTTACTTGTACAGGCAATACAACATAATTCAATTCACTCATCTAGAAATTTTTAGATAAAGATTTGAGAACTTTGGGATTTTTCATTTTTTTGTAAAAAATTTAATATTTCTGAAACTTAAATGCTGAAAGCTTACATACACCATAAAAATGAAAAAGAAACACATTATAAACCTAAATAAAAAATAAGAAAAGAAAAAAGCACTTTTTGTGTACCTCAGAATGTAAGAGAAAATTCAAAATATATAGCAATAAATTCCCATTTTAAGAAAGTCTATTTAGTAAATACTGCACATTGTATTCAGAACTGTCCATCTTTTCTTTGCTTCCTTGTGTAAGTTTCCTTTTGTTCTCTGTTGTGCCCTTTTTGTTTGCCTCAATTAAGCACAGATATACAAATGCACATATATACACATATGGATTCACAAATGTATATACATACATATACATGTACCTATGTATACTTACATACACATACACATACTTAGATATCTAACCTACTGTATCAGCAAGCACCCTAGCATACCCAGGATGGCTGCTAGCTCAGGGTCTTAGATCTGCTTTTCTGAAGGAAAGCCACTCAGAATGGGTTAACAATCCTACTTTAAACAATCAGACATATATCATTTACCTAGTACAGGGGGAAAAGTCAGCACCCTGAACTTCAGAGAATACAAATAGAAGTTATATGCAGAAGTTACAAGCAAACAGAGAAACAGTTCAGCAGATGGGATTACAGCTGCCTGACCATTACATCCACACCTAGTTAGTTACCAGAGAGGGTAGCACCAACATCTGGGTTTTAGAGCCGAGGGGCTCAATGGCTGCCCAGAATCTCATCTGACCAAATCATATACCTCTTTCCAAAGTGAGCCCCAAAGCAAAATCTCACATCAGGGTATATGTAGCCTTCTCCTGGATCAGAGAATGTCACAGCCTTCTTGACCAACTGCCCAATCACAAAGTAACAAGGTATGGCATTCCTAAAAAACAAGCCTCCCACCCCAACTCCATGTGACCACATTCAGCCTATTAGGGGCAGAGTATAGTTTCAAATCAGGGAAGATTCTCAGAGCCACTTAAGCCTATGGAAGGGCCTAGGGGAAGTGAAGATATTCAGGTTCCCCCAACACCTACCCCCTCCAAAGATTCCTCATTTATCTTCTCCCGCTTTTTTTTTATCCTGTTGTTTCTATGTGAATTTAGAAGACCTTTATAGCCTTCCAAATATGTTATTGCCTCTTTATCCCATTCCAGTTAACTTAGATACCCTTCTATACACTCCCTTATTCTATTCCCTTACCCTCTTATATCTTTATAAATTTAGAATTACTTTTATTCCCTTCTAAATGTATATATTGTTTCCTCTTTAACCTCGTTCTGACGTGAGGAGGGTTCCCTCTAAAAATCTCTCCCTTATCCTCTCTTCACTCCCTATCTCCTAAGCTATTGATTTTTTTCAGTCTTTTATTTCTTTTTCTAATTTAGGCAATACCCTTCTAGATTACTCTATTATCATTCCCAATGAGAGTAGGGTCCTTTCCCCCCCATCTAATTCTTCTGGCAATATTTCCTCACATACCTCAGTTGTACAGATAATTACTCCTTTTGCTTTTTTCCTAAATGGTTTTAATTTTTAGAATCACATCATACCTAACTCTACCCCAATATTTCTACCCAATTACTGTTAAAAATATTACACACAAGGTTTACATTTCCTCACATAAAAGCAAGACGGCCTGTCCTCATTGAGTCCCTTGCAATTGGTCTTTAATGTTTACCTTATATTTCTCTTGGATCTTGTATGTCAAACATCCTAAGTTTAAGCTTTTTTGAAGCAAAATCCTGAAATTCCAACAGTACACTGAATGTCCTTTTAATTTTTTCATTCCAGATTATGCTTAACTTCGCTGATATTTTTCAATCACAATCCCAGTTCTTTTGCTTTTCGATATGTAGTCTTCTAAGATAAGTGGTTGTTTTAGAGTTGTCGCTGCTAGGTCTTTTGTGATTCTAATTGTGGTTCCACCGTATTTGGATTCTTTTCCCATTGCCTGTAATCTTTTATCCTTGAGCCAGGAGTTTCAGAACCTAGCTGTAATATTCCTGTAGGTTTTCCTCTTAGGATATCTTTCAGGTGGTGATCAGTGGTTTCATTTCTATATCTACTTTCCCCTCTTGCTTTAATGCTTCCAGACAATTTTCTTTTTTTCTATTATTTTATAAAGATTATTTTTTATTTTTGCTTTGAGGTTGTGTGGTTATTCTTATATTTTATCTTTTCGATCTGTTCTCCAGATCAGCATGAAAAATTAGATGTTTCATTTTCTTTTCTATTTTTTTGTTGTTTATATCTTGATTTCTTATAACTTTAGTGACCTCACCTTGCCACATTCTAATTTCTAAGGAGTCATTTTCTTAAGATTTAGAATCTAATTTTCCAGCTGGTTAACTTTCTTTTCTAATCTTCTTGGTTTTCTTGGATTGTTCTTATTTTTAAAAAATTTCCTCAGTCTCTCTCATTTGATTTTTTTAAGTCTTTTAAAAATTCTTCTATGAATCCTTTTTGGCTGGTGACTCCCTGCCCCCATCCCTGTATGTATTATTTCCCAGTTGCATTTGATTGTATAGCTTTAAATACTAGATTCTTGCAATTCCTCCCCTGTCACCCACTCCCACTGGGAGGAGCAGCAATTCAATACAGGCTGTACCTGTGTAAT
>CM053595.1:308059514-308084732 GCA_028646575.1 Pseudocheirus occidentalis
TGACTCTTGTTGCATCATAAAGTCCTTAGCTTCAATTTGTCTGATTCTAATTTTTAGTGCCTTATTTTCCTCAGCTAGTTTTTGGAGTTCCTTTTCCATATGTTCATTTTTCATTTTTAGGGAGGCATTTTCTCCGGTTAGATTTTGGACCTCCTGTCCTAGTTCTCCAATTTTACTTTTCAAAGATTTGATTTCTTCAGTGAGTTTTTTTCCAATTTTGTCACTGCCTCTCTCTTTTTTAAAATCTCTTTTGAGATCCTCCAAGAAGGCTCTTTGGGCTTGAGACCAATTTGCATTTCCTTCTCTGGTCTCCAGTGTGAATACAGAGCCCCTGTTGCCTTCTGAATTTGTTTGTTCTTTCTCACTATAAAAATATTTGATGGTCCTAGCTTTTGCAGTTTTCTTCTTCCCCATTGTGAGCACCTATGTCCTGGATCTGGAGTGCCAGAGTGTTAAGGTTCTCAGGCTGGAAGGTAGGGGCTTGGTAGCTGTAAGCTCTGAGTTTGTAGCCGGAGGCCAATACCAAGACTCTCAAGGATTCCCTTGAGTTACCCTAAGGCTTACAGAGTAACTTGTGGGGGTCAGGTGGTCTAGCTCTTTCAGGTTTCAGAGTCTGTGTCTCCGAGCTACAGCTCAAGCAGGTTCAGAGCCAGCTGCAGCTGAAAGCCTGAGGCAGAGCTGTTGTTTGCTGATTGGCCCAGTGGTGCTAAATTGGCTTTTCTTGGTAGGGCTTGCTGGCTCCACCCTACTGGGCTTAGACTCTATATTATCTTCTTTCCCTTTTCCTCAGCCGTGCCTCAGGCTGTTTCTACTGATTCAAGATTTTACTCTGATTAGGACATTTAATTCCGGACTTTTCTTGGTCTGGGAGGGATTTAGAGGAGCCACTAAACTTTATTCTTCCATCTTGGCTTCTGGCAGTATGGGTGTATAAGTTTAAACATCCAGATTGCCCCCCACAGAACCTGCTGACCCTGCTATGGGCCCCGGGTTTTTTCCTACCCAGTTCTATGATCCTCTGTCCTCTGGTGAGATGGTTGCAAACATCTCAGGCTGGGTGAGTCTGCTGGATGCCTGGGGCTTCTTCTCAGTCTGCTGTTCTCTGTTCTCTGCCCCACTTTGGTGAGGCTTCCTCCCTCAGTTTCACAATGGGTTCTGTCTCTCTTGAATTCGTTCAGATTCACTTTTTAATCTTTAGTGATATAATGGCTCCCACTGCAACTGTGGTTTTTCCCTACCATCCTGGGGCCAGGCCAAGGTTTCGGGCTGGGCTGGCCTCGGCTCCCGACCTGTTGGGATGGGTCCCTCCTGTTGAACTGCCTTCAGTGAGAGACATGTTTTCTGTATTTTTGTGGATTTTTGAGCCCTAAAATTTCTTATTTTATGTGTATTTAATGTGGCTCTGCGGGAGCTGCTGAACCTTGCCGCTTCTATGCCACCATCTTGACTCTGCCCCCTGAAAGTATCTTATTCACATTTCAACTGAATAACACCCACAGTCACTCAACTATCCCCAGTATTTGTTTTATTTTAAATTTGATTATTTATCTTTTAATTGATGGAATAAAACAAGCATTTCTATAACATAGTATAAGAAAAAGATTATTGCACATGAAACTGCTGACTCTTACAAGCTAGCCCTAGCAACATCACTGCAAATATTATTAATGAATTCAAAATTTTAATATTGATTCCCATGAATAGATTGTAACAATATATGGAAAATTCTTTGGAAACCTTTTAAGCTATTTTTTTCTAATTCTGCCTATTCCATTTTCTTTATGTTTCCCCTCTGACCCACTTGGAGAAGGATCATAAGGAAAATTTAAAAAAATCTAGGCTCCCATGTTACAAAACTATTATTTGAAGTGATTTTTTTCTATACATAAGTCATATGATTATTAACAGGTGAAACTGTCAAATCCTATAAGTATGGGGAGGTGTGACTAAAGAAATAAACTGTATTTGTAGGAAATGGGAACTCCTCTAATTTGCAAGAGAAAGAGATTTTGTACTTTGGGTAATTTTTAAGTATATCCCACACTTCAGTTAAAAAAATGTATTGAATGTCAGTATCAGATCAATTCTTGACTATGCAGGTAGGATTGAGCTACGAGAGCCAAGATGGAAGCAGCTCATAGGTAACTCTGGCACCATCTGGTAGGTCAACAATATACTACACATTCTCAACAGGTAAAGTGAGCAAAACCCTCTATCTCCCAAATAGCAGAAAGCAAGGGGCAGAGCTAAGGGCAATTGAAGTTGTCACTAAGAACCCCTAGAGTGACCATAGTGAACTACATGGCTTTCTGTTGAAAGGCATTTTGAGTGTGGCAGAATAGACCATCTGTTTTATTTGGGTGCCAGTCTCAAGGCCAACACTGTCATACTATGCTAAAATGCCCAAGAAAAATTGTTAAATGGGGGCCATATCTGGCATATTACACTCTTAGGTCTCACAGACACTTTCTTTCCTTTTTTATAGTGTCTGTCTCTTTTTTACATTAAAAATTATTTATTTGCTTTTAGTTTACAACTTTGTTCCACAATCCCTTGGGTTTCAAATTTTTCCCCTCCCTGTCCTCCCCTCTCTCCCCCAATGGTGGCATGCAGTCAAATATAGGATCTGCAAATGCCTTCACACTGAACATTAGTCAGGTTGTAAAGAAGAATTATAACCAAAGGGGTGAAAAATGAGAAAGAGGAAGCAAAACAAAAGAAGAAGAAGAAAAAGAACAAATAGTTTGCTTCAATCTGTATTAAGGCTCTGTAGTTGTATCTCTGGGATTGGAAATCACTTTCCATCATGAGTCTTTTGGAGTTGTCTTATAACTTGCATTGCTGAGAGGAGTCCATTCTATCAAAATCAGTTGCCAAAAACATGTTGTGTCTGTGATTGCATGCAAATTTCTCTATGTTCTGCTCTTCTCACTCAGCATCAGTTTATATAAGTCTCTCTAGGTTATTACACAGTCCATCTGCTCCTCATTTCTTATATACCACAGTAGTATTCCATTACATTCATATACCACAACTTGTTTAACCATTCCCCAATTGATGGGCATCCCCTTGATTTCTATACATATACTGCTATACATATATAAAGAGTGAAGAGTCAGGCCTCTGAGTAGAAGATTGAAGGAACCTCTGTTGACAAGGGATGCCAGCCTCACTATACTGTCAAGATGTGGGCCCCAGGTGAGAAACTTACAGCATATGTCTAGGAGTGCAGAAGAGGGGAGCTGTGGCCCCTTACAAGGGTCAGATTTCTTGGTTTTGTTTCTAGGCCAGAGGGGAGAACTGACAAAAGATCTGAGACCAGAGGCACTATTCCGTATGCCCCAGGACTACAATGAATTGCTATATAGTAGTGATATATTCTTATATATCGCTAATATAATTATATATATATGAAGTGCTAAATATATTGCTATATAGTGAATTGCTATAATAAGTTGCTACAATTAAACAATTAAGCAGCAAATGAGAAAGAACACAACCATAGAAAGTTACTATGTTAACAGAGAAGACTGAGGTTCATCATCAGAGGAGGACACTGAAATAAAAACCTCTCTCAACCCACAGAGTTGCATCAAATGGTCACCAGCCGAAAACGAATTCATAGAAGAATTTTAAAAGACTTTTAAAAAAATCAAATGAGATATTGAGGACATTTTTTTAAACAAGAATAATCCAAGAAAAATAAGAAGATTAGAAAAGAAAGCCAACCAACTGGAAAATTAGATCCTAAATCTTAAGAAAATGAGTCCTTAAAAATAAGAATGTGTCAAGGGGAGGTCAGTAAAGTTACAAGAAATCAAGATATAATCAACAAAGAAGACAATAGAAAAGGAAATACCTAATTTTTCATGCTGATCTGGAGAACAGATTAAGAAGATAAAATATTAGAATAATCACACAACCTCAACTCTACAATCAAAGATTTTATAAAATAATACAAAAAAAGAAAATTGTCTGGAAGCATTAGAGCAAGAGGGGAAAGTAGTTATAGAAACGAAACCACTGATCACCACCTGAAAGACATCCTGTGAGGAAAATCTACAAGAATATTACATCTAGGTTCTGAAAGTCTTAGCTCAAGGATAAAAGATTACAAGCAACAGGAAAATTTTCAAACATGGTGGGACCACAATTAGAATCACAGAAGACCTAGAAGCAACAATACTAAAAAACCACAGGTCTTAGAAGACTATATTTTGAAGAGCAAAAGAACTGGGTTTGTGATTGAAAATATCATACACAGAAAAGTTAAGAATAATCTGGAATGAAAAATAATTAAAAGGACATTCAGTGAATTGTCAGAATTCCGGAATTTTACTTCAAAAAAGCTTGAATTTAGGATGTTTGACATGCAAGATCCAAGAGTAATATAAGGTAAAAATCAAAGACCAATTCCAAGGGATGCAATGAGGACAAGCTATCTTGCTTTTATGTGAGGAAATGTAAAACTTGCGTGTAATATTTTTTAAAATATTTTTATTTGTTTTCTTTACATCCTTTATTTTACATCATTCATTTTCATTACATTTTTGAATGACGAATTTTCTCCCCATCTTGCCCCTGCCCCAACCCTAAAACAGCAATCCCACTGTAAAGCCCCTCCCCTGCTCTGCTCTCTTACTTTCTGGTAGGGCAGGGGGGATCTCCCTATCTCAGCCCCTGTATATCTTAATTCCTAGTTGCAGGTATCGTGGAACTTTAAATTCTAGATTCTTTCTATTCCTCCCTTGTCACCCACCCCCACTGGAAGGACAATCAATTCAATACAGGCTGTGGATTTGTGATTATACAGGACATCTTCATAGTGGACATATTGTGACAGTGATCATCTGTCTCTCCTTCCTATCCCTCCTCCCACCTTGTTCTGTTCTCTATCCTGTCCCTGCCCCTTTACTGAAGTGTGTGCTTCCAGCATCCCTCCCCCATGTGTAATATTTTTAATAGTAATTGGGTAGAATTATTGGGGGTAGAGTTAGGTATGATGTGATTCTAAAAAATTAAAACCATTTAGGAAAAAGCAAAAAGAGTAATTATCTGTACAAATGAGGTATGAGAAGATATCTTGACAGAAGAATTAGATGGGGAAAAAGAACTAGTAGTTCTAGAACCCTACTGTCTTTGAGAATGGGTTGAAGAGGGAATAATACATATATTATCTAGAAGGGTATTGCCTAAATTAGAAAAGAAATAAAAAAGTAAAAAAAAAATCAATGGCTCAGGATTTAGACAGTGGGGAGAGGATAAGGGAGAGATTTTAAGAGTGAACCCTCCAAACATCGGATCAAGGTTAAAGAGAGAACAATATATACATTTAGAAGGGAATAAAAGTAATTCTAAATTTATAAAGAAATAAGAGAGTGAGGGAATAGGATTAGGGGAGTGTATAAAAGGGTGTCTAAGTTAACTGGAATGGGATAAAGAGAGAATAACATATTTGGAAGGCTATAAAGATCCTCCAAATTCACATAGAAACAACACAGTAAAGAGAAAGAGATAAGGGAGGAATATTTGGAGAGGGTAGGTTAGGTCCTGTATGTGTACATAGGTGTGTATATGTACATATGTTTGTGTATCCATATGTATGTATGTGCACGTGTATATCTGTGCTTAATTGTAGCAAACAAAAAGTGCACAGCAGAGAAAAAAAGAAAACTTACACAAGGAAGCAAAGAATAGGTGGACAGTTCTGAATACAATGTGAAGTATTTACAATGTAGACTTCCTTAAAATGGAAATTTATTGCTATATATTTTGAAACTTTTCTTACATACTGCTGTACATATAAAAGTGCTTTTTTTCTTATATTTTATTTAAGTTTATAATATGTTTCTTTTTCATTTTATGGTGTATGTAAACTTTTAGTGTTTAAGTTTAATACAAATTAATTTTTTTAAAAAATCCCCAAATTTCTCAAATCTTTGTCAAAAACTTTCTAGATGGGTTAATTGAATGTTAGGAGTGAGCTATGTTGTACTGCCTGTACTTCCTTATTTGTTCACAGGAGTGTTGGATGGGGCTAAGAATACAGGACGACTTTCCTAGAACTCTTGGATTTGAAGCTGCTTATGTACTGCCTAGAAACTGATTCGGTATGACAGAAAATATGTACTTGCAACTTACTGGTAATTGTTCTATGATGTACTATGTATTTGGTTTTCATAATTCTTTACCAAGAATAAAATGCTGAGTTCATTAAAAAAAGAAAAGAAGAAAAAGAAGTTAAGAATTTTAAGAGACTAAAAGAAGGTTAGAATGAATTGCAGTCTTGAGGGAATAACAGAATTTGTGCTAAGACACTTGGAATACCAAGTTTGAGGTACATCAAGTCAGCCAGTTTTAGCTTTTAAAGCCCTTTGTGCCTGGACCCAAACTATCTTTCCAGACATATTGGATATTCCTCTACCTCTCACACTCGGATATCCGACTACAATGTCCTTCCCTCCATTCTTCACTCATGACACTCCATCTAATATCATTACGTTTTTTCACTCATTACCCTTGATGCCTGGAATGGATTTTCTCTTCAATTCTCCCTTTCCTTCCCTCTCCTTCAATCCCTCCCTATGCCACCTCACTCATTCTTCTATACTCCCTTTATAGTTGAGAGGCAATAGGGATCATGCTTATCTCTGCACTGGCTGTCCTCATGCCTAGAACCTCTCCATTCTCACTTATAATTTCTAGCTTCTCTTGCTTCTTTCAATACTCATTTTATGCCTTCTGCAGGAACCATTTCTCTGCCCCATTTAGTTGCCAGGCCAATGCCTTCCCTTCTGAGGCTACTTTCCATCTACTGTTTATATATCTTTTATGTAATACCTATTTATCTCTTATGACCCTAACGATCTTCATGCTGTTCCCCCATAGAATGTGAACTCCTGGAGAGCAGGGGCCATGGTTTCTTTTGTGCCTTCACTGTATCCCCAACATTTAGCAGAATGTCTACTTGCCCATCATAAGTGCTGAACAAATGTTTGTTCGACTAAGTGCTACCAGTTTTTCTGGCTTGTCATTCCTTGTAGTGCCTTCTGATTTAGGGGGAAAAATAGGTAGCATTTCCATAGACTGTAATGTTGACACATCTCAATCTGTCCTCACAACAATTTGAGGAGGTGGCACTATTATTATGACCATTTTATAGCTGAAGAAACTGAGGCAGACAGCTACTGAGTGACTTTCCCTGTGCTCCATAACTAGTGTCTGAGACTGAATTTAAACTCAGATCTTCCTGATTCCAAGTTTAGGTCTCTATCCATTGAGTCAGCTGATTCAAGTAAAGGGGAAGTTAAGATCCCCAAATCCTAGAAGTCCAAGATGACTCTAATATGATCTAATTTAGTGGGTATCAAGTAAGTTTTTAAAGTTTGGTTAAAAAATGAAAAACAGTAAATAAAAACTTCACAAGTATGACATGGGACAACAGCCCATCCAAAAAAGGTCAGGGAGCCTGGGGATGGGTGGGTGGAATGAAAGCTCTTTATGAGTCAATAGTGTGATGTGTCAGCCAAAAAAGCTATTTGGATTTCAGGCTGCAGATGGTTCCAGGACTGGGGAAGTGCTGTGTCCACTGTATTTTATCTAACCTGATCAGAGCAGATCTGAAATAGTTTGTTCAGTTTGAGGCACTATATTTTAAGAAATATCTCACCAGGATGGTGCAAAGCCCTGAGATCATATCATATGATGTTGGTAGAAGGACTTATGGATGTGTATCTTAGAGGTGCTTCTACTTACATCTGCTGCCATGTGTGTTTTCAACTCCATGGAACAAGATTTCCTCCCTCCTTGGTACAACTGGAGTCCCATCTTCCCAACCCCTTCTAGCTTCCTTTTATATTGTCTCCCTTTTAAAATTTTTTTAGTCTAATTTTTAATATACAGAATAGAACAAGCATTTCAATAACCTGGTACAATAAAAAGATGTTTGAACATGAACATGCAAATATTCATTATATGATATGTTATTCCTTTCAAAATAAACAATAAAATTATCATGTACATTTCTTTTTTTTCTTTTTGTCTTCCCTCTGCTACCCCAGAGATGGCTACCATTATATACAAATAGGTGTATATCTATATATGTGTATATGTATATGAATTTGTATGTGGACCTACATATAAATAGGTGTGTGTGTCTATGGAAAATTATTCCATACATACTTCTATTCATCAGCTCTTTCTCTGGATGCAGATAGTGTCTTTCTTCAAGTGTTCTTTATGTAGTTGATTTGGGTGCCCACATCAGAAAAGAAGCCCTTCTCTATGACAAAAGAAGACTTGAAACAACTCAAAGGCAACACAGGATGCCCAAATTCGAAGAATCTACCTCAAAATGATCATGTGGACAATTTGTATCCACCCTGTGGGAGAGCATTCTGAGCTCATAGTGGTCTGATCTGTTACAGTCAGACATTGAAATTGACTTTAGTATAGTGATGTCATTTCGGTCCTCTTTGAGAACCAAGGACAGCAACCAACTAACCAAGTGTTGTGACCCCACCATTTTGTGAATGTCCCCATCTCTCCCCATCAGAGGAGATCTGCCTAGGACACTTGCCCAGAACCAACAAAGCCCACCTAGGCAACAAAACTTCCAAGTAAATCTGCTCAAACCTGCTACCCACAGCCCACAGTCCCCCTTTTTAGTTTAGTTCTCAAAATAGACTTAGAAATTTTCCAGTTCAGCAACAAACTGATTGTGGGGCGACAATCAGTAGGCAATGAACTAATTGCTACCTTTTGGCTTCTGTATTTTCCCTGTTTGTGTACTAAATCACTAAGTTGTGGTTTTCCCTGTTAACGGTTATGCTGTGACCTTTATTTATATAATCCCTGAGGAAATGCATCTTGGGGCTACTTGATTTGGTTGATGCTCCCACCTTGCAGTCACCAGGTCATTAAACTCCACTTAAAATAAATAATGGTCTCACTCTCTTATTCTAATTACAACATTTGGAGGCCCTAGCAGTGTTCTGTGTCACTGCTGAGACCCTGTCAAGACCTAGGCTTTGGGGAGGGGAAGGACAGGCCCTGAAGAGAGACAGCAGCTGAGACATTCCAGGGCCCCCAGGATTGGAAGAGTTAGCCAGATCCCTCCTGGACTCTGACTTGTTCCTACATTTGGCCTGTGGAGTTACACCTCTGTCCTCTAGAGGTAAGTGTCTGTTTCCAGGAGTACCCATTTGGAGGGATACTGAGTGGCAGCTGGACACAGTTAACACCCTCACCCTGGCTTCTCTTTGAGACATCAGGTAGAGCCCCTGGGATAAGCTCTTCTGTTTGGACCTAAGTTGGTCTGTTTTGGCTTGTCATCAGGGGAAAAGGCACCCTGCTTAGACCTGTATCAGTCTGTTTTGGCTTACCATTGGATTCTGTTTTGTGTCTGTCTACTGTTTGGTTTCATCTAGGTGCTTTGAGATAGTCTGTCTGTATCAGTCTATGTTAGCTGTTACATGCATGCCCTCCCTGTTTAGAAATTTCTGTGCAGTGATCATTCAACTTCGTCAAAAAAAAATTTTAAATCTGCCTCCTTGAAAGATTCAGAAATGCAACCAGTCAGGAAAGAAGAAAAACTGCACCTGGGCTAGAAAGATTGTTGCTCTCTTAAAGAAAGGTTGTTGGCAGAAAAACAAAAATCAATCTCTCTTTCCACTCCCTTGGAGTCTGACCAAAGTTCAAGAGATGGAAAGACAGATGAGAAAAGGAGGACAGGAAGACTTTTCCCCTGAGAGTTATCTAAGAAAAAAGGAGTGACTTCACTTATCAAAGAGAAGCAGGTTTCAAAGCTGTACTTTGGAATAGGACTAGTACTTAACCCTTTCCTGGGTCACAGAAAAAGAACTGTTCAACATCCTTGGGAATACAGATCCAGGTGATTGAATTCATTCAGGTTACCATTTAGTACTAAAATAAATTGGGAAAATGCATAGATCTGAATAAGAGATACATTAGAAACAAAGCCTTGAGCTCTCCAGTACAGAGAAGAGGGGCTAGGCACCACTGGATCTTTTCCAGGGTCTCAATCACCTTTACTGACGGGTTCAAAGCTCTCGTTTTCAAAGCAGCTTTTAAAGGAGTGAACACCTGAGTGAAGCTTACCTGAGCAAAAGGTAAAAAAAAAAAATAAACCACACCACTAAGATTCCCTGTCATCCTTTGACCAAGCAAAGGAGACAGTGAAAGGTCAGAACTATCAATACCCTGTCATCCTGAGTCTGACCAAGCTAAGGTTACAATTAAAAGTTAGAAGAAGAGTAGGGAATTTGAGTTGACCTCCCACACCTGGTGAAAGGAACTATGGGGGAGGCACAGCAGGTATATTGGGGCCCCACTGGCTACAGCCCTAGGCCCCTGGGATACCCTGAAGCTCACTCGTCTAGCTAAGAAGTCCAAACCCACTCCTCAATGCCCCCCAGACCTTTAATTAGCTTCTGGACCCTACAAGCTCTGGGCACTCCCCAGTTCACAGTCCTCCCACACCAGGTTGCTTCTCAAATCAACCACCCCCACAACCAGGCTCTGAAACTGTGGGGAGATGAGAAAAAGAGAAGAGAAAATAAATTCAGAAGTCAACAAGCCTTTGCACTTGGTAAGATCAATAGTTTTTATATGTGATTTGAAATGTAATTAATGCCATCTTACCATCTGTGTTATTATTGTATCTCTACACTGTAGTAAAACTATTTTATATTGTAAATCTTGAGCAAACATTGTGAGGCAAAATGATGTTAGAAAAAGCAACTTTTAATCTGAATTAAGTTTAAACTAAAAGACAGCAGATAAAAAATTGTATTTGATCAAGTCCTGCTAATCCGGTCTTTAAGCTAAAACAAGTGAGTTCTCGCTTATGAAAATTGTAAAATGGTTAACTAAATTATTTGGGATTATTGTTATAAATTATTTGAGACTGATCCCACAGCAGCTCTAAGGGTAGACAGAGTAGATAAACAGAGTAGACACTCCCTACTCTCTTCCCTTAGGAAGACAGCCAAGGTCACTTCCAACGTAGGGGTAAAGGGGGTGACCAGAGGCCACACATGCCAGGTACCATTTATCGGTATCCTAAAAATAAAATATGGGAACCCTGAAAGACATCCTGAAAAGGAAAAAGAAAAATCAGTAATGAAAATAGGGGACTTGTCATACATAAATTATACAGATTTCATCAGTCCAGAGAAAGAATATCGTACGGAGGACCAGGTCCCTGTTCTGAGTCAAGGGTCTGACTCTCGACAAGAAGAAGTGGGGAAATTGTTCTCAGCTCCTTCTTTCAGGTCCCTATTGATTTTTCCTTATTTGTAAACTGGCCAAGTCCCCAGAAACCATCTGGTGGGCAAGGTCATCAGCCCCAGGAAAAATAAATGCTTGTTAGGATTATGGAGTTCTTAAACGATGAACTTGGCTTACTGAGAAATGAAATATCATATGCATGTAAGTCATGGTAAATTTTTATTACTTATTGCAACTCCATACAAATAAAAGCAATTGTATCAAGCCCTAACCTGCGATTGCTGAGAGTTGCCATCTGAGGTAAAAGCTATAGGGACCGCAAATACTATTTTGAGTTTGAATTTAGATAGAGTTGTCTGCATTAAATCAAGATCTGAGAGAAATGGCACAGTCTTCTCAGAGGGAAGTTTTGCTACAGGTGAAGGTTTGCTTTTGAAAAAAGCCAAGAGGGCAATTTTATCCCCAATCAAAAATGGGACTCTCTTGGCTCAGTTTCTTCATTGTCTTCCTTTGTAAAAGAATGTTTCCCACCTGGATATGCCTGAGTCTGGCTATGAGATTGAATTAAAGTCACTCTTACCTGAATTTAAGAAGAGCTGAAGATGCTTTATCCTGTCATATCTGGCATGTCCTTGCTTTTTTCTTTTACAGCAAATTTCTCTAATTAGAGCAAGTGGCCAGTAAAAGATAGTAAACGGACAAAGCAGGTATGTAAAATTTTGCTGTTTTCAATCAGTATGTGTAGTCATTCCATATCCCAAACAACAGGGTAAATTAATACATGGGCTTGTCATCTGCCTGCCTGCATAGTAAGGTAAAAGGTTAAATCCTTGGAATAGAACACTGTTTTCTGAATAACATGGGAGCAATTAGACAAAGGGAAAAGAAGCTTGTGAAACAAAGGTATAAACACAAGTTAATCATACTACTCCATATACTAAGGCTGGGATACATCTGAGCAACTAAAGTATGTGTTAGATCTGAGCTATTCAGCCTAAAGTGATATTTCTACAGCCTAAATAGTTTAGTAAAAAGGTACTTGGGTTAGTCAACTGCCTGTTACTAGATATATATGTCCTGGGCCCTGCATATTGAACTTGCCTGTCAGATTTGTGTCTCTCAGATTATAGGCCAATCCACCTACAGTTGGCAACAAACAGTAGGTCACCCACCATCCCCTGGATGTGATATAAGCTCAGTTCCAGTCAGCTTCCGCCTCAGGACCCACAAAAACAGCTCTACTCCCCTTTTTAATCTGAAGAAGCCACAGAAGCTGAGACCTTGATCCTTGGGTCCCTGTTCTTCGAGGAGGGAATGATGGGATCCCAATAAAGCTGCCCCAAGCCCAGTATTCTATGGGCTTGGCCCTCACTATAGGTCTTTGTTTGTTTTCAATCCTGTATTCTGTCAGTAAAGCTTTTCCTTGTAAGGAAACCTAAGTGTCAGCCCCTGCATGGGTTGCTTTCTACCCACTATGACAATGTACAAATAGTGAGTCAAGGGTTTGACTCTCAACAAGAAGAAGTGGGGATTGTTGTAACCCTCCATTTTGTGAACATTCCCCATCTCACCCCATCATAGGAGATCTGCCAAGGAGACTTGCCCAAATCCAAGAAAGCTCACCTAGGCAACAAACCTGCCCAGTAAACCTGCCCAAACCTACTACCTGGAGCCCATAGCTCCCCTTTTTGGTTTAGTTCTCAAAACAGATTAGGAACTTTCCAGTTGGGCAACAAACTGATGGGTGGACAACAATCATTAGGCAGTGAACTGATGGCTACCTTTGGGCTTCTGCATTTTCCCCGCTTGTGTACTAACTCACTAAGTGGTGGTTTCCCCAGGTAACAGTTATTTGTAACTATTATCTATATAAGCCTTGAGGAAATGCATCTTGGGGCTGCTTGATTTGGTTTGTGCTTCCCCCTTGCAGTCACCAGCTCCACTTAAAATGAATGATGGTCTCACTAGCTCTCATTCTTCTTACAGCACAAGCATAGTTAGTTTGGGTATTTATAATAGACAAAATATGGTGAAAGTCATTCTTAAAACAGTATTGCTCTTACTGTATACAATATTCTCTTGGTTCTGCTCATTTTGTTCTTCATTATTTCATTCAAACATTTCCAGGCTTTGGTAAAATCTTTGGGATTATCTCTTCTAACGTGGTAGGATTCCATCACAATCATATGCCCCAACTTGTTCAGCCATTCACCAACTGATGGGCATATCTCAATTTCCAATTCTTTGCCACTACAAAGAGAGCTGCTATAAACATTTTAGTACTTAGTGATGTTTTCCTTTTTCTCTAATCATCTTTGGAAATAATAGCCTTCTAAATTGTAAGCTCCTTGACAGCAATTATTATCTTGGTCTTTATTAATTTATTCCCAGTACTTCTACACTAGGCACTTAATAAATGTTTATTGAATTGGATTGGGTTAGAGAGGTTGACTGGAGAGTGGATGAAGGGGAAGCCACAGAAGAAATTGGGCAGCATTAAAAGAAATCTTGCAAAAAATGAGAGCCATCCAAAGTGGAATGGGTTTCCTTCTAAGCATTTCACGTCATTGAAGGTGTCTGAGCAAAGACTGGATATTCATTTTTCAGGTACATTGTGGTAGGGATTCCTGGTTAGCAGTGGGACAGCCTGTATTCCAGTGAGGTCCTTTCCAATGCTGAGATAAGTAATGGGATTTTACCAATCTTCAATATCTTTGTCTGGGACAAGGTCTTTTGCCACAGGGCAAGAATGTCAGTGTTGGTGGTGACGTTAACATCCTTTAATGAGCATTGATGATGGACAGAGCACTATTGTGGGTCAATATATAAAGGGCTAAAGGCAAAGATGGTTCAGGGAGCTTTCAGAGTGAAGAAGGGACTGTATATTCATAGTAGAAAGAAGGAATGCCCACCATTCTCCATTTTAGAGAATAAAATGCTACACGTGATTTCCAGAAACCCAGCTTCTCATATACCCTTTGAGCTGGGTAATTATAGCAAAGGGTAGTCAGAACCACAGCATTGTATCCCTGGTCCTGTGCAAACTGCAGCAGAGTCTGGGTCAGGCATTTGGCAATGCCCTGTCCCCAGTACTCACGTCTCACTGACAAATGTAGCAGCTCCAGGCATTTTTGTCTTCCAGAAGCTGTTTGTGCTGGGCAAGCACCTACCATCCCCACAACCTGACCCTCTGACTCTGCCACCCAGAAACAAGATCCTTTGTCACTGAGATAGTATTTCTTGATATCCCTCAAATCAGTGTTCAAAACGTTGTCCACATACCAGTTGAAAGGATATCTAACAGCCTGCCACAGGAAGGCCAGGAAGACTGGGAGAGCCAGGATAGATAGAAGAAGGGAACCAGTCCCAAGAAATATGGCCCCTGGGCCCCCCAGCAGGAGCAAGAAGCTTCTGGGTTGCTTCAGCAGATGGAAGAAGCCAGGAATGGTGTGATGAAGGATTCCCTTCATGAACATGTCCCTCACAGCTTCCCTGTCTTGGTCCTGATATTTCCGAATATGATAGGGAGCCATGGATATTTCAGGCTTCTTCTCCTATTGACCCTGTAGAAGAGAGAAGATTGGCACCATCTTTACACAATGCACCTCAGTCATACCATCTCCCTCCCCAGAATTCACCTTTTTCCTAGAGGGAATAAAGCTACTGTCTGAGTGGAAGGATTGAAAAGAGCAGGTAACTGCCCATATTCTGCCCTCTAGAGCCCCAGTCCTCCTTGATCCCATCTGGAGTCAGTCCAAGGATGGAAGGAGCAAATCCTATACATATCCAGAATCATCTCTCTGAGGAGTCCAGAATAGACTATTCTAATGAGATGTGGTCTTTCCTCTCAATACAGAACTTCCTGTGGTCCCATCTCATTGGAACATGATGTAGAGGCAGTGTAGTACACTGGAGAGAGTGCCCTGAGTTCAAATTTTGCCTCTCTTACTTTGTATTTGAGTAAATGGTTTTCCATTTCTAACCTATATATGGAAATAGAGGAAGAGTGGCGTAGATGGCACTTAAGTAGTTTTGAGCTCGGCATCTCTTGTCCTTTGAAATAGAACTCAGAGGTGGATAGGAATCTTTCTTGAAAGTTCCCTCTCCTGTCTCCTCAACTGCTGGTTTTCCAGATCCCAGACACTCCAGTCCTTTGTAGTTGGTATCTTTCAACTTGTGCCCTTTTGCTCAAGCTGCTCCTGCTCCTGTGCCTGCCTGAGTGCTTCCAAGCCCACATGATGGTCAATGTCCTTTCTCCTGTTGGAGCTGTCTAATTGAGAGCAGAATCATCATTTTTTCACTCCTTGCCTAAAAGCCTCACCAACCTGTGAACCCTCCCACTCCCCTACACAGCTCAGTTAAGGAGTGTGGCATTCTACCCAAATAATCCTGCTGAAGGCACCTGCTCTTCTCTACTCTGGGAGAGTCAAGCTGGTCCTAGATTGGAGACAGAAACCAACATTCACCTCCTTAGCATCTGGGTGCCCCTTTTTCTTCCTGTCCTCCCCCTCCAAAGCATTCCCAGGCCTCTGTCTATGACTTGGAATGACCCAGAGATATTACTGAATCCTACTATCGGCATCCTCTGGTCTGTCTCTGGTGCTTTGGATATGGTGCTTCCAGCAGCCAGCATCCAAGTGCATACTCAAGCTTTCTTTAGGATTGGACACTGATGAATACTTAAAGAAAGACCTCACTGAAAGTCACAGAATCTCAGAGCCAGAGGGGGCCTCAAAAGGAACAGGCTTTCCCATAGCTAGACATCTCCAAGCATAGGCTGGAGGGCCAGGCTGTAGAGAGAATTCCTGTTCAAATATGCTTTGGACTACATAGCCCTTACAGGCCTTTCCCTTCTATGCTTCTGAGAGCCAATGATTTCTTTTAGACGTTGAACAAACCAGAAGGTGCCTTCTGACCCACCTTCTGATAACAGGAATCAATGAAAAACATTTCTTAAAATCGAGCTTTTTGGTAAGTAGTAACACAAACATTGGGAGTGCAGATTAAAAAGTGAGACTGTCCCTGCCCTTAGTAGTTAATCTCCAAGTGGGAAAAAACAAGGCAGGCAGGAGAGGAATGGCCAGAAAGGGGAACTAGGATCTGAGGAATCACAAGAACAGCTAATGGAGCAAGAAGGGAATCAATTAACCTGCTCAAGTATTGATTTGATTGGTTTCCAGATTGAGAGGTCAAAGGTATGTGCTGGGGTGTTCAAGCCTGCAGGACAGATGGCAAGTCACAGTGATCTGGACAGCTTTCAAGGCATTTCTCACAAAACCAAGGGAATTAATGGGAATTTCAGCATCATGTTTCTTTTACAAATCTCTGTAAAGGGCTTTTAGCCAAGCACTCAGGTAAGCAACAAATGAGAGCTTTAATGGAAAAGTGCCCATATGAACCTATTCTATGCCAGGAGCTGCGTTAGGCTCTAAGGACAGAAAGCGAAAGTTAGAATCTCTGCCTTGACAAGAAGCTTATACTCTAATAAAGGAAGACAAGTCATACAGGTGCCTGACTGACGGCCAAGAAAGCAATCAATTTGATTTAACTGGGTGGAAAATACAGAAAGGGCTCCTGCCCAAATGCATCAGTGGTCCAGGACACCAACATTCAGAAGACATGCTTTCTCTCCATGATCACAGTGTATCTTGTGAGCCACAAGGATCTTGTTTTTTCTTTAGTGTGTAGCTGCCTGTGGCCCCAGCTTCCAGAACAACTTCCTGTTGCATTATTAAATACATATCATATTAATATAATTAAAACATATTATATATGTTATTATTGAACTGTTGCCTTACTTAACTTTTTCCTCAGTTGAATCTGTTTCACTTGTTTCTTTTCTTCATTGAGGCTCATTTAGAGGAGAACATTCAGCTGCAGCAGCTTTTAATGCAGCTTTCTCTCCAAGTGAGTGGATAGCTCTGGTTTGTGTCTGGGTCCTCTCTCATTGGCCAGGTCCTCTACCCTCCCCCAACCCTACCTAGGAAGGTCGTTGTGCTTTTTATATTTGGAAACTTATTTGTGGAGGAATGGGAGGGAGAGAAAATAGATATCTATTATTTTTAATCTTAATTTAGAAAAGTGAACTGTTTCTTTTTTAAAATTATTGAAAAAGTAATTGTTTTTAGAAGCCTTTATTCTTATCCTTTTCAACTATCCATTTAACAATTTTGAAAAACAATAATGATGCTCTCATTATAAATATGCATAGTCCAGAAGAACAGATTCTCACATTGGATATTTCCCCAAATGTCTGTCTTGTTCTGCATTTTAAATCCAGCATGAAAAGGATTGCATATTTCAACCTCAGTTCTCAGAAATCTTGGCTTATCCTTGTAAGGATAAGAGTTCTAAAGTCTTCCAACATTGTTTTTCTTATAAATCTGTTGTCATTTTCCAAATTGTTCTCCTGATTCTGCTCACTTTCCACTCCAAGAGTTCATGAGTCTTCCTAGTTCCTCAGAAACATTCCATTTCATCATTTCATACGGTGCAATAATTCAATTACATTCATATGCCTGAATTTATTTAGTCATTCCTTGATAAGGAATTATTCCTTGGCTATGAAAAAAGTTACTCTAAATATTGCTGCACATACGGGTCCTTTTCCTTTTTTTACTATCTTTGGGTATAGAACTAATAGTGGTATTGTTGGGGAGAGGAGTAGGGCTGCCTTAGTAACTTATGGGACTTAGTTCCAAATTGCTTGCCAGACCGGCTGGACCAATTCACAGCTTCGTGAATAGTTTGCATGTTTTCCCACATTTCCATATTCCAGATCCCCTCCAATATTTCTCACTTTTTTGGTCATTTTTACGGATCTGAAGAGTGAGAGGTAGAACCTTAGAGTTGCCTTCATTTTCATTTCTTCTATAAATTATTAGTCATTTGGAGCATTTTTTCATGTAGTTGTGGATATGTTGGATTTCTATGTTTGAAAACTGCCTACTGGGAAATGGTTCTTGGTCATAAATTTGCATAATTTGTTCATATATCTTGGATATGAAACCTTTATCAGAGAAACTTATTTCAAAGATTTTTTTCTAGTTATCTAGAAACAGTTTTCTTGTTCAATATCCAAGAAGTTCCCAGAATGACTCCTCTTGGTGCACGTTTACCATACTCACAGTAACAATTTGGGGAAGGCAAGCATTTTGTCAAATTTCTCTAAGATAACAAAAATAAATATGTGATCCCCTTTGACCCTAAATGTCCATAAGATGCCCATGGGGCTTCTGTCTACGTGCTTTTTCTCAGCTAGTGGCACAATTTAGCCAATAGGGCCTGCCCCCTGGGTGGTGGAGTATGGGGAGATATGTGTTTGGGGGAGAGTTTAGCTTCAAGCCTAACAGAATTGATGTCCTCCCTTCATTCCCACTCCTTCCTTTCCCACTTCTTGTTTGACCTCGTGGAACATGCAAGCCTGCCTGCTGGGGGTTTGTCCAAAGTCCAGGAGTACTGGAGCAGAACTCAGAATGTTGTGTCACCCCTCTAATCAAGAACATTCACTCAGGCAACCCTTCTCCAAGACCCACAGCAGTCTGGCCACTGGCTGCTCATTTTTAAAAATTTATTTACAGCATTCATTTCCACAAGATTCCACAGTTTTTCATCTCCCCATCTTTCCACTACCCCCACCCCAAATTTGCAAGCCTATTGAATACCCCTTCCCCCAATCTGTTCTCTTTTTAACTTTCACATAGGGCAAGATGGGTTTCTATACCCCAGTACCTACTTCTCAGTTGCATGTAAAAAAACAAGTTTTTAAACATTTATTTTAAAACTTTGAGTTCCAAATTTTTTCCTTTCTTCTCTACTCACCCGCCCCCACTGGGAAAGTAAGCAGTTCAACATAGATTGTACATGTGTAGTTACCCAAATCATTTCCATAGTAGTTATATTGTAGAGGACTAACTATATTTCCCTCTATCCTGTCCCACCCCCCACTTATTCTATTTTCTCCTTTGACCCTATCCCTTTTCAAAAATGTTTGCTTCTAATTACCCTCTCCCCCAATCTGCCTTTCCTTTTATCCCACCTCTTCTTATCCCCTACCCCCCTATTTTACTACAGGGTAGGATACCCAATTCAGTGTGTTTATTATTCCCCCCTTAGGCCAAATTCAATGAGAATCAATCAGGTTGTCCTATTCCCTTTCACCTTCTTGCTCTTTCCATTCATTGTAACAGTTTTTTCTTGCCTCTTTTATATGAAATAATTTACCCTAAGCTAATACTCTCCTTCTTCTCCCAATAAATTCCCCTTTCACCTCTTAATTTTATTTTTAGATATTATCCCATCATATTCAATTCATCCTGTGTCCTCTGTCTATATATACGTGAACATACAAATGCATGCACTCACATATATATGTACACTCACATGTACATCCTCCTATACATACATATATTTTCCCTTCAGCTATCCTCATACTGCAAAAAGTCTTATGAGTTACAATTATAATTTTTCCATGTAGGAATGTAAAGAGTTCAACTTTAATAATTTTGTATGATTTCTTTTTCCTGTTTATCTTGTCATGCTTCTCTTGCTTCTTGTATTTGAAAGTCAAATTTTCCCATTCAGGCCAGGGTTTTTTTAAATCAGGAATGCTTGAAAGTCCTCTATTTCATTAAATGACCATATTTTTCCCTGTAGCATTATACTTAGTTTTGCTGCGTAGTTGATTCTTGATTTTAGTTGTAGTTCCTTTGACTTCTGGAATATCACATTCCAAGCCCTTCAATCCCTTAATGCAGAAACTATTGGGTCTTCTGTTGTCCTGACTGGGTTTCCACAGTACTCAAATTGTTTCTTCCTGACTGCTTGCTGTATTTTCTCCTTGACTTGGGAACTCTGGAAATTGGTTATAATATTCCTAGGAGTTTTCTTTTGGGGATCTTTTTCAAGAGCTGATTGGTGAATACTTTCTATTTTGTCCTCTGGTTCTAGAATATTGGGGTAATTTTGCTTGATAATTTCTTGAAAGATGCTGTCTATTTTTTTTTGATCATGACTTTCAGGTAGATCAATAATTTTTAAATTATCTCTCCTAGATCTATTTTCCAGGTCAGTAGTTTTTCCAATGAGATATTTAACATTGTCTTCTATTTTTTTCATTTATTTGGATCTGTTTTATGGTATTTTGATTTCTCATAAAGTCATTAGTTTCCAATTGCTCCACTCTAATTTTGAAGGAGTTATTTTCTTTAGTAAGTTATTGAAATTTCTTTTCCATATGACAAATTCAACTTTTTAAAGCATTCTTCTCCCCATTGACTTTTTGGGCCTCTTTTGCCACTTCAGTTAATCTAATTTTTTTTATTCTACTGTAAATGAGTTTTATTTTTTTTTTAAATGAAGTAACTGTGAACATATAAGCAATCCTTCAGGGGGTACAACTGAAAGAAGGTAGATAAACTTCCCAATGTATTTATTATGGGACAATGAAATCCATCATTTTCAAATGCTGACATTGAAATCTGAATAAAAAATTGAGCTGTAAAGTTTCATTGAAAATATTTCTGGACAAAAAAACCTGATGTTGGAAATTAAGTTTTCTTTCATGTTTGGAAAGTATTATAGATCCCAAGGGAACACTGGTAACAGGTGGAATGATTCCTAGAGTCACCAGTATAGGACCATACACACCACAGTGGCTCACAGACACAGCAAATTTTCATTTTTGGTTTTACTGTTCCCTCTCTGTTG
This sequence comes from Pseudocheirus occidentalis, assembly GCA_028646575.1. NCBI lineage: Eukaryota > Metazoa > Chordata > Mammalia > Diprotodontia > Pseudocheiridae > Pseudocheirus > Pseudocheirus occidentalis. The sequence goes on from CM053595.1 coordinate 308,080,473, forward strand.
AGACCGCTGGGATGAGGCAAGGGGAAGGAAAGGAAGCCTAAATAGCCAATACTTTTGAGCTCTGCTTTGGCTAATTTTGTGCTATTATGGACATTTAATCCCGAAAAACCATTTCTCTTAAAAGATTTTATTGAAAGGAAGACTAAATGTAATATCCCTTTCCTCATAATTCAGGAAAACAGTTATGGTATTTAAAAATTCTAAAAATATCTACTTTCATGAAATAGTAACTGTTTTACTACAAACATAGTTTTTCACTAAATACACAATTTTCCTATTCCTGGAACCTCCTGGGAAAAGCAGTGGGTTCTACCTAGGTTCTGCAAGTCTATGGTATACAAGGGAGTGAGTATGGGGACAGTTTCACCCCTCTTAATCAGGTTGGGTCACAGAGAAGTTCATATGCAGAGATATGTTGTCAGGCTTATATAGGTCACACTTCAGCAGATGTCACCTACTGTACCTGTTATCAGATCCCCCCATCTCCAAACATATTCCCAACTAACTAAGCATGAGGAAATAAAAGTTTAAAAAAAGGAGAAAAAAGTGCCCACATTCTTGATTTTGACTCTCTAATCACAAGAATATTCAGGAAAACCCAGTGATGATTGGGTTATCTGGATTCCCAAAAGGCCATAGGATAAGGGATGTGGCACCCTCGGCTGGAAGTCTGGAATTGTGTGTAACAGTGCAACTTTCCCATTTCAACTGTCACTATTTGAGACAGCATAGAAAATAGTGGCTGGAGAGTTTATAATACTCCCAGTGAGGGGGTCCCTGCTCCAGCAGAGACCCTCACCTGTTCCCTGTAAGGTCTGTGAGTGAAAGTACTGCTTCACAAGGGTTTGGAAACTAGCCACAACTAAGACCTTGCTAGTTTGGATTCATAAGCCTTTTGGGAGCCAACAGCATCCTTCACTGTGTGGTAAATTATATTCTTCACCTGCAGTTTATCCTCATGATTAGTATGGGTGTTGAACACAAGTGTCATACCTCCCATGTCAATTAGAACCACTGCTTTACATGTTTAGGTAGGAGACACAAAATATTCTGCCACTTTTATGCAGCTGTACAGATTATGAACATAGTGAGTGACTCCTGCAGATATGAAGACAGCATCTCTCAGGAACTGCACAATTGCCCAGCTTTGCATGCCATACTCTTCACAGAGATGTTTATGAAACCTCTGGTCCAAATAGACTCAATCCATATTAGAGAGGCATGCACATTTCTCATGTTAGTTTTTTTTGCTTTTTCTCAGCTAATTCTATTCCATTTGGGTGCTACTCTCAAGGCCAACACTATAATGCTATGCCAAAATGTCCAAGAAAAATTGTTAATTGGGGGACATATTTCATGTATTTTGCTCTTGGGTCTCAGAGACACTTTCTTTCCTTTTTTATGGTATCTTTCTCTTTTTTAATTTGAAAAAATTATTTATTTGCTTTTAGTTTACAACATTGTTCCACAATCCCTTGAGTTTCAAATTTTCTCCCCTCCTTTTCCTTCCTCCCTCCCCCATGGTGGCATGCAGTCAAATATAAGATCTATAAATGCCTGCACATTGAATATTAATCAGGTTGTAAAGAAGGATTGTAATCCATGGAGTAAAAAATGAGAAAGAAGAAACAAAAAAAATATGAAGAAGAAAAAGATCAAATAGTTTTCTTCAGTCTGCAGCAGTTTTCTTCAATCTGCACCGAGACTCTGTAGTTGTACCTCTGGGATGTGGATATCTCTTTCTATCATGCGTCTTTTGGAGTTGTCTTATAACCTGCATTGCTGAGAGGAGCCCAGTCTATCAAAATTCGTTGACATTAATATGTAGTGTCTGTAATTGTGTACAAATTCCTTTTGATTCTGCTCTTCTCCCTCAGCATCAGTTTATATAAGTCTCTCTAGGTTTTTATGAAGTCCGTCTGCTCCTCATTTCTTATACCACAATATTATTCCATTACATTCATATACCACAGCTTGTTCAGCCATTCCCCAATTGATGGACATCCCCTTGATTTCGATTTCCTTGCCACCACACAAAGAGCTGCTATACATATGTTTGTACATACAGGCCCTTTGCCCACTTCTATCATCTCTTTGGAATACAATCACAGACACTTTCTTTGTCAAAGCACGAAAACATATTAGAGATGATGCAAAACAAATCTGCCTGGGAGTGGCTGCCCACTAAAAGCTTGAGGAGCCGTCTCAGGTACAGTCTCTCCATCCTTTGGGAATTTATGGAAAATCATCTTGCCTCCTGTAATGTTAACCTTTTGGCTTCTTCCTTGTGACACATCCTTGGAAGTGGCGCATTGTTTCATAGCCAGAAGCAGGGTCTCTTCAGTGCTACCTTTCCATTATTAGACCAACCTCTACATCATCTTTTAATTATGCTTATGCTTTGGGTATAATCTTCAGAAGAATCCATTTTATGGTCATAGTTGAGTATTCTCAACTATTACAATATCTTGCCAGCCTTATTCAACTATAGGCAGTTATTTTTCATGCACTCTTTCAAGCAAATACTATCAAAAAAGAAGAAAAGTGCCTGCCTCTGGAGATACAAGGACAAAAAAAATCATGCCTGTTCTTTGCTGGAAAACACCATGCAAACAGATAAGAAAGAAGAAAGTGCAAGCACCTACAAGTATAAGGAAAGGTTGCCTGTAGGAAGTAATCCATGAGATGGGCTTGAAATAAAGTTAGGAAGGAGGATTCTGGGAAAATAACAGTAGATCGGGAAAGTCCAAGCTCTCCAGACTTCCCCACAAACAAGGCAAAGTAGCAAGTCAGGGTTAATGTAGAGCAGTAAAAATAAATGAGAATTGGCCAGAACAATGGTGTTCCTGGGACAATCAGAAGAACGTCTGAAGAAAAATCCCAAGGTTCAGTCCCTGTAGAGTGTGTTTTCCCCTCCAGTACAGTGTGAAGAGTCAGGCCTCTGAGCAGGAGAAGAATGAAGGAACCTCTGTTGACAAGGGATGCCAATATCACTACATTGCCAAGATGTGACCCCAGGTGAGAAAGTAACAGCACATGTCTGATGAGTGCAGAAGAGGGGAGCAAACCGTTGCCTGTGGTCCCTTACAGGAGTCAGATTTCTTGATTTTGGTTATAGATCAGAGGGGAGAACTGACTGAAGACCTAAGACCAGAGGCACTATTCCCTATGCCCCAGGACTAGAGTGAATTGCTAGAATAAAGTGCTGCAATTAAAAAATTAAACAGCAAATGGGAAAGAACTCAACCACAAGGGGGCGGAGCCTAGATGGCAGTGTAAAAGCAGCAAAGCACCGCAGCTCCCACACAAACACACTAAAAAACTCATAAAATGGGACGCTAAACAGATTTTCAAGCTCCAAAAGCTCTTCACAAGACAGAAAGCACATCTTTTGCTACAGGCAGGTCAGCAGGTGAGGCTCTTCTCAGCAGTCTGGGAGCCCCAGCCAAAACCCAGCGGGCTCAAGTCCTGGGGCATCAGGCTGGGAGCCACGTCTATAGGAGAGCATATCGGCTGCACTGGAGGCAGAGTTACCACATTTATCAGGCCAGAAGACAAAAAGGCTAAGAGAAAGGTCAGTGGATTTTGCTAACTCAGGAGGAGAAGAGCCAGTCCGGCCAAACTGCTCCCAGGGCAAGGAAGCAGTGGGAGGCGGCTGTTGCAGCAGGAACAGCTGAGAGCCGCAGCGGCCCCCACTGGGCTGCTTCAGAGCCCTCAGCCTGCGGATAGCAGGGAGGCTGATGCGATCCATCGGGGCCAAGGGCTCTTGTGTTGAGCGGCCTGGATCTGGATCATGGTCTTGAATGTTGGTCCTGGGGTGCACTTTCAGTGAGGCAAAGCTGGGGGGGGGGCTGCAGCATCCCACTAATAGCTGCGGCAGCTGTGAGGGTCCCAGCGATTTGGGGCAGAGCTTTCCCCCTCCAGGAAGCAGAGTTCTGCAGAGATAAAAAACCAAGCAATTAATAGACTGGCCAACATGAGAAAAAGGAAGCAAGCTAGGAACAGCAGTAAAACTCTAGAATCCTTTTTTTATGACAAAAAAGACCAAAGCATGGAGCAGGAGGAAGACAACTCAGTCAGAACTCCCTCACCAAATGCTTCCAAGACACTGGAAGAATGCCTACTAGCTATACATCAACTGAAAAAGGACTTTGAAAACCAAATAAGAGAAGTGGAAGAAAAATTGAAAAGAGAAATGAGAATGATGCGAGAAAGTCATGAAAAGAGAGTCAACAACCTGACTGAAGAAAACAATGCCTT
>CM053595.1:308085232-308109160 GCA_028646575.1 Pseudocheirus occidentalis
TTCTTTTGTCTCATTGCTCTATAAAAACCTTGTCCAAAGAATCAATAAACAGAATTTGATCTGGAACTGCCCACATGATCTCTTTCCTTCTCCATCAGGTCTCTATTCATGCCTAGTGCTCGACATTAAGCAGCTCCCGGCACAGCAAGAGCAATATTGTTTTAAAAATGAGTGAGCATATTTTGTCTATTATAAATACCCAAATTTACTATGGTTGGTTGGTGATTGTCCTTTTTCTTGAGGAGGAGCTAAATGACATCTTTGCTAAAGTCAGGTTTCAATGTGTCTGACCAGTGTTGATTAGACCAATACGAGCTCAGAATGCTCAGGCATTCACAAATAAGGCAGGCACAAATAGTCCATGGGAACGTTTGGAGTGGATTCTCCAAATTTGCTCATCCTGCACTTCCTTTGAGCTGTTTCAATTCAGCTTTGCTGGTAGAGCAGGGCTTCCTCTCTGCTGTGGGCACCCACATAAACTATAAAGCATGTGTGAAGAAAGACACTATCTGGATTCAGAAAAAGAGCTGATGAATAGAATGATTTTACATAGACACACACCTATTTACATAGAGATACATATACATGCATATATACACATGCATACATACATACACATACATATACATACATATATGTATATATATTTAAGAAAAAAAGAAACAAGAACAATTTCATGACAATTTTATTTGAAAGTAAGAGCAAGTTGTGCATACTAGATTTGCAGTTTAATATACAAGGTTATGAAAATACTTGTTTTATTCCATAAATTAAAACAAATTAAAAACTATTTTAAAGGGGAGACCGCATAAAAGGAAGCAGGAAGTGATTAGGGAGATGGAACCCCAGGTGTACCAAGGTGTGAGGGAGACTTGTTCCATGGAGTTGTAACCAGGCAGGGAAGCAAATGCACATTGGAACACCTCTAAGATACTCATCTCCAGGTCCTTCTACCACTTCCCAAACGACATGACCTCAGGGCCTTCCACCATCTGGGTGAGATATTTCTTAAAATATGGTTCCTCTAAGTCAGTGATTCCCAAAGTGGGCGCTACAGCCCCCTGGTGGGCGCTGCAGCAATTCAGGGGGGCTGTGATGATCATTAATACATATATCTTTCTGTTTAATTGCTATTAAAATAAAAATAATTAATTTCCAGGGGGCGCTGAGTAATATTTTTTCTGGAAAGGGTGCGGTAGGTCAAATAAGTTTGGGAACCACTGCTCTAACTGAATGAACTGTTTTAGATGTGCTTTGTCCATGTTAGAGTAAATAGAGTGGGCTCATTACTTCCCCAGTCCTGGAACCATCTGCAGCCTGAAATCCAATTAGCTTTTTTGCCTAACACATCAGGCTATTGATTCATAATAATGCTGGGGTATATGAATACTGCCTATGTTTTCCAATATCAGAAAACAATACAAGGAATGATAAACCAAAACAAATTGGTATCAGTTAGTCAAACAAGCATTTGTTCAATATTTAGTATGTGCAAGTAGGCACTCTGTTAAATGTTGGGGATACAATGAAGACACAAAAGAAACCATGGCCCCTGCTCCATGGAGTTCCCATTCTAATGGGGAGGAAGACTATGCAGATAGGTCCATGAGAGATAAATAGGTATTACATAAAAGTTATATAAACAGTAGTAAAATCTTGTTTGTAAGATTTCATTTAATGCCACCCAGTCTCCTCTGTGGCTTCCCCCCCCTCCACCCACTATCCAGTCAACCTCTCTAACCAAATCCTATTCAATAAACATTTATTAAGGGTCTAGTATAGAAATTCTGGGAATAAATTAATAAAGACAAAGATAATAAGGAGCTTACAATTTAGAAGGGTATTATTTCCAAAGATGATTAAAGAAAAAGGAAAAGAAACCTAAGTACTAAAATGTTCATAGCAGCTCCCTTTGTGGTGGCAAAGGATTGGAAATTGAGGTATGTCTATCAGTTGGTGAATGGCTGAAAAAGTGACAGAATACTGCCACGTTAGAAGAGATAAGCCCAATGATTTTACCAAAGCATGAAATAATGAAGAGTAAAATGAAGAGAACCAAGAGAACGTTGGATACAGTAAAAGCAGTACTATTTTCATAATGTCTTTCGCTATATTTTGTCTATTATAAATACCCAAATTAACTATGCTTATGTTGTAACAAGAATGAGAGTGAGTGAGACCATCATTCATTTTAAGTGGAGTTTATTGAGCTGGTGACTGCAAGGGGGGAGCACCAACCAAATCAAGCAGCCCCAAGATGCATTTCCTCAGGGCTTATATAGACAAAAGTCACAACATTACCAGGAGAAACCACCACTGAGTGAGCTAGTTTGCAAGCAGGGAAAATACAGAACCCAAAAGGCAGCAATAAGTTCATTGCCTAATGATTATTGCCCAACAATCAATTTGTTGCCCAACTGGAAAGTTCCTAAATCTATTTTGAGAACTAAACTGAAAAGGGGGCTCTGGGCTCCAGGGAGCAGGTTTGGGTAGGTTTACTTGACAGGTTTGTTGCCCAGTTGGGTTTTGTTGGATTTGGGCAAGTATCCTTAGCATATCTCCTATGCTGGAGAGAGATGGGGGATGTTAGCAAAATGGAGGGTTACAACAATCCCCACTTCTTCTTGTTGAGAGTCAAACCCTTGACTCCCTATTTGTACATTGTCATAGTGGGTAGAAAGCAACCCATGAAGGGGCTCATACCTAGGCTTCATTAGAAGAAGAAGCTTTATTGATATAATACAGGACAGAAAACAAACAAGGGCCTATGGTGAGGACCAAGCCAATAGAATATTTGGTTTGGGGCAGCTTTATTGGGATCCCATCATTCCCCCCTTGAAGAACAGGGACCCAAGGATCAAGGTCTCAGCTTCTGTAGCTTTTTCATCATGAAAAGGTGAGTAGAGCTGTTCTTGTGGGTCCTGAGGAGGAAGCTGACTGGAACTGAGCTTATGTCACATCCAGGGGATGTTGGGTGACCTACTGTTTGTTGCTAACTGTAGGTGGATTGGCCTGTAATCTGAGAGACACAAATCTGACAGGCAAGTTCAATATGCAGGGCCCAAGACAGATATATCTACTAACAGGCAGTTGACTAGCCCAAGTACCTTTTTACTAAACTATTTAGGCTGTAGAAATATCACTTTAGACTGAATAGCTCAGATCTAACACACCCTTTAACTGCTCAGATGTATCCCAGCCTTAGAATATGGGGTAGTGATTAACTTGTATTTGTATCTTTGTTTCAGAAGCTTCTTGTCTCATTGTTCCCATGTTATTCAGAAAAAATGTTCTATTACAGGGCTTTAATCTTTTATCTGACTATGCAGGAAGGTATATTACAAGTCCGTGTATTAATTTACCCAGTCGTTTGGGATATGGAATGATTAAACATACTGTTTGAAAACGGCAAAATTTTACATACCTGCTTTGTCCATTTACTATCTTTTACCGACCGCTTGCTCTCATTAGAGAAATCTGCCATAAAATAAAGAAAGCAAGGACATGCCAGATATGACAGGATAAAGGATCCTTAGCTCTGTTTTAATTCAGATAAATGTCACTTTAATTCCATCTCATAGCCAGACTCAGGAATAGCCAGGTCAGAAACATTCCTTTTCAAAGCAAGATAATGGGGAACCTGAGCCAGGAGGGTCCCATTTTTGATTGAGGCTAAAATTGCCCTCTTGGCTTTTTCCAAAAGCCAACCTCAGGATTCCCTCTGAGAAGACTGTGCCATTTCTCTCAGATCCTGATTTAACGTAGACAACTATACCTAAATTCAAGCTCAGAATTAAATTATTTGCAGTCCCAATGGCTTTTACCTCAGATGACAAGTCCCAGCACTCACAGCTTAGGGCTTGATACAATGGCTTTTATTTGTAGGGAGTTGCCATAAGTAATAAAAATTTGCCATTACTTACATGCATAAGAGATTTCATTTCTCAGTAAGCCAAGTTCATTGTTTAGGAAGCCCACAACCCAAAGAAGCTTTTATTTTTCCCGGGGCTGATGACCTTGCCCACCAGATGGTTTCTGGGGACTTGGCAAGTTCATAAATAAGGAAAAATCAGTAGGGACCCCAAAGAAGGAGCTGATAACAATCCCCACTTCTTGTTGACAGTCAAACCCTTGACTCAGAACAGGGACCTGGTCCTCCCTATGATATTCTTCCTCTGGACTGATGACAACTATAATTTACATGTGAGAAGTCCCTTATTTTCAATACTGATTTTTCTTTTTCCTTACCAGGATGTCTTTCAGGGTTCCCATATTTTATTTTTAGGATTCTGGTATATGGTACCTGGCATGTGTGGCCTCTGGTCACCCCCTTTATCCCTACATTGGAGGTGACTTTCGCTGTCTTCCTGAAGAGACTGAGAAGAAGTGGGTGTCTTAGGGATCTCATATGAATCCCTACAGTGTTCTTGTCTGGAATTAATTTCACAGGATCTAAGCTGTCTTTTGCCAAAGTTACAAAGTTTATTGTTATTCTGCCTTAATAGCAGGTAGGAGAAATAGGGGGACCTGTAAAGTGCAGGGATCTAAGGTAGAGTTATAAAGTTTTATGCTTTGCAGCAGGCAGGAAAAGGTTAGGGGAACCTGCAAAGAGCAGGGGCTAGAGGTGCAGTTTTTATAACCATAAAACTGTCAGTCAAAGGTTAATTATGCTAACTAGGTGGGCAAGGGTGGAGTTTGGGAGAAGTCTGGGAGGAGTTTGGGAGGACTTTAGGAGTGGTCAGTGCTGAAAGGGACATGCACTTTTGATATCAACTGCACAGGTGTATTGCCCATAATTCACTGGGACATCTCTCTGGGGGGGGGCTATCTGGAGGTGTGGTTTTTGGCTTGTGACATCACTAGTTTACTTTTGGTCAAGGATGAATAAGATATGTCCAATATGGCTGTTGGGAGGATAGGATTGTTTCAGGAGGTGTCAAGTCTGGGAGCTAGACTGATTAGGAATTTAGGAGGTACCATATTGGGAGGGAGTTATCTCTCTGATAATGTTGTTCAAGGCTTTTGGGTGCAGCTGGCCACTTAGAACAAAGGGGCTATACATTTTTCTATGGGTTTGTTTATAGAATGCTTTTGAAGGATTCATAGGTGCTAGGCAGACTTACTAGCTCAGGGAAAAGGCTTTCAGGCTGGGGGAAGGGGAGAGGAAGAGTTAATGCCTTTATGGTTGGGGGAAAGTGTGACTTTTACAACTTAATTGCACAGGCTTGTTACAAACTGATGTTACATACATAGGTACCCAAACAAAAGTGAGATTTTTACAAACAGAGGTTACAGACAAAAGCATCCCAGACCCCATCGTTCCTAAGGGAGAGGAGTAGGTAGTGTCTCCTCTGTCTACCCTTAGAGCTGCTGTGGGATCAGTTTTAGGTCTTAACATTATGACAATAATCCCAAATAATTTAGTTAACAATTTTATAATTTTTATAAGTGAGAGCCAATTTGTTTTAGCTTCAAGACAGGATTATCAGGACTTGATCAAATAAATTTTTTTCACTGTCTTTTAGTTTAAACTAAGTTCAGATTAAAATTGCTTTTTCTAGCATCATTTTGGCTCACAATGTTCACTCAAGCTTTACAATATAAAATAATTTTACTACAGTGTAGAGATATAATAATAACACAAACAGTAAGATAACATTAATTAAATTTCCAAATCACATATAAAACTTATTGGTCTTACCAAGGGCAAAGGCTTGTTGACTTCTGACTTTATTTTCTTCTCTCCTTTTCTCATCTCCCCACAGTTTCAGAGCCTGGTTGTGGGGGAGGTTGATTTGGGAAGCAACCTGGTGTGGGAAGGACTGTTAACTGGGGAGTGCCAGGAGTTTGTAGGGTCCAGCAGCTGACAAGGTCTGGGGAACATTGAGGAGGGGATTTTGTCACCTTAGATAGAAGAGTGGGCTTCAGGGCATTCTAGGGGTCTAGGACTGTAGCCAATGGGGCTCCAAAGTAGCTGCTATGCTTCCCCTCTTGTTCCTTTCACCAGTTGGGGGAGATCAACTCAAATTCCCTACTATTCTTCTAACTTTTCATTGTAGCCTTAGCTTGCTCAGATCCAGGACGACAGGGTGAAGGATCTTAATGGTTCTGACCTTTCAATGTATCATTTGTTCAGTCAGAGCCAGGATGACTGTGAATCTTAGTGATGTGGTTTATTTTTTTTTTTACCTTTTGCTCAAGTAAGCTACACTCAGGTGTTCACTCTTTTAAAAATTTCTATGAAAATGAAAGCTTTGAACTGTCCAGTAAAGGTCAATAGGATCGTGGAAAAGATCCAGTGGCACCTAACCCCTCTTCTCCATACTGGAGAGCTCAAGGCTTTGTTTCTAAGATATCTCTTTTTCAGATCTATTCATTTTCCCAATTTATCTTAGTACTAAAAACCAGAATGAATTCAATTCCATGGATCTATACTCCCAAAGATGTTGAACAGTTCTTTTCTGTGACCCAGGAAAATGTTAAGTACTTGTCCTATTCCAAAGTACAGCTTTGAAATCTGCTTCTCTTTGATCAGTGAAGTAATGCCTTATCTCTTAGATAAATCTTAGGGGAGATGTTTTTCCCTTCCCCTTTTCCCATTCGTCTTTCCATTTCTTGAACTTTGGTCAGACTCCAAGGGAGTGGAGAGATTGATTTTTGTTTTTTGCCAACAACTTTTCTTTAAGAGAGACCAACACTCTTTCTAGCCCAGGTACAGTTTTTCTTCTTTCTTGACTGGTTGCAATTTTGAATCTTACAAGGTGGCAGATTCAAAGATTTTTTTTACAAGTTGAACACTGCACAGAAATTTCTAAACAGGCAGCTCATGCATCTAACAGCTAAAATAGACTGATACAGACAGACTATCTCGAAGCATCTAGATGAAACCAAACAGTAGACAGACACAAAACAGAATCCAATGGTAAGCCAAAACAGACTGATACAGGTCTAAGCAGGGAGGCTTTTTCCCTGATGACAAACTAAAAGAGACCAACTTGGGTCCCAACAGAATGGCTTATCCCAGGGGCTCTCCCCAATATCTAAGAGAGAATGTGACATGAGGGTGTCAACTGTGTCCAGCTGCCACTCAATATCCCTCCAAATGGGTACTCCTGGAAATAGACACCTCTAGAGGACAGAGCTGGAACTCCACGGGCCAAATGTAGGAACAAGTCAGAGTCGAAGAGGGATCTGGCTAACTCTGCCAAGCCTAGGGGCCCTGGAACATCTCAGCTGCTGTATCCCCTCAGGACCAATCCTTCCCCTCCCCGAAGCCTAGGTCCTGACAGGTCTCAGCAGTGACACAGAACTCTGATGGGGCCTCCAAATGCTGTAATGAGAATGAGAGTGAGACCATTATTCATTTTTCAGTGGAGTTTAAAGAGCTGGACACTGCAAGGTGTGAGTGCCACCCAAATCATGCAGTCCCAAGATGCATTTACTCAGGGCTTATATAGACAAAAGTCAAAGCACACCTGTTACCAGGGGAAACCACCACCAGTTAGTACACAAGTAGGGAAAATACAGAAGCCAAAAGGTAGCAATCAGTTCATTGCCTAATTACTGTTGCCTAGCTTTCAGTTTCTTGCCCAACTGGAAAGTTCCTAAGTTTATTTCAAGAACTAAATCAAAAAGGGGCTATGGGCTCCAAGTGGCAGGTTTGGGCAGGTTTACTTGGCAGGTTTGTTGCCTAGGAGGGCTTTTCTGGGTCTGGGCAAGTCTCCTAGGCAGGTCTCCTATGATAGGGAGAGATGGGGGATGTTCACAAAATGCCGGGGTTACAACATTTGCTTAGTTGGTTGCTGTCCTTGGTTTTCAAAGTCGACCAAAATGACATCAGTGTAATAAAGTCAAGTTTTACTATGTGTGACTTTAACAGATCAGACCAATATGAGCTCAGAATGCTCTCCCACAGGATGGACACAAATAGTCCGCATGATCATTTGGGGTGGATTCTCCAAATTTGGGCATATTGTGTTTCCTTTGAGCTGTTTCAATTCTGCTTTGGTCATAGAGCACAGCATCCTCTCTGATGTAGGTACCCAAATTAAATATATAAAGAACATGTCAAGAAAGATAGTATCTGCATCCAGAGAAAGAAATGATACATAGAAGTAAATATAGAATAATTTCACATAGACACACACCTATTTACATATAGGTATATATACATATTCATATACATATACACATATATAGGTATATATCTATTTGTATATAATGGTAGCCACGTCTGGTGTGGGGGAGGGAAGACAAAAAGAAAAAAAGACATTTTTCATTTTTTCATGGTAATTTTGTTGTTTATTTGAAAGGAATATAACATTGTGCACACAATATTTGCAGGTTAATGTACAAGTATTTTTTTTAGTGCACGAGGTTATGGAAATGCTTGTTTTATTCCATCAATTAAAAAATCAGACTAAAACAATTTTAAAAGGGAGACATCATAAAAGGAAGCTGGAAAGAGTTGAGGAGACGGGACCCCAGTTGGTCCAACTTGGGGAAGGAATCTTGTTCCATGGAGTTAAAACCAGACAGGGCAGGAGATGCAAGTTGAAGCATGTGTGAGGTATACATCCCTTCATCTTTCTACCAACACCATACGATATGATCTCAGGGCTTTGCATCATCCTGGTGAGATATTCCTTAAAATATAGTGCCTCCAGCTTAAGAAACTATTTCAGATGTGCTCTGACCAGGTTAGAGAAAATACAGTGGATATCGTATTTCCCCAGTCCTGGAACCATTTGCAGCTTGAAATCCAATTAGTTTTGACTCATAATGAACTTTCATTCCACCCACCCAACCCTAGTCTCCCTGACCTTTTTTGAATGGACTGTTATCCCATCTCATACTTGTGAAGTTTTTATAGACTGTTTTATTTATTTTTTTTAACAAACCTTAAAAACTTCTTATGTACACAGTAAGCTAGATCATTTTAGAGTCATCTTGGACTTCTAGGATTTGGGGATCTTAACTTCACCTTTGCTGTAATCAGCTAACTCAATGGATAGAGAGCTAAACTTGGAATCAGGAAGATCTGAGTTTAAATCCAGTCTCAGACACTAGCTATGGAACATAGACAAAGTCCCCTAATAGCTGTCTGCCTCAGTTTCTTCAGCTATAAAATGGTCATAATAATTGTATCCACCTCCTCAAATTGTTGTGACGATAAATTGAGATATATGTAAACATTAAAGTCTATGTAAATGCTATCTATTTTTTCCAACATCAGAAGGCACTACAAGGAATGACAAGCCAGAAAAATTATTAGCACTTAGTCAAACTTATGATGTGCAAGTAGACATTCTGCTAAATGTTGGGAATTGTAATGGTAATGGAATTTGGAGATGCCCCTTAATAGGCTTGGTTTTTGGGTTGAGTGCTAAAACCCAGGGCTTGTGAATTCCACTTGTGGGATGGACTTGTTGATGTGAAAAGAGAGGTCTGAACTGGGACGAGCAATGAATTGGGAGAGAGGCCCAAACTGGGAGGAGGTCAGAAGGACTTTTGGGAGAGAAGTATCCAGTGTCATGGAGCCTGAGTTGCTGAGAGAAAGATTGCTGAGAGCCTGTTGGAGCTGCCTAGGACTTTGAGGACTGCCACCCAGAGCTGACAAGAACTGAGGAGGCATGGCTGTGATGCCAATATTTTGTCTGTTTGTTTTGATGTTGTTTTGACAGATTCACCTGATAGTGAAAGACAATGCTGCTGTTGTAGAGGTCCTGGAACCTGGCTTTTGAAGCCCTAAAGGAGGATTTTCTTGTAGTACCTTCACAGAAATCCTGGAAGAGGGCCTTGCTGATGTTTTCTGGGATTCTGGGACTGTTCTACAGGCAGAGAGTGACTTGATGAGGACACTGGCTATGGCTTTGTTGAGCCTTGTCTCCCCAGGATCTGAGATTGCTGAGGGCTTTCCTTTAGTCAAGATGAAAGAAAGGCCTTTCCTTGGGTTTTCAATGCTGAGATCATATCTTAACCTAGTTATAGCTTAAGGGTGGATGGCTTTTTGTGCTCTTCTGTCCCTTTTTTTAGAAAGTGTTTGGTGTTAATGGGTGGTATTGTAATTACTTTGTGTTCAGGGGTGGGAAACTTTTGGCCTTTTTGTGCTCTGTGATTGACCAAATGAATGTACTTTGTTTATGATTGGAAACTGATCTCCATTTGAGAAGAGACTTTGACTGACTAAATTAATGTACTGTCTAGGGGTGGAGTAGTACCTGGATTGAATTGAGATCTTATTGATAAACGAATGACTTATACTGTATTTTGACTTTCCCTGTTCTGTGAATGTTTGCTGAATAAATGGGGTTTGCTATGCTGGTCATCTGAACCTCGGAAGTTGCCTTTGCTTGGCATTACAGGGATACAAGAAAGGCACAAAAGAAACCATGGCCTCTGCTTTCCAGGAGTTCACATTCTATGGGGGAACAGCCTGCAGATAGGTCCATAAGAGATAAATGGGTGTTACATCAAAGATATAAAAACAGTAGATGGAAAGTCGCCTCAGAAAGGAAGGCATTGGCCTGGAAGCTGGATGGGTCAGGGAAATGGTTCCTGTAAAAGGGATAAAATGAGTATTGAAAGAAGCAAGAGAAGCTAGAAATTGGAAGTGAGGATGGAGAGGTTCAAGGCATGGGGGACATCCAGTGCAAATATAAACATAATTCCTATAGCCTCTCACGTATAACGGGACTATTGAGGAACGAGCAAGGTGGCATAGAGAGGGATTAAAGGAGAGGAAAGGAAAGGGAGAATTGAAGGGAAAATATTCCAGGCATTATGGGCAGTCAGTGAAAAAGCGTAATGATAGTAGATGGAGTGTCATGAGTGAAGAATGGAGGGAAGGAAATTGTGGTCAGATATCAGAGTGTGAGGTGGAGAGGAATATCCAATAAGTCTGCAAAGATAGTTTGAGACCAGGGACAAAGGGCTTTAAAAGCTAAAACTAGCTGACTTGCTGTACCTCAAACTTAGTTTCCAAGTGTCTTAGCACAAACTGTGTTATTATCTCAGGACTGGAATGCATTCTAGCCACCTTTCAATAGCTTAAAATTCCTAACCTTTTTTTGGTGAACTAAGTATTTATTCTTGGTAAAGAAGTATGAAAACCAATACATAGTATATCATAAAATAATTACCAGTAAGTTGTAAGTGCACAGTCTCTCTTATACCAAATCAGTTTCTAGGCAATACATAAGCAACTTCAAACACAAGAGTTCTAGGGAAGTTGTCCTGTTTTCTTAGCCCCATAACACACTCCTGTGAACAGGTAAAGAAGTACAGGGAATACAACATAGCTCAATCCTAATATTCAATTCACTCATCTAGAAGGTTTTAGACAAATATTGGAGAACTTTTGGGATTTTCTGGTTTTTTTAAAAATTAATTTAACTTAAGTTTAAATGCTAAAAGCTTACATACACCATAAAATGAAAAAGAAACATATTATAAACTAAAATAAAAAAAGAAAAGAAAAAAAACACTTTTATGTGTACAGCAGAATGTAAGAGACGTTTCAAAATATGTAACAATAAAATTCCATTTCAAGAAAGTCTATATAGTGAATACTTCACGTTGTATTCAGAACTGTCCAACTATTCTTTGCTTCCTTGTGTAAATTTTCTTTTATTCTCTTTTGGGCACCTTTTGTTTGCTACAATTAAACACAGATATACATATGCACATACATACATATGGATACACAACCACATATACATACATGTACACATATCTATGTATACTTAAGATACACATACAGGTATCTACCCTACCCCTCCAAAGATTCCTCCCTTGTCTCTCGTTACCCAGTTGTTTCTATGTGAATTTGGAGGAACTTTATAGCCTTCCAAATATGTTATTCCATCTTTATCCCATTCCAGTTAACTTAGACATCCTTCTGTACCATGTCCTAATCCTATTCCCTCACTCTCTTATTTCTTTATAAATTTAGAATTACTCTTATTCCCTTCTAAATGTATATATTTTTCTCTCTTTAACCTCAATCTGATGTTTGGAGGGTTCACTCTTAAAATCTCTCCCTTATCCTCTCCCCAATCTCTAAATCCTGAGCCACTGATTTTTTCACTCTTTTATTTCTTTTCTAATTTAGGCAATACCCTTCTAGATAATATATGTATTGCTCCCTCTTCAACCCATTCCCAATGAGAGTAGGGTTCCAGAACTACTAGTCCTTTTTTCCCATCTAATTTTTCTGTCAATATATCTTCTCATAGCTCATTTGTACAGATAATTATTCTTTTTGCTTTTATCTAAATAGCTTTAAATTTTAGAATCACATCATACCTAACTCCACCCCGAATATTTCTACCCAATTACTATTAAAAATATTACACATAAGTTTTACATTTCCTCACATAAAAGCAAGAGAGCTTGTCCTCACTGAGTCCTTTAGAATTGGCCTTTGATGTTTACCTTATATTACTCTTGGATCTTGTATGTTGAACATCCTAAATTCAAGCTTTTTTGAAGTAAAATTCTGAAATTCTGACAATTCACTGAATGTCCTTTTAATTCTTTTTCATTTCAGATTATGCTTAACTTTTCTGTGTATGATATTTTCAATCACAAACCCAGTTCTTTTGCTCTTCAAAATATAGTCTTTTAAGACCTCTGGTTTTTTAGTGTTGTTGCTGCTAGGTGTTCTGTGATTCTAATTGTGGTCCCACCATATTTGAAATTTTTTCCTGCTGCTTGTAATCTTTTATCCTTGAGCTAAGAGTTTCAGAACCTAGCTGTAATATTCTTGTAGATTTTCCTCATAGGATGTCTTTCAGGTGGTGATCAGTGGTTTTCTTTCTATATCTACTTTCCCCTCTTGCTCTAATGCTTCCTGACAATTTTCTTTTTTTGTATTATTTTATAAAAATTATATCTTTGATTGTAGCATTGAGGTTGTGTGATTATTCTAATATTTTATCTTCTTGATCTGTTCTCCAGATCAGCATGAAAAACTAGATGTTTCATTTTCTCTTCTATTTTTTCATATCTTGATTTCTTATAACTTTACTGACCTCCCCTTGCCACATTCTAATTTCTAAGGAGTCATTTTCTTAAGATTTAGGGTCTAATATTCCAGTTGATTGACTTTCTTTTCTAATCTTCTTGGTTTTCTTGTGTTGTTCTTATTTTTAAAAAATCCCTCAATATCTTTCATTTGATTTTTTAATGTCTTTTAAAAATTCTTCTATGAATTCTTTTTGGGCTGATGACCATTTGATGCAACTTTGAGGACTGAGAGAGGATTTTCTTTTGTTTCAGTATTCTCCTCTGATGGTGAACCTCAGTCTTCTCTGTTCCCATAATAACTTTCTATGGTTGGGTTGTTTCTCATTTGCTGTTTAATTTTATAATAGTAGCACTTTATTCTTGCATAGGGAATAGTACCTCTGGTCTCAGATCTTCTGTCAGTTCTCCCCTCTGGCCTAGAACCAAAACCAAGAACTCTGACCTCCTGTAAGTTACCACAAGCAATGTTTTGCCCCCCTCTTCTACATTCCTCAGACATGTGCTGTCACTTTCTTACCTGGGGCTCACATCATGGCAGTGTAGTCAGGTTGGCCTCACTTGTCAACAGAGGTTCCTTCAATCTTCTCCTGCTTAGAAGCCCGACTCTTCACACTGTACTAGAGGCAAAAATGCTCTCTACATGCACTGAAACTTGGTCCTGGGATTTTTCTTCAGATGTTCTTCTGATTGTCCCAGGAAGACCATTGTTCTGGCCAATTCCTGTTAATTTTTACTGCTCCACATTAATCCTGACTTGCTACTTTGCCTTGTTTATGGGGAAATCTGGAGAACTGGGACTTTTCAGACCTACTCTGTTATTTTCCCAGAATCCTCTCCCCCCTAACTTTATTTCAAGGCCAGCTCATGCATTACTTCCTACAGGTAACCCTTCCTGATTCTTGCACGTGTTTGTACTTTCTCCTTTCTTATCTCTTTCTATGGTATAGTCCAGCAAATGACAGGGATGATTTTTTTGTCCTTGTATCACCACAGCCAGGCCCTTTTCTTTTTTTCCAATTGTATTTGCTTGAAAGAGTGCATGAAAAATAACTGCCTATAGTAGAATAAGGCTGGCAAGATATTACAATAGTTGACAATACTCAACTATGACCATAAAAGACCCAAAAGTAAAATATGCCAGATATGTCCCCCAATTCACAATTTTTCTTGAACATTTTGTCATAGCATAGCAGTGATGGTTTTGAGACTGGCACCCAAATGGAACAGGTGGTCTTTTCTGCCATACTCAAAATGCCTTCTAAAGGAAAGCCATGTAATTCACTATGGTCGCTCTAGGAATTCTTAGTGACTTCAATTGCCCTTAGCTCTGCCCCTTGCTTTTTGCTATTTTGGAGACAGAGGGTTTGAATCACTTTACCTGCTGAGAATGAGTAGTATGTTGTTGACCTACCAGATGGTGCCAAAGTTATCTATGAGCCCCTTCACCCCTTGGCTCTCACAGCTCTATCCTTCCTGGATAGCCTATAATTGATCTGATTCTGAGGTTTAATGCATTTTTTTAAACTGAGGTGTGGGATATACTAAAATATTACCCAGAATACAAAATCTCTTTCTCTTATAATTTAGAGGAGTTCCCATTTCCCACTAGTAAGATTTACTTCCTTAGTCACCCATCCCCACACTCATAGTATTTGAGAGTTTCACCTATAAATAGTCATATGACGTATTTATATAAAAAATCACTTCAAATAATAGTTTTGTAGCATGGGTGCCTAGGTTTTTTTTGTCATTTTCCCCATGATTCTTCTCCCAGTGGGTCAGATGGAAAACAGAAAAAAAAGAAACAGGCAGAATTAGAAAAAAAATAGCTTAAAATGTTTCCAAAGAAATTTTCATATATTGTTACAATCTATTCATGGGAATCAATATTAAAATTTTGAATTCATTAATGATATTGGCGGGGATGCTGCTAGGGCTAGATTGTAAGAGTCTGTTGTTAAATTATTGTGAACTGAAAATGAAAGCAGTTTTATGTGCAATAATCTTTTTCTTATACTATGTTATGGAAATGCTTGTTTTAATTCCATAAATTTAAAAATGAATAATGAAATTTAAAATAAAACAAATACTGGGGACAGTTGAGTGACTGTGTGTGTTATTCAGTTGAAATGTGAATAAGATGCTTATGAACTAGAAATCACAGCCTAGCAAAGGAATCATTGAGAACATCCCACAAGAACCATTTCTATTGCAAGACTTTTCCAAAATTTTGAGAGAATTTTCTCTCAAGATTAAATTATTTTCATACACTGGGTAGTGGGAATAGTTATTGTGCCAGTTGTTAAAGTCATCAGAATCAGCAAGCCTTTGTGAGCACAGCTGTATTATCAAGCACCCTAGCACACACAGGGTGGCCAGCTAGTACATGTTCTTTGATCTGCTTTTACAATGGAAAGAAATTTTCAAAACAGTAAACTATCCTACTTTAATTGCTTTATTCTACCTAACCTTCTCACAAGGGTTGCTGAGCACCAACTCTGATAGCATTTCCTAATCACCCTTCTTGGAGGGGCTGGAGAGAAGGGGAGGGCAACTCCAACAGTGCCTTGATTGTGTCAATCAAGCTGGGCACAACTTGTCTTTTCCCCTAAGTCCCTCATGTTTCAATGGGGGCCAGTTGAGGCAAACACAGAGTCCCCCCAATCCTTCACGGGAACCAATCGAGGTACACAGAGCATCTTAGCTTGAGCATTTCAACCCTAAAGTTTCCTCGCTCATTGATTAGCGCTCTTCTGCTGTATACTGACGCTTCACCCCTCTGGGGTCCTGACCTTTACAATGTAAACAGGCCATACTTGGCCCCTACCATCTGCACTAGTCATAGTGGAGATGTTTTGAGCCATAGAACTCATCTCACAACTGGGAACAAGAGATTGTAATGGCCATGGATCCTGGAAAACAATACTCCTTATGCTTACAACAGCCGTTATCCATTTCCCATTGTCCATCAGTCACCTTTACTGTTATCATTCATCACCTTTACTGAGAATGGTCAGTTAGGATGCATGGTTCTTGTATCTGTAACTTGAGCCTAGCCTCTTTCCTACTGATTCAGTACCAATTAATGTTTCACCAGCTAACAAGGACTCTTATAAGTTTTCACTGCATGTAAATAGATGGATCACTAGGAGAAACCTTTTTATTCAGTTGTCAGCCACGTAGATGGATAAAAGTTGATGGTTTAGTCAGTGATTTCTTTAGTACAGAGACAGAACTGAATCATGGACCAGTTCCTTTCAAATGACATTGATGGGATGACTGAACGCAAAATAAACTAGAAAATATGTCTCTAAGATGAAGTTTACATTGTGATATTCTTGTTTGTCTTTGTAATAAAGTAATAACAGATATCTTACAAAATTAAATGTAAACATTTACACCTTGGTAATAGGCAAATGCTACAAATTAGAGCCCAATTTATTGCTTTCTTGATCACCATGACTGAAGACAGTAATGGAGAAAGTGTTAACAAAGCAGGTAAAACTTAAAAGGTATTTTTTTTCAGAGCCAGGTCTTAAACAATTATCATCACCTCCTCCTTGCATACTGGTGTGTTGTTGTCCTTCTGAGCATCATTTTATCTCTAGTTTATTCATAACCACTATATTTGTCTAATCTGGAATTATGGAGGGTATTTTCTCTCTCAATTTTGACAATAATTCGTGTGATATTTGTCATAATTGTGCTTCACAAGTTTGATAAAAATCTCCTCTAATTCTAGCAGATCTAGGATTTTTGTTTTGTTTTTCTCTGGTAGTCTCTCTATTACTAGTTCAATTTCCTTTTCTTAGACTGGACTAATTATGATCTAATACTTTCATTTTTTGTGTTTTTGAAGTTATCTTTATATTTCTTTGGGGTTTTCAGTTTTTTAACATATACCTGTGAATAGTAGGTTGTGATGATTCTTTTTTTTCTGATTTTGCTATAATTTCACTTGGTACCTTTTCTATTTTGTTCATCTGATTTTCTGCCCTCTTTTCAAAAATCAGTTTGACTAAGGTTTTATAAAATTTATTAGTAGTTTTAAAGAATCAATTTTTATTTTTATTTATTATTTCTTTAGTTTTCTGGTTTTCAGTTTATCTATTTGTAATCTTAATTTTAACTTGAAGATCTTCTCTGCCCCTTAATAGGCCAAAGGGCATTTGAAAATCTTCCCTGCTTTGAAGATCTTCTCTGCCTTGTAGTGGGTCAAATGCAATCACATAGAGCCTACGATGGGAAGAGTTTGCTTAACAAGTGGGCCAGAGATCAGAGGAAGCTTTGACTCAGAATAAGTAGCATGGTGGGAGACAGCCTATGCAGGTAAGCAGACAGCTAGGCTTGAGACTGTTTTTTGTGGTAAAGGTAAAGGTATGGTTTTGTTCTCTGCTGTGTTATGGTGTATTAACTTCTTTATTGCTGTGATGCATTTGCCTTTCTGGTGTTGGGATTTCCCTTTCTGGTGTCTGAATAAAGGTCTTGCTTTTTTCTTCTATATGGAGAATCTGTTGTGTTTTGTGATTCAGAATAATGCCAGCATATCCATAGTCACCATTGGTGCTTTGATTATTGCATTTTCACTTTATTTGGTGACAAGAATGAGATCACAAAATACCAGACCTCTATTTGGAGACAGAAGGGTATTAGAAAAAGAGATAAATATCCAGGGATGGGAGGATTTGCCTTATTCCTCCCTAGCAAGGGAATAGGGTCAAAGTACAGGGTTCTGTGAAAACTGGGAAATGAGGAAACAGAAGGCAGAACCTAGAGATTTAGAAACATGTTTGCAAGGAGTACCAATAAAACCGGGGAAAGAACTGTAAGAAATATGTAGAAGAGGCTGGGTTTCACTAACAGACTGCCATATAGTATGTAAAAAGAGACAAATTTTTGCTGGAAGAGAAAAAACTCAGATGAAAAGAGAGTTGACTGTATTACAGGATTTGGGCTCTCCTTTGGAAGAGCAAGCTGGATGTTGTCAGGTGGTAGGAGAAAAACATCTCTATGAAGAGTATGGTGGGAAAAGCTGAGCAATTGTGCAGTTTCAGGGAAATGCTGTCTTCATGCCTGCAGGAGTCCCTCAACAAGTTCATAGTCTTTACAGCTGCATAAAAGTGGCTGAAGGTTTTGTGTGTCCTGAACATGGAAAGCACTGGTTCCACTTGACATAGGAGTTCAGGTACCTGTTCAATATCCACTCAAATGATGAGGATAAACTGCAGATGAAGAATATGATTTACCACACAGTGAAGGATGCTGCTGGCACCCTGAAGGCTAATGAATCCAAACTGGCAAGGTCTTATTTGTGGCTAGTTTCCAAACCCTTGTGAAGCAGGCCTTTCACTCACAGTCTTTACAAGGAAGAGGCAAGGGTCTCTGCTGGAGAAGGGACCATCTCACTAGGAGTATTATAAACTCTCGAGCCACTGTTTTCTACGCTGTCTCAAACACTGACAGTTGAAACAAGTCACATTGTTACACACACAATTCCAGACTTCCAGCTGAGGTTGCCACATCCCCCATCCTGCAGCCTTTTGGGAATCCAGATAACCCAAACACCACTGGGTTTTCCTGCATATTCTTGTGATTATAAAGTCAAAACCAAGAATGTTGGCATTTTTTTCTCCTTTTTAAACTTTTCTTTCCTCATGCCTAGTTAGTTGGGAATATATTTGGAGGTGGGGGGATCTGATAGCAGTACAGTAGGTGACATTTGCTGAAGTATGACCCACAGAAGCCTGACAACATATCTCTGCATATAACGTTTTCTGTGACCAAACCTGAGGAAGAGGGGTGAAATTGTCCCCATACTCCCCTTGTACACCATAATCTTGCAGAACCCAGGGAGAACCCACTGCTTTTCCCAGGAGGCTCCAGGAATAGAAAAATTGTGTATTTAGTGAAAAACTATGTTTGTAGTAAAACAGTTCCTATTTCATGAAAGTAGATATTTTCAGAATTTTTGAAATACCACAAGTGTTTTCCCAGATAATGAGGAAAGGCACATTACATTTACTCTTCCTTTCAATAAAATCTTTTAAGCAAAATGGTTTTTAAGAATTAAATGTCCACAATAGCACAAAATTAGCCAAAGCAGAGCTCAAAAGTATTGGCTGTTTAGGCTTCCTTTCCTTCCCCCTCCCACACCCAATTCCAGCAGTCTCTCCAGAGAGGGAACAATAAAACCAAGAATGAAATTTTGACATGTCTGTGAGCTGTGGTGTGTATGTCCCTACACTGTTGACTGTAGGAATCATTCCACTTGTTACCAGTATTCCCTTGGGACTCAGAATACTTTCCAAACATGAAAGAAAACTTAATTTCCAGCATCAGGATTTTTGTACAGAAATATTTTCAACGAAACTTTACACCTCAATGGAGTTTTACTCAGATTTCAATGTCAGCATTTGAAAATAATGGATTTAATTGTCCCATAATAAGTACATTGGGAAGTATATCTACCTTCTTTTCAGTTGTACTGTGGTGCCCCCCAAAGGCTTGCTTGTATGTTCACAGTTACTTCATTTTTAAAAAAATAAAAATCGTTTTCTGTAGAATAAAAAAAATAGACTAACTCAAATGGCAAAAGAGGACCAAAAAGCCAATGGAGAGAAAAATGCTTTAAAAAAACCAAGTTTCCAAGATGGAAAAACTTCAAAAACACACTAAAGAGAATAACTCCTTCAAAATTAAATTGGAGCAATTGAAAACTAATGACTTTATGAGAAATGAAGATAATATAAAACAGATGGAAACAAATGAAAAAATAGAAGGCAATGTGAAATATCTCATTGTAAAAACCACTGACCTGGAAAATAGATCCAGGAGAGATCATTTAAAAATTATTGGTCTACCTGAAAGCCATGATCAAAAAAAGAATCTAGATACTATCTTTCAAAAAATTATCAAGCAAAATTGCCCTGATATTCTAGAACCAGAGGGCAAAATAGAAAGAATTCACCGATTGCCTCTTGAAAAAGATCCTCAGAAGAAAATTCATAGGAATTTTCTAGGAAGCCAAATTCTAGAGTTCCCAGGTCAAGGAGAAAATACTACAAGCAGTCAGGAAGAAATAATTTGAGGATTGTAGAAACACAATCAGGATAACACAAGACCTAGCAGTTTCTGCATTAAGGGATTGAAGGGCTTGGAATATGATATTCCAGAGGTCAAAGGAACTAAGACTAAAACTGAGAATCACCTACCCAGCAAAATTAAGTATAATGAGATAGGAAAAAATATGGTCATTTAATGAAATAGAGGACTTTCAGTCATTCTTGATGAAAAAGCCTAGGCTGAACAGGAAAATATGACTTTCAAATACAAGAAGCAAGAGAAGCATGGCAAGGTAAACAGGAAAAAGAAATCATAAGGAACTTATTACAGTTGAACTATTAACATTCCTACATGGAAAAATGAGCATTGTAACTCAGAAGACTTTTCTCAGTATGAGGATTGCTGAAGGGAATATATATGTATATCTATCTATCTATCCTGTTTTTCCCCACTTGGAAGTTACTTAATAAGGGCAGGGAAAGTCTCACTTTTAAATTTGTACTCCAATGGTTCGGTTACTACTTTGCAAATAGCTGGATTTTAAGAAAAGTTTTCCATTGATTCCTGTTATCAGAAGGTAGGTCAAAAGGCACCTTCTGGTTTGTTCAAGGTCTAAAAGAAATCATTGGCTCTCAGAAGCATAGAAGGAAAGGACTATATGGGGCTATGTGGTCCAAAGCAGATTTAAATAGGAATTCTCTCTACAACCTGCCCCTCCAGCCTATGCCAAAAGACTTCAAGCTGTGGGAAAGACTGTACCTTTTGAGGCCCCCTCTGGCTCTGAGATTCAGTGACATTCAATGAGGTCTTTTTTGAAGGATTCATCAGTTTCCAATCCTACAGAAAGCTTGAGTCTGCACTAGAATGTGGGCTGTTGGAAGAACCATATCCAAAGGACCAGAGGAAGACCAGAGGATGCTGATACTAGAATTCAGTAATACCTCTGGATCAATCCGAGTCATATGCAGAGGAATGGGAATGTTTTGGAGAGGGAGGACACAAAGAAAAAGGGGGACCCAGAGGCTAATGAGATGAAGGTGGGCTTCTGCCCCCAGTCTAGGACCAGCTTGACTCTCCCAGAGTAGGGAAGAGTAGATGCTTTCACCAGGATTGTTGGGGCATGATGAGGGATAAAAACAGGTGTTTCAGGGACCCCAGTGACCAGAATCCCTGGTGGGCAGTCCAGAATGAATTCTCAGGACCCAAGCAATCTTTTAAGTCAGGATGGTAAAAGTTTATTGTTACGCTATATAGTGGGAAGGAGATCTTAGGGAACTCAAAATCTTAAAGGATTCATAGGTATATTTTTATAGAATAATCCATAGTGTGTCCTGTGCCAGTTATGCTAGCTCTGTGAGTAAGGGTGGAATTAGGGAGGAGTTAAGGAGTGATCAGTACTTAAAGGGACATGAAATTTTAGTATCAACTCTGCAGGCCTGTGGCCCATAATTCACTGGGAAATAGCCCAAGGGGGTGCTACATGGAGGAGTGTTTTTAGGCATGAAATGTCAGTAAGTCAATTAGTGGTCAGGGCTGACTGAGAAGTGCCCAGTCTGTTAACCACCAATGTTCTGTTTGACAAGATTCATGTTGGGAGTAGACATATCTCACAAATTAACCAGGGATCCAGAATGTGTATAATGAGCTAAGGAGTATACACATGACTGAGTCTACAATATATGTGATTGATAGATACCTGAACACAGTTGCTTCAGCCACTACACAGTTGGGTCAAACTACAAAATTCTATACATATAGCTGCCCACTGCAAGAGGAAGAGAGATAAGTATTTTGTTAGGGAATGCTGCTCTTGAGCTAAGGAGAAACTGCCTGAGACTGTTTTGGGGCTAGGGAGATTAGAGCCTAGGGAGAAATGTGATTGTCAAAACAGATGTAATTTTACAAACTGGGTTTCAAGCAGAGGCACCCAAGCACCCCATCAGTCAGAATGCCACACTCCTTATCAGAGCTGTGTGTAGGTGAGTGGGAGGGTTCAGGTGCTGGGGAAGTTTGTAGTGTAAGGAATAAAAAAGTGATGATTCTGTTCTCAGTCAGACATCTCCAACAGGAGAAAGGACATTGACCTTGTGGCCTCACACAGGCTTGGAAGCACTCAGGCAGATAATCACAGAAGCAGCTTGAGAAGAAAGGGCACAAGTTGAAAGATACCAGTTACAAAGGACAGGAGTGTTTGGGATCTGGAAAAACCAACAAGTAAGGAGAGGAGAGAGAACTTCCCAGGAAAGATTCCTATCTGACTCTGAGTTTTTCCATAGTACATGAGATGTGGAGCTCCAGTGTACCTAAGAAGCTATCTAACCCATCCTCCCCCAACTCCATTTTACACATTAGAAACAGAGACCCACTTACCCAAATAGGAAATGAGAGGCAAGATTTGAACTCAGAGCACTGTCTCCATTGTACAGCACTGCCTCTAGATCATGCTCCCATGACTTGGGACCAGAGGAACTCTGGATTGAGAGGAAAGACCACATCTCATCAGGAGAGTCTATTCGGGATAGCTCAGAAAGTCACTGGTGGATAGGCATAGGATTTGCTCCTTCCATCCTTGGACTGACTTCAGACAGGATCAAGGAGGCTTGGGACTCTAGAGGGCAGAATGTGGGCAGTTTCCTTCTCTTTCTAATCTTCCCATTCAAAATGGTTTTATTCCTTCCGGGAAAAGAAAGTGAGTTCTGGGAAGGGTGATGGTATGACTGAACTGGATTGGGCAAGAATGAAACCAATATTCTCTCTTCTATAGGCTCAGTAGGAGAAGAAGACTGAAGAATTCATGGCACCGTATCATATCTGGAAATATCAGGACCAAGACAGAGAAGCTGTGATAGACATATTCCTTAAGGGAACATGACATCCCATTACACCTGCCTTTCTCTATCTGCTGAAGCAACCCAGAAGCTTCCTACTCCTTCTGGGGGGCTCAGGGGCTGTGTTTCTTGGGACTGGCTCCCTCCTCCTGTCTCTCTTGACCCTCCCAGTTCTCCCAGTCTTCCTGTGGCTGGTTGTTAGATTTTTTTTCAAACTGTATGTGGACAATGCATTGCCCACTGATATGAAGGACATCAAGAAATCTTATCTCAATGACAGAGGATCTTGTTTCTGGGTGACAGAGGATCAGGTGATGGGCGTGGTAGGATTTAGTCCTGATTAAGATTAAGATTAAGGTAGATTAAATCCTGATGGGCAAGACTTGATCAGGACTGCCTTTGCATTAAAGGGGGCTTCAGGAGAACAGAAATGCCTGGAGGTGCTACATTTGTCAGTGACACCCAAGTATAGGGGCCATGGCATTGCCCAGTGCCTCCCCCAGACCGTGCTGCAATTTGCACAGGAACAGGAATATGACGCTGTAATTCTGAGTACCCTTTGCTATAATTACCCAGCTCAAAGGGTATATGAAAAACTGGGCTTTTGGAAATCACGTGTAGCTTTTGATTCTCTAAAATGGAGAGTGGTGGGCATTCCTTTTTTCTACTATGAATATTCAATACCTTCTTCACTCTGAAAGCCCCCTGAACCATCTTTGCCTTTAGCCTTTTATATATTGACCCACAATAGTGCTCAGTACACCGTCAGGGCCATTAAAGGATGCTCACTTAATCACCACCATTGACTTTCTCCCCTTATGGCAAAAGGCCTTGTCCCAAACAAAGAGACTGAAGATGGGTTAAATCTCATTATTGATGACAGCGTTGGAAAGGACCTCACTGGCATCCAGGCTGACCCACTGCTCACCAGGAATCCCTATCACAATGTGCCAGAGAAACGGATATTCAGCTTTCCATCAGATTATTGAAGATGCTGAATATAATTAAT
>CM053595.1:308109260-308122677 GCA_028646575.1 Pseudocheirus occidentalis
CCCCCCAGTTTTGGCTCACTGAAAGCACACCCCAGGACCACCACTCAAGACTACAATCCAGATCCAGGCCGCTCAATGCAAGAGCCCTTGGCCCTAATCAGTCGCCTCAGCCCCCCTGCTATCTGCAGGCCAAGGGGTCTGAAGCAGCCCAGTGAAGGCCGCTGGTGCTCTCAGCCGTTCCTGCTGCTACAGCCGCCTCCCACTGCTTCCTTGCCCTAGGAGCAGTTTGGCCAGACCAGCTCTTCCCCAAATTTAGCAAAATCCACTGACTTTTCTCTTAGCCTTTTTTTTTCTTCTGGCCTGATAAATGTGGTAACTGTCCCTCCAGTGCAGGCGATCTGCTCTCCTATAGACTGGGCTCTGCCTGATGCCCTGGGGCCTGGCTGGGCTGGGATATAGGCCTCGGCTCCCAGACTGCTGTGAAGAGCCCCACCTGCTGAGCTGCCTGTAGCAACAGATGCATTTTATGTCTTTTGGAGAGTTTTGGAGCTTGAAAATCTGTTTTAGAGTCCCATTTTATGAGGTTTTAGCGTGTTTGTGTGGGAGCTGCAGTGCTTTGCTGCTTCTGCGCTGCCATCTTGGCTCCACCTTTCCCACACTATTGACTCTTAATGAGCTTTCATTCCACCCAACAATCCCCCGTCTCCCTGACCTTTTTTGGATGGGCTGTTGTCCCATCTCATACTTGTGAAGTTTTTATTGATTGCTTTATTTTTCATCAAACTTTTAAAACTTACTTGTGTACCCACTAAATTAGAACATATTAGAGTCATCTTGGACTTCTAGGATTTGGGGATCTTAACTTCCCCTTGACTTGAATCAGCTGACTCAATGGATAGAGAGCTAAACTTGGAATCAGGAAGATCTGAGTTTAAATCCAGTCTCAAACACTAGCTATGGAACACAGGGAAAGTCACTCAATAGCTGTCTGCCTCAGTTTCTTCAGCTATAAAATGGTCATAATAAAACTGCCCACCTCTTCAAATTGTTGTGAGGATAGACTGAGATATGTGTCAAAATTACAGTCTATGGAAATGTTACCTATTTTTCCCCCTAAATCAGAAGACACCACAAGGAATGACTTGCTAGAAAAATTGGCAGCACTTAGTCAAACAAGCATTTGTTCAGCACTTATGATGGGCAAGTAGACATTCTGCTATATTTGGGGGATATAATGAAGATACAAAATAAACCATGGCCCTTGCTCTCCGGGAGTTGACATTCTATGGGGGAACGGCCTGTAGATGGTTAGGTTCATAAGAGATAAATAGGTGTTACATAAAAGATATATAAACAGTAAATGGAAAGTAACCTCAGGAGGGAAGGCATTGGCCTGGCAGCTGGATGGGTCAGGGAAAGGGTTCCTAAAGAAGGGATAAAATGAGTGTTGAAAGAAGCCAGAGAAGCTAGAAATTGGAAATGAAGTTGGAGAGGTTCCAGGCCTGGGGGACAGCCAGTACAAAGGTAAATATAATCGCTATAACCTCTCAACTAGAAACAGGCTATAGAAGAATGAGCGAGGTGGCAAAGGGAGGGATTGAAGGAGAGGGAAGGAAAGGGAGAATTAAAGGGGAAATGCATTCAAGGCATCATGGGAACTTAGTGAAAAAATGTAATGATAGTAGATGGAGTGTCATGAGTGAAGAATAGAGGGAAGGACAATGTGGTCAGATATCAGAGTGTGAGAGGGAGAGGAATATCCAATAAGTCTGGAGAGACAGTTTTGGAGCAGGTAAAAAAGGCTTTAAAAACTAAAACTGGCTGACTTGCTGTACCTTGTCTTGGTATTACAAGTGTCTTAGCACAAACTTGGTTTTTCTGTCAAGCCTGGAATGCATTCTAGCCTTCTCTCAGTCTCTTAAAATTCCTAACTTGTTTTTTTTTTACTGAACACAGAAATTTTATTCTTGGTAAAGAATTACGAAAACTAATAAATAATATATCATAAAACAATTACCAGTAAGTTGCAAGTACACAGTCTCTCTTATACTGAATCAGTTTCTGGGCAGTACCTAAGCGACTTCAAACCCAAGAGTTCTGGGAAACTTGTCCTGTTTTCTTAGCCCCATCACACACTCCTGTGAACAGGTAAAGAAGTACAGGCAGAACAACATAGCTCACTCCTAACATTCAATTCACTCATCTAGAAGGTTTTAGACAAAGACTGGAGAACTTTGGGGATTTTCTGTTTTTTTTTAATTAATTTATCTTAAACTTAAAAGCTAAAAGCTTACATACACCATAAAATGAAAAAGAAACATATTATATACTTAAATAAAAAATAAGAAAAGAAAAAAGCACTTTTATTTGTACAGCAGAGTGTAAGAGAAGTTTCAAAATAAATAGCAATAAATTTCCATTTCAAGAAAGTCTATATAGTAAATACTTCACATTATATTCAGAGCTATCCCCCTATTCTTTGCTTGCTTGTGAAAATTTTCTTTTGTTCTCTGCTGTGTACTTTTTGTTTGCCCCAAATAAGCACAGATATACACGTGCACATACATACATATGGATACACAAACATATATACATACATATACACATACCTATGTATACTTAAGTAAATATACAGGTATCTACCCTACCCCTCCAAAGATTCCTCCCTTGTCTCTTTCTCTTTACCCAGTTATTTCTATGTGAATTTGGAGGACCTTTATAGCCTTCCAAATATGTTATTCCCTCTTTATCCCATTCCAGTTAACTTAGATACCCTTCTTTACCATCCCTTATCCTATTCCTTTAACCTCTTATTTCTTTATAAATTTAGGATTACTATTATTCCCTTCTAAATGTATATATTGTTCTCTCTTTAACCTAGATATGATGATATGATGTGAGGAGGTTTCCCTCTAAAAATCTCTCCCTTATCCTCTCCCCATTCCCTATCTCCTGAGTTGCTGATTTTTTTCACTTTTTTCTTTTTTTTAGAATTTATTTATTTTCTTGTTTACATCACTCATTTCCATGAGACTTTGAGTTACAAATTTTCTCCCCATATTTCCCCTACCCAAGACCCCAAAACAAGCGATCCCACTGTAAAGCCCCTCCCCCAATCTGCTCAAAGGTCAAAGGATCTAGGACTAAAACCAAGAATCACCTACCCAGCAAAACTAAGCATAATGCTACAGGGAAAAACATGGTCATTTAATGACATAGAGGACTTTGAGGCATTCTTGATGAAAAACCCTGAGTTGAACGGGAAAATTTGACTTTCAAATACAAGAAGCAAGCGAAGCATGACAAGGTAAACAGGAAAAAAATCATAAAGAACTTATTAAAGTCGAACTATTTACATTCCTACATGGAAAAATGATAATTTTAACTCATAAGACTTTTCTCAGTATGAGGATTGCTGAAGAGAATATAAATGTATGTATAGGAGGATGTACGTGTATGTGTATATATATATATACACACACAGACACACACACACATACATACATATATATATATATATATGAGTGTCCACATTTGTATGTTCATGTATACATAGACAGAAGGCACAGGATGAGTATCTACAAAATAAAATTAAGAGGTGAGAGAGGAATTTATTGGGACAAGAAGGAAGGGAGTGACAGATTAGGGTAAATTATTTCATATAAAAGAGGCAAGAGAAAATTGTTACAATGAATGGGAAGAAGAGGAAGGTGAAAGGGAAAGGGACAACCTGATTGATTCTCATTGAGTTTGGCCTGAGGAGGGAATAACATACACACTCAATAGGGTATCTTACCCTATAGGAAAATAGTGGGGTAGGGGATAAGGTGGGGTAGGATAGATTACAGGGCAGATTGAGGAAGAGGGTAATTGGAAGTGAACATTTTTGAAAAGGTACAGGGTCAAAGGAGAAAACAGAATAAGTGGGGGGTGGGATAGGATGGAGGGAAACATAGTTAGTCCTCCACAATATAACTACAGTGGAAAAGATTTGAGGAGCTACATGTGTACAATCTACATTGAATCGCTTGTCTTCCCAGTGGGGGTGGGTGAGGAGGGAAGAAAGGAAAAAATCTGGAACTCAAAGTTTTAAAAACAGATGTTTAAAAACTTGGGTTTACATGCTGCTGGGAAATAAGATATACAGGTACTAGGGTATAGAAACCCATCTTGCCCTAATAGAAAATTAGGGAAGTGAAGGGGGAGGAAGAAAGAGCAGATTGGGGGAAGGGGTATTCAGTAGGCTTGCAAATTTGGGGTTGGCATGGTGGAAAGATGGGGAGAGAAAAAATTGTGTAATCTTGTGGAAATGAATGTTGAAAACTAAAAATAAATAAATTTTTTAAAAAGTGAGTAGCTAGTGACCAGACTGCTGTGGATCTTGGAGCAGGGTTGCCTGAGTGAAAGTTCTTGATTATAGGGGTGACATAACATTCTGGGTTCTGCTCCAGTACTCCCGGACTTTGGACAAGGCCCCAGCTGGCAGGCTCACATGTACCCCGAGGTCAAACTAGAAGTGGGCAGAGTGGGAAAGAGTGGGCATGAGGGAGGACACCCATCTTGTTAGGGCTTGAAGCCAAAGCCTCCCAGAAACCTATATGGCCCCATACTCCTGCATACAGTGGGTAGTCCCTACTGGCTGTTGTGTGCTACTAGCTGAGAATAATGGAGTCTAGAGAGAAGCCCCAGGGGCATTTTATGGCCATTGTGGTCAACTGGGATCACATTTTTATTTTTATTTTTGTTATCTTAGAGAAAGTTGGCAAAATGCTTGTCTTCCTCAAATCCTAAGTATGCACCAAGAGGAGTCATTCACGAGAACTTCATAGGATATCCGAACAAAAAAAGCTGTTTTTACATAACAAGAAAAAAAAATTCTTGCAATAAGTTTCTCTGATAAATGTTTCATATCCAAGATATATGAGCAAATTATTCCAATTTATGACCAAGAACCATTTCCCATTAGGCAGTTTTCAAAGAAAGAAATCCAAGTTATGAGCAACTATATGATAAATTGTTCCAAATGTCTAATAATTTAAAGAAGATATGAAAATTAAAGCAATTCTAAGGTTCTACCTCTCACCCTTCAGATATCTAAAAAGGACAAAAAAAAAGTAAGTGAGAAATGTTGGAGGGGATCTGGGATATGGAAATGTGGGAAAACATGCACACTATTCATGAAGCTGTGAATCAGTCCAGCCTGGCTGGAAAGCAATTTGGAACTAAGTCCCACAAGTTACTAAGGCAATACCCAGCAACACCACTATTAGTTCTATACTCACAAAAATATTTTTGAAAAAGAAAAGGGACCCATCTGTGCAACAATATTAATGGCAACTTATTTCATAGCCAAATACTGGAAATTCAGAATGTAATTCCTTATCAGGGTATGACTAAATAAATTCAGGTACATCAAAATAATTGAATTATTTTACCATATGAAATGAAGAAATGGAATGTTTCTGAGGAAAGTAGGAAAACTCATGAACTCATGGAGTGGAAAGTGAGCAGAATCAGGAGAACAATTTGGAAAATCACAACAGCATTGTAAAGAAAAATAATGTTGGAAGGCTTTCGAACTGTGATCCTTATAAAGGATACACCATGATTACTGAGAACTGAAAATGAAATATTCAATCCATATCCTACTGGTCTCAAAATGCAGAATGAGACACACATTTTAGGAAATATTCAATGTGGAAATTTGTTCTTCTGGACTATGCATATTTATAATGAAAGTACCATTATTGTTTTTTAAAGTTATTATATGGGTGGAGTTGGAAAGGAGACAGAATGAATGCTTTGAAAAATAATTATTTTTTAAATAGCTAATATTGAAAAAGAAACAACTGTTTACTTTTTTAAATTAAGATTTAAAAGATAAGAGAGATCTATTTCCTCTCCTTTCCATCCCTCAACAAATAAGTTTGCAAATATAAAAAGCTGGGGGGGGGGGGTGGCGGAGTCAAGATGGTGGCACAGAAGCAGGAAAACCGTGTAGCTCCCCCCATAACCACCTAAAATACATAGAAAACATTACTCTAAACAAATTCTAGAGCTCCCAAACTCATAAAACAACAGAGAAACAAGGCTCCCGCTGAAGGCAGCCTGGCAGTTGGACAGAAAGGGCTCATGGTAGCATCCTGGGAGCAGAGCCCAGCCTTGTGAGGTTTTAGCTCCAGGAGGTCAAGGAGAAGCCGCGGTTGGAGCTTTCAGGAGAGCAGATTCCTGCTCCCTCCCAAAAAGAGGTTCTCAGAATTACCAACCCATAAAAGCCAAGGACAAAGGGAAAAGGTCAGTGGAATTCTGTTAAATTTCAGGGAGACGGTCCAGCCTACTGCCTCCAGAGATAGAAGCAGTGTGAAGTGCTAGGCCTGCAGCTGCTTCCACATGGCTACTTCAGATGCTCTGTGCCTGCAGATTGCAGGGGGGCCTAGCAATCATTGAGAGGCTAAGTGCTCTTGCCTTCAGCAGCCTGGATTAGGAACCATGGTCTTGGGTGATGGTCCTGAGGTGCACTTTCAGTGAGCTGAAGCTGGTGGGGCTGCAGAGATGGCAGCCTCCTAATAGTTCCAGCAGCTGTGAAAATCCCACCAATTTGGGACAGAGCTCCCCTCTCTGAAAGCACAGTTCTACTGAGCCCAAAAGTCAAATAGCTGACTGGTAACATGAGCAGGCAAAGGAAGCAAAGAACAACTTTAGATTCCTTTTTTTTGGAGGACAAAAAGGATCAAAGCATCGAATGGGAGGAAGACAACACAGTTAGAACTCCCGCACCAAAACCTTCCAAGAAAAATGTAGACTGATTACAAGCAATAGAGGAGTTTAAGATGAATTTTGAAAACCAAATAAGAGAAATGAAGGAAAAATTGGGGAGAGAAATGAGAATGATGCAAGAAAATCATTATAAGAGAGTCAACAACCTGACTGAAAAAATAGACTCAAAAATAGACTAACTCAAATGGTAAAAGAGGCCCAAAAAGCCAATGAGGATAAGAATGCCTTGAAAAGTTGAATTTGCCAGATGGAAAAAGAATCTCAAAAGCTCACTGAAGAGAATAATTTCTTCAGAATGAGTGGAGCAAATGGAAGCAAATGACTTTATGAGGAATCAGGATACTATTAAACAGATCCAATCAAATGAAAAAAAATGGAAGTCAATGTAAAATATCTCATTGAAAAAAACCACTGATCTGGAAAGTAAATCTAGGAGAGATAATTTAAAAATTAAAGGACTACCTGAAAGTCATGATCAAAAAAAGAACTTAGAAAGCATCCTTCAAGAAATTCTCAAGGAAAATTGCCCTGATATTTTAGAACCAGAGGATAAAATAGAACTAGGAAGAATTTACTGATCACCTCTTGAAAAAGATCCCAAAAAGAAAACTCCTAGGAATGTTATAGCCAGGTTCCAGAGTTCTCAGGTCAGGGAGAGAATATAACAAGCTGCCAAGAAGAAACAATTTGAATACTATGGAAACACAATCAGGATAACCCAGGATCTGGCAGCTTCTACATTAAGAGATCAAAGCGCCTGGAATATGGTATTCCAAAGATCAAGGGAGCTAGGATTAAAACTAAGAATCACCTACCCAGCAAAATTGAGTACAATATTCCAAGGGAAAATATAGTCATTCAATGAGGTGGAGGATTTTCAAGCATTCTTGAGGAAAAAAAACAGAGCTGAACAGAAAATTTGACATTAAAACACAAGAAGCATGAGAAGGTAAACATGGAAAAGAAATCATAAGGAACTTATCAAAATTGAACTATTTACATGCCAACATGGAAAAAGGAGAATTGTAACTTATGAAACCTTTTTCGGTATGAGGATAGATGAAGGGAATATAAATGTACATATATATATATATATTACATATGTATACATAAAAGGGTATATATGCATATGAATACATATGGAAGTGTGTGATTATATGTGTACATAGACAGAGGGCACAGGATCAACTGACTAGGAAGAGATGATCTTTTAAAAGGTGATACTGAGAGGTGGGAGAGGAATAGAATGAGAAGAGACAGGGAGAGACAGAATGGGGTTAATCCTCCCATATAGAAGAGGCAAGGGATAACTGTTACAAGGGAGGGGAAGAACAGGAAGGCAAAAAGGGAATGGGTTAACCTTACTCTCATTGAATTTGGCTAAGGGAAGGAATGACATACACTCTAAACTGGGTATCTTGCCCTGCAGGAGAATACGGGGGAAGGGAATGAGAGGCGGGATGTTAGAGGGGAGGGCAGGTTGGGGGAGAGGGTTGTTAGAAGCACACACTTCTGTGAAGGGACAGAGAAAAAGTAGAGAATAGAACAACAGGAGGGCAGGATAGAAAGGAGGGAAATACTGTCAGAGGTACACAATATGTCCATTGTGGAGATGTTCTGTGTAACTACACTTGTACAGCCTGAATTGAATTGTTTCTCTTTCCAGTGGGGGTGGGTGACAAGGGAGGAAGGGAAAGAATCTAGAGTTTAGAGTTCTAAAATCATATGTTAAAAAATATATTATTATTATTATTATTTACACGCAGCTGGGAAATAAGATACACAGGCACTATGATAGCGAGATTCATCTTGCTCTGCCAGAAAATCAGAGGTGTGATGGGGGAGGATATAGGAGAGAGCAGATTGGGGGAGGGGGATATACAGTGGGATCACTGTTTTGGGGGGGTGGGTAGGAGAAAGACAGGGAGAAAATTTGTAACTCAAAACTTGTGGAAATCAATGATGTAAACTAAAAATAAACAAGAGGTAATTTAAAATAAAGCTCACTGACCTTGCTGGATAGGGTCAGGGGAGGGGAGAGGGCATGGCCAATGAGAGAGGACCGAGACACAAGCCAGTGTGTCCACTGACTTGGAGAGAAAGCTGCATTAAAAGCTGCTGCAGCTGAATGATCTCCTCTAAAGGAGCCTGAACAAAGAAAAGAAACAAGGGTAACAGCTTCAATTGAGAAAAAAAGTAAGTAGAGATAGAGCTTCAATAATAATACATGCAATAATATGTATAAATTATAATAATAATATAATAGGTATTTAATAATGGAGCAGGAAGTTGATCTGGAAGCTGGGGCAGCAGGGGAGCTACATACCAAAGAAACGGCAGGACCCTTGTGGCTCAGAAGATACACTGTGATCATGAAAGCATGTCTTCTGAATATTGGTGTGCTGGACTACTGATGCATTTGGGCACAAGCCCTTTCTGCATTTTCTACCCAGTTAAATCAAATTGGTTGTCTTCTTGGACATCAGTTAGTCACCTGTATGACTTGTCTTTCTTTATTAGAACATAAGCTTCTTGTCGAGGCAGAGATTCCAACTTTAGCTTTCTGTCCTTAGAACCTAACACAGCTCCTGGTACAGCATAGACTCATAATAGCCACTTTTTCATTAATGCACTCACTCTTTGCTTACCTGAGCACTTGGCTAAAACTTCTTTTTAGAGATTTTTAAAAGAAGCAATATACTGAAATTCCCATTGTTTCCCTTGGTTTTGTGAAAGATGACTCCAAAACTGTCCAGATCAATGTGCCTTGCCATCTGTCCTTCAGGCTTAAACACCCACCCCCTACCTTTGACCTCTTGATCTGCAAACCAATCAAATCAATACTTGAGCAGTTCAATTGACTCCCTTCTTGCTGCATTAGCCATTCCTGTGATTCCTCAGATCCCAGTTCCCCTCCCTGGCCACAACTCCCTTGCCTGCCTTGTTTTTCCCTACTTGGAAGTTAGCTACTAAGGGCAGGGACAATCTCACTTTTTAATCTGTACTCCCAATGTTTGTGTTACTACTTACCAAAAAGCTGGATTTTAAGAAAAGTTTTTCATTGATTCCTGTTATCAGAAGGTAGGTCAGAAGGCACCTTCTAGTTTGTTCAAGGTCTAAAAGAAATCATGGGCTCTCAGAAGTATAGAAGGGAAAGGCCTATAAGGGGCTATGCAGTCCAAAGCAGATTTACACAGGAATTCTCTCTACAACTTGCCCCTCCAGCCTATGCTTGAAGACGTCTAGCTATGGGAAAGCCTGTTCCTTTTGAAGCTGCCTCTGGCTCTGAGATTCTGTGACTTTCTAACTATTCATCAGTGTCCAGTCCTACAGAAAGCTTGAGTCTGCACTTGAATGCTGGCTGCTGGAAGCACCAGAGGACCAGAGACAGACCAGAGGATGCTGATACTAGGATTCAGTAATACCTCTGGATCAGTCCAAGTTACAGTCAAAGGGCTGGGAATGCTTTGGAGGGGGAGGATACAAAGGAAAAGGGGGATCCAGAGGCTGAGGAGATGAAGGCTGGCTTCTAGGACCAGCTTGACTCTTCCAGAGTAGGGAAGACCAGATGCCTTCACCAGAATTATTTGGGCATGATGAGAAAAAAGACAGGTGTTTCAGGGACCCCAGTGACTAGGATCCCTGGTGGGCAGCCCAGAATGAATTCTCAGGCCCCAAGCAATCTTGGGTCAGTCAGGATTGTAAAAGTTTATTGTTACAAAAGTTTATTGTTGCACTATATAGCTGGAAGGAGGTCTTAGGGAACTTGAAACCTTAAAGGAGTCATAGATATATTTTTATAACACAATCCATAGTATATCCTGTGCCAATTACTGTGGGATTAGGGAGGAGTTAAGGAGTGGTCAGAACTTAAAGGGACATGCATTTTAAATATCAACTCTGCAGGCCTATTGCCCATAATTCACTGGGAAATAGCCCAAGAGGGTGCAACATGGAGGTGTGCTTTTAGGCTAGAAACATCACTAAGTCAACTAGTGGTCAGGGCTGACTGAGAAGTGCCCAGTCTGTTACCCATCAATGTCCTGTTAGACAAGATGGATGTTGGGAGTAGACATATTTCACAAGCTAACCAGGGATCCAGAATGTGTATAATGAGCTAAGGAGTATACACACGACTGAGTCTACAATATATGTGATTGATAGATACCTGAACACAGTTGCTTCAGCCACTACACAGTTGGATCAAACTACAAAATTTTATACATGCAGCTGATCACTGTAACAGGAAGAGAGATAAGTATATTGCTGGGGCATGCTGCCCTTGAGCTAGGGAGAAACTGCCTGAGACTGTTTTGGGGCTAGGGAGATTAGAGCCTAGGGAGAAATGTGATTTTGTAAAGTGATGTGATTTTACAAACTGGGGTTCAAGCACAGGCACCCAAGCACCCCATCAGTCAGAATTCCACACTCCTTATCTGAGCTGTGTGTAGGTGAGTGGGAGGGTTCAGGTGCTGGGGGAGTTTGAAGGGTAAGGAATAAAAAAGTGATGATTCTGCTCTCAGTCAGACATCTACAACAGGAGAAAGGACATTGACCTGATGGCATCACGTGGGCTTGGAAGCACTCAGGAAGAAAATCACAGGAGCAGCTTGAGAAAAAAGGGCACAAGTTCAAATGTACCAGCTACAAAGGACAGGAGTGTCTGGGATCTGGAAAAAACAACAAGTGAGGAGACAGGAGAGAGAACTTCCCAGGAAAGATTTCTATCCACCTCTGAGTTCTTTCCACAGGACAAGAGATGTGGAGTTCCAGTGTACCTAAGATGCTATCTAACCCACCCTCACCCAACTCCATTTTACACATTAGAAACAGAAACCCACTTACCCAAATAGGAAATGAGATGCAAGATTTGAACTCAGAGCACTGTCTCCATTGTACAGCACTGCCTCTAGATCATGCTCCCATGACTTGGGACCAGAGGAACTCTGAATTGAGAGGAAAGACCACATCTCATCAGGAGAGTCTATTCTGGATGGCTCAAAAAGTCACTGCTGGATAGGCATAGGATTTGCTCCTTCCATCCTTGGACTGAGTTCAGATGGGATCAAGGAGGCTTGGGACTCGAGGGCAGAATGTGGGCAGTTTCCTTCTCTTTCTAATCTTCCCATTCAAAGAGTAGCTTTATTCCTTCTGGGAAAAGAAGGTGAGTTCTGGGAAGGGTGATGGTATGACTGAGCTGGATTGGGCAAGAATGACACCAACCTTCTCTCTCCTATAGGTTCAGTAGGAGAAGAAGACTGAAGAATTCATGGCACCCTATCATATCCGGAAATATCAGGACCAAGACAGAGATGCTGTGATGGACATGTTCATTAAGGGAACACTACATCACATTACAGATGGCTTCCACTATCTGCTGAAGCAACCCAGAAGCTTCCTGCTCCTGCTGGGGGGCCCAGGGGCTGTGTTTCTTGGGACTGGCTCCCTCCTCCTGTCTCTCCTGGCCCTCCCAGTCCTCCTGGCCTTCCTATGGCAGGCAGTTAGATATATTTTCAACTGGTATGTGGACAATGCATTGCGCACTGACATGAAGGATATCAAGAAATCCTATCTGAGTGATAGAGGCTCTTGTTTTTGGGTGGCAGAGACAGAGGGTCAGGTGATGGGCATGGTAGGTGCCTTTGCAATACAGGGGGCTTCGGGAGAACAGAAATGCCTGGAGCTGCTGCATTTGTCAGTGAGACCCGAGTATCGGGGCCATGGCATTGCCCAATGCCTCACCCAAACTCTGCTGGAATTTGCACAGGACCAGGGATATGATGCTGTAATTCTGAGTACCCTTTGCTATAATTACCCAGCTCAAAGGGTATATGAAAAACTGGGCTTTTGGAAATCACGTGTAGCTTTTGATTCTCTAAAATGGAGAGTGGTGGGCATTCCTTTTTTCTACTATGAATATTCAATACCTTCTTCACTCTGAAAGCCCCCTGAACCATTTTTGCCTTTAGCCTTTTATATATTGACCCACAATAGTGCTCAGTACACCATCAGGGCCATTAAAGGATGCTCACTTAATCACCACCATTGACTTTCTCCCCTTATGGCAAAAGGCCTTGTCCCAAACAAAGAGACTGAAGATGGGTTAAATCTCATTATTGATGACAGTGTTGGAAAGGACCTCACTGGCATCCAGGCTGACCCACTGCTCACCAGGAATCCCTATCACAATGTACCAGAGAAACGGATATTCAGCTTTCCATCAGATTATTGAAGATGCTGAATATAATTAATTAGGTCCCTGGGATTGACCCAGAAGAAGTTATAAAAACAGTTAATGACGTGTTGAAAAAAATATCTCCATTTCAGAATGTATTGGCTCTTAGTTTATATTTGCTTCCTATATTAACCATTATAATTATCTTTTTCATATTTGGACCATTTATTCTATGTTATATTCAGGCCTTAGGCATTGACTTACATGTCCTTAAACATCTGTCACAAAAAGGGGGGGAATATGTAGAAAGCCAAAAAGGCTTGATGCAGAACTCAGATAAAATCTTGAGAACCTGGCTCCAAAGGACGCCCTGTGATGTGGCTTTTGCAGCTGGCTTCTGGATTCTCCTTTGTGATGGGGTTTGCAAAAGAGGTCACCTCAATGGTGAGATCAAAGGCTCTGCCCTGCACTAAGATTCTAGCCAAAAGGTGTTAAATCCTTATTCGATTAGATACATTTTGTTAC